>BFEA01000182.1:1070375-1094666 GCA_003427395.1 Chara braunii
TTTTTTTTTTTTTTTCTGTTTTTTTTTTTTGTTCCGCAATAGAAAACAATAATGCCCCCCCAAAAAATATGGCCGTGTAGGGTTTTTTTAGCCCTACACGCCCATATTTTTTTTTTTTTTTTCATGCATTAGAAAAAAAATTAAAAATCCTGCACCGAACTTGGCTGGTCGGCCGAGGCCGAACCTGGCCGATTTGGCCGTCGGCCGAGGCCGCGACCGATTTCCCCCCCCCCGGCCGTGGCCGAGCGTGCAACATAGGTTTCGGTTACCCCCATCCAACCATTTGGATGGAGGTACCTGAAACCCCTTTCAGAAGCTTCAGCCACTTCAGGTCATTTTAGGAATTTCAGGTAGGGACCTGAAACCGCTGAAGTGGTTGAAGCTTCTGAAAGGGGTTTCAGGTACCCTCATCCAACCATTTGGATGGGGGTACTTGAAACCCCTTTCAGAAGGCTCAACCACTTTAGGTCATTTCAGGAATTTCAAGTGGGGACCTGAAACTGCTGAAGTGGTTGAAGCTTCTGAAAGGGGTGTCGGGTACCCCCATCCAACCATTTGGTGGAGACCTGAAGCAGCTGAAAGTGGCCTGTAAATAGTGTGTGTTGTTAACCATCTCTCGTATTATATGTGTCCTACTTGGGACTTGTGGTCCGTATGAATGGAGAATCGAGCGTCCTGCCATTTCGGAAGGAAAGAGTGGGTCTGCACCGACTGGTGCGGGTTGCGAAACGTTGTTTTCTTCTGGTAGGCCGCCAGACTTTTATGTGCAAGGTCATGCCACCGGACTGTCAGGCAAGAGTTGGTCCCGTCGGATGATTAGTAGCATTCCCTCCTGGGCGGGCCGAGCATCGCTCGTGACCTTACCCAGGCGGGGTGCGAAACGTCTCCTCAGGCGGGGCGGCTGCTTGCCGGCAGACGGCAGGGGGACCGCTGCATGTGGGGCCCGGAGGTAGCTCCGAAGGCGATTAGTAGCCTCTCGCGATACAGCATGGTAAAGACAGATTCTTAACGGACCGATGAATGTGAATGCCCGGACGACTGATTTCTGTCCCCACCGAGTACGCGGGGTAATTCCCGGTGCCAACGGGGGTGCACAAGAGCGGTAATACGAGATGGGGTATTCTCGGCAAGAAGGTGAGGGTGTCCCCCCACTGGAGTTTGGGTACCGCGCTCGCGACGGTTGAGCTGTGCTTGAGGTACGGGATAAAACTCTGCCGATAGTAATAGTGGAGAGACCACTTTTGGGAAAAAAACCGGTGAGGAGATGACCGGCCTGTGTGCGAGGATTGCCTGATTTTTTTTCTTCTTTCGTGCCTTTCTCTGTAAAGTTGCTTGGGATTGTTGGGAAGGAACCGAGCCTTCTAAGTCTATTGTCGCCCCTATCTAAGTCCGCACGAGTGAGAGAAGATGAAAAAGAGCAATAAGAGTCGGAAGGAAAGGAACCAAGAGAAGGAATGTCGATGGATGGTGACCAACTTTGGGTGCGACAGAGCGACGGTACTTGGGAAATGGGCAAAGGGAAAATTTAGGGAGACCTTGATGAGGGGTCTAAAACAATTCTCATCTAGGACTGCGGCTAACCTTACCGAGAGCCGATTGGTGCTCTCTTTGAAAAAGCAGGACTCGACAACTAGGGAGGAAATGGCATGGTGGTTGTCCTCGCCAACCTACTCTGGCCGCCCAGAAATGCCGGTGGACGTAAGGGGTAGGGTGTCGGTCGTGATGCTGGAAGAAGGGACTTGGACGGACCTGGAGCCGGCATATCAAACCGTGATGCTGGTTGAAAGTGATGTCTTCCTATGGATCGAAACAATGTGGACCAAGGTTAGTTTGACAAGGTTAGCACCAAGCCTGCTAGACTTAGAGTTTCGGGGGACCGTGGAGACTCGGGGGTGGGTCTACTTGTCTAAGGAAAAGGAAAACGCCATGATTATAGATCTTGTCTTAGGATTACTCCCGTACAGGTTGTTCAAGGAGGCTGAGCGAGAAATGGTGTGGGCCGCGTGCCAGCGGGTGAAAATGGTGACGAAGGCGATTGATGTACGGGTGAAACTTTGGGATAGAGGGAATTGACGAAAACCGTTTAGGACCTTGAGGTGTGTCATGCCGCCCTTCATGGTGGACGCCGTCTTCGGAACTCGGAGCAGGCTGGTGCGGATATGCAGATCCATGGCAAGCCTGGGGCTGTACCAAGGGGCCCGACAATACTTCTTTCGTTTGTCTGTCGAGAAGGTGCCGTTCGAAGGGAATTGGGCGAAGGAACTAGCCATGATGCTAAACCATCTTAGTACGGACGGCCTGTTCGTCCCGAGCAACGTGCATTGGAGGATAGTGTATACGAATGTTGCGATAGGGGAGATGTTTCTGGAAGGGATATATGACTTGTGGTATGAGGAGGATGAAGACGACTCGGATGAGGAAGAGGGGGTAGAGATTGAGGATTGGGATTTCTAAAAGAGAGGGCTCGAGGTTGTATGGCATGGGTGGATTGGGGTTGTGCAGGGGATCAAGGATGGCAAGGAGACTACAACTAAGAGACTGCACGTTTAAAGGATGGGAGCCGAGACGAGTCGAAGGGGGGGTAGAGATGTCCATCCAGCGGATAATGAGTGGAGAGGGACCACGTTTGACTGGGCTGGATTTAAGATTGTGCTGGAATTGTCGTACCTATGGGTAGAACAGGTCTGGAATCCGCTAAGAGAAGAGGAAGGATGGGAGGAGATTGCGGAAGGAAAGGTGGAATCAGTCGAGGCGGTCATGCTATCGGAGCAGGGGTGACATTTGTTCTGCACAATGCTCGCGCCAGGGCAGAATCCGATGTGGCTTCTGGGGATGCGGAGGCAAGGACTCGAAAGGCAGGCGAGAGGTTTGCCAACAAAGGATGAGATGTGGTCTGCAGTAGGGTCGTGATGGGGGGATGGAAGGAGTTTAGACCTCCCTGCCTACGAACTAAGATTTGGGTACCCGAGTTCGTGGCAGGCTGGTTTGGGGGTTTTGATCACGTCGCAGAGGTGGCCAACACTATGGGGCGGGTACACGTGAATTGCGCATGGCTGACGGAAGAATTTTATAAAACATCGTTGAAATTTGGGTCCTTTCACGGCGACAGAGCCTGGGAGGTCCTCATCATTTTGGACATAGACATGAACGATCGGCTGATAGTGGCCCCAGAGATCAGGGACGCCATAATCCGCCGAGAGGTAGCAGCGACACCTTGCTATGTGGATAATGTGTTTAAATTATTCGAAGCATTATGGTTCGACTAGGAGCGGGAAAAACCCGAGCTAGCAGGGTAAGACAAGGGGTAAAGGGAGAAAAGAAGAAGGAATGGGAAAACTTAGCGGGTGACATAGACAGGGGAACATGTATTTTTGTGCAAACCAACCAGGGATAGAAGTACTAAGGTAGGGATTGGGGTGTCCGGCTATTGTAGGGATCGCTATGGCACCGTGGGATAAAGATCAAAGGCGGGTAGCGGACGTGTAATGGCACGAACGAGGACGTTCCTTGAGGATCGCCCGCTGGGAATTGAGCCGTCGAGGGAAGTGGCTGGTGGTGCGGAAATCAACCTACCTACCGCAAATGAGATCCGGCAGCCAGTGATGGATTGAGTCCGGGTCGAGCTTATGAAAAATATGGTTTACCTGGTGACAAGGGTTGAGTGGCGGGCAGATGAGAATGGCGAATGGAATCCGGACCCCGGGGGACATGTGCGCGTAGAGGGGTGGTTGTATGTGTCGGAGGATGGATGACGCACGCTCGGAGTCCTACTAGCATCAGGGGAAGATCCGGTAAGCATGTTCGAGGGAGCATGGAAGCTAGTGTGGAAGGCAGGAGTCGAGTTCGCTGACCCGGAGTCCGACGATGTAACAACAAACCTTAGGGTGACTATGGCTGGGAGTTTCAATCTGCCTAGCGAAAACGTCCGAATGAGGTTGCCGCCCTTCTTGCTAGAAAGGCTGGGCGGGGTGGAGCTTGTCAGGCGGGCAGTGGCCGACCTCTCCAACCTGACGTTTGAGGAAGCAATGGTCCACCGGGTATATTACTGGGCCTTCCTATAAATGAGACCATTCAGCGGTGAACAGAGGTATGAGGTACTGCGAACCTTGCACGCCGTATTTACCACCAGGCCTAGAGTTCCGGTTGTTCGCGATGAAGTCCTATGGGGCGTCGTCCGAAGGGAAATAAACCGGGGGTTGAGTTACGTAGACGATCTGTACCGCTTGTACGAGTTGTCAGAAGTGGAGGCGGGTCAATAAAGGAGGAAGGAAAGAGAACAGGAATAAGGAAGAAAAGGGAATCGCCCAGGTGATGGCCGAAGGAATGAATGAGAATAAGCAAAACTCGCTTGCTGTTTAAACTGTGCAGGGAACCGCTAACTAGCAATGGCAATGAGGCACGCCCGGATGTTGCGACGACCCACACACCCTTGACCGCCCACGGAAAGCGGGGATGGATGTGAAGTGTCACTTCTAGCAAGCTACTTGGTTCGAGGGATTGACAAGGAATGGAGAGCTGTGACCTTGGGAAGGGACCAGACCTTCATGATGGTAGAGTGTTTATGGAGAGGTATGAGGTTCGACAAGGGGCCAGGGGACGATCTATATGTTGAATTGAGGGTGACAAAGACCGTATACCTACCGGACATTGGGTGACACATGCTAGGAACTGAGATGGCACTAGGACATGGGTTGATGCCAATATTCCGAAGGGCTGCCAGGATAGCGAACCGGATAGGCCAGGAGATTCGAGGAAGAAGGAATGTAGGACTGAAAACTCGAATGGAGGTAGGAGGATGACGAGAGTTTAGGGCTCCGATGACAGGATTGCGGTGCCGAGTACCCCATTTTATGGTGGACCTAGTATTCGGCAGCCTCTCGAGGGCAAGAGACTTGGTGGACTCGACCTTAGTCTGGATCCACCACTTCCAGCCACAGACGACGGGAATGTTTTACGATGTGTCAGTTAGGCATGGGCCGTTTTGGGGAAATCAGGACCGTGTACTACTCGAACTCATCGAAATCTTGATATTCGGGTTACCACGCCTGGCGTTTGAGGAGTATGAGCCACTAATTATCAGAGAGATAGAAATGGGAGAAAACTACCTTACGGGGGTGGCTAACGTGTTCGAAGAGCCTGACGAACAGGACAGGCATGAGGGACCGGCGTGAGAAAGTACAGGGAAAAGGCAGCGAAAGAAAAAGCTGGAAATTAAAACGAGGGATTAAGCAATAACGGAAGGTAGTGGTCGGAGTCCTATTCTACCTGAGAACACGGCAGGAAGGGACCGGGAAGGCCACCACCGCTAAGGGCGTTGAGGGTATCCGGGAGTCGGGAAGGCAAAAAGAGCCATCTTCGAGTAGAGAGTCGCCAACCCGGAATACCGCCTTAAAATCGAGGCACGACACTGATAAAACGCCGAACCCCGGCAGCAAGCCTTCCGACAGAGGAGAGGAAAGCTGCGTCCTGCTGAATAAGAAAACGACAGATAAGCCGTCACGACTGAGATGAGACGGGAAAATATGGAAACAACAAAGATAAGGACCTTAGGACCTGGGAACTAGGGAAGCTGTGAACGACTGACCGTTTCGCAAATTTTTTTTTTTCCCATGTGCAGGGTTAGGAAAAGATGGCGTCGGAAGCAGAGGCTGGGAACCCGCGGAGCAAGGGAAGTCAGGGTATAGAGAGGGGCGTGGAATGGAACGAAAGGGACCGAGAATCAACAAATCAGGAAGGGACCAAGGAAGAAGGGAAGGATCTCTCAACGGGGGAAAGTTCGGGAAATGCTAGGGGAAGTAAACGAGGATTTCAGGAGAATAACGAAGAACGGGATAAGGAAAGGACAAGTCCGCGAAACTCAGATGGGATCATAGCCAAGAAAGCGAAAGTCTCGGATGCCCGGCGTAAGCTGGCAGAAATAGAAAAGCGAACCACAGAGTATAAGGCGATACTTATTGAAGAGATGATGGCTGGGAACAGGAGGGACCTTCCGGGAGAGGAGCTACAAGAGGAGCGCATGACTAGCCATGGCGAAATCAGGCACGGAGGGAAGGATAGTAGCCATAGGGGGACGCTTAGCAATAAAGGGAAGGAAAAGGGGGACTCCCCGACTGTAGAAGCAAAAAAAGCTACAAACCCACCTGCCATAAACAGTGGTGCTAGCCGCTTGCCTGCCGCGCCAAAAATAATGAAGGGGTGCGACAGACTTTGGGGTCTCAGGGAAAGGGTACTAGGATGGTTTGATCCGGAGGGAACAATAACAACCGGAGAAAAGCGGAAGGATAACAAGGAAGGAGAAGAGACTAGTACGGCTGGTGAAACAGGTAGTTCCGAGGGCGGCCTCAAGAAAATAGTATCCAATCTCACCCGGGCGTTGAACAAAAATCAGGGCTGCCTCGCAGATGCCAAGAAGAAGCTCACCTTCGATGGGGCGAACATCACCGAATTCCTGATAGACTACGAGAACCTAGCAGCCATGTTGAAATGGAGCGAGGAAGAAAAGATAAACCACTTAGGGCAACATGTGTCACTAAGCTTAGGAAGAGACATTATGGTCATTGTCGACGCCATTGGATCTTGGAAAGAGACCCAAAATGAGATGATAAGGAAGTATATGTCGGCCTATTAACAGACCATCAAGTTTGAGTACACGAGGGATGTAGACTTCAGTACGGTAACAGACCTCGCAGAGAAGACGGTGGTAACCGAGACGTTAACCTTGCTTAAGGAGGGTGAGGTCATAGACTTGACCGGAAAGATGGGAGACAAGATGAAGAAGGGAATAGAAAGTCTGCACGAACGGGTGCACAGAGTCGATAATAAGATAGAAAGAGTGTCGAATGCACTATTGGTAATTCAGGCGCAAGTTTCCCGCCCCGCCCTCCTTCCCCAAGAGACCGTAGTTCCGGCAATAGTAGCCAACCGAGGATATGGTAGGAAAAATCCGGCCAATGAGCAGTGCCGATATTGCACGATGATCAGTCACTTTGTGTGGACCTGCCCAAGATTCAACCACGATATTATGCGACAGAGATGCAGCAGGTCCCTTAAAGGCGAAATTTTCGGACCCCGGGGGGAGCGAATAAACTGAAATTCGCCAGGTGGGATGCGGCGTCCCGTCATCATCCTCAACAACTTGGATTTAGCCGTCGTAGAAGCCGAGCCAGTAACCGACATTGGTTGGGATCAGCCGCGGGGTCGCGGACCACAAGTCAATTTCATCATAGAGAGTAATGGGCAGGATAGGGTGAACATCACCACCCGACGGGCAGGGGAAGAAAATAAACTTATTCGAGATATAGTAATGGAGGAGGTTGCGGGAACCAGCGCAAATCAAGGTGAACCTGAGACCGGGGAGCCGGAGAAAGTCAACGGGAAAACAAGGGAGGAAGAACCGACAGACAAAGCCACGGCGGCAAAGAAGAAGTTCAGGTACCAAATCCCGATCTTGACCATGCCAGAAATCGACGATACCCTGAGCAAATTATTAGGTACCATGGTATCCGTATTCTTTCAGACCATGCCGCAAGCAAGCCAGAGATTGCTTAAAGGACTCAGGCAATTGCTAACGCGCAGACGCGTAGAGGTAAACGAGGCGCCGGAACCGCAAGAACAGGAGACGAAGGAGGCCGAGGCACCGCAAGGGGTCGCCAACCTCCAGAGGATCCCGGGAAAATCTGGAAGATGCGAAGCTCACGGCGGACAATCTTGGGAGTTGGCCTAGGTATCTTAAGCAGGCTGTCTTCTCAGAGAACATGACACCTAAGAGGATAACGGGATGTATCCCAACGGAACTTTGGTACGGAAGAGAGATCGATTTTCCCGTAGAAGCCTTGATACCAACCTAAAACAGGTTAAATGACGATCCGCATATGACCACGGAATAATTAATTGAGGCAAGATGTCAACAAGTTCTTAGGAACGAGGAGGTCATGAAAGACATGGCCAACTGAGTACTTGACAACAGAATGAGGGACAAAGCAATGTGGGACCAGGTTAAGAATGTCAGAAAGGAGCCACTTCAGGTGGGGGAGACAGTGTTGTTAAGGAACTCGGCACTAGAAAGTACTTGGTTTGGACAACTGGGGAGGAGGTTCAAAGGCCCCTACCGGGTCGCCAAGCGGGTGGGACTGAACACCTTCGAGCTGGAAATTTCTGATGGAATTGGATTTAAAGGACCCTTTTCAGGACAACGATTGGTCAAGTTTCTAAGTCGGGACCCAGTGAAACAATGGCTTCAGGAGGCTGAGGATAAGGAAACTCAGGGGCTACAAGCCAAGGACTGACAACGGACTGTCATTTTTGGGGATGGGGCAATGGTTTGGACTGACTAAAGTTGGGAGGTGGGATGTTCTGGGACTTTGTGATAACGGGGTTTATAGAACAATGGGAAAGACTGTTGGGAGCATTGTATCATAGTTCTGGAAAAGATGGGATCATTACAAATGGGGCATTTGCATGGGAGGGGAATGTATAATAGTGGCCTGATGTGAAGGGAACTCGGAGCATTCTCCGGAAGGGGTATTGCCTACCGAACTGGGGGAACGTGTGTATGAGGGGCTTGGCGGGTGTTGTTCGGTTTTACAGGATCAAGAAGGAAACGCAAGAAAAGCAAAATGAAATTCGGCAACGAGAATGATAGCGGGGCAATCAACAGACTTACCGAAGAGGGAGGAGCAGAGCCAAGTCGAGAGCGGAGGACTGTCAAGAGAAAAGTGTACATAGGGTTCAAGCAAGTGGTAGGCAGGGGTGCGAGAAAGCGCGTGTGCACAGGACCTTCGCCTCTCCGGGAGGGAGAAGGTATATATATCTCATCGGGGAGTGAGAGCGAGGAGGAAAGGGCGGGTGTGGGAGAAGGGGGCAGAGCAGAAGAAGGAAAGACTCGGGACTCTGACGAAGGAGAAGCCGAAAAGTGCGACCAGCACGAGCTTTGGCATGGGGTGAACGAGGGGAGACATAACATATGCAACGAACGTGAGGATGAGGAAGAGAGAAGGGAAAGCCCGCATGAAGAACGGAGCGGCCACGACAGTTGTGAGGGGAGGTATCCGGATTTTGAAGAGGGATATGAGAGGGGGACAAAGATTCCCTATAGCTAGGATCCGAAGAACCCCACGGGTGGGTATAGCCCCATACAGACGGAAGAAGGGGAGGATGAGGAGGAAAAAGTACAGGAGGTCATAGAAATCAGCAGTGCTAATGAGAGGGATGAAATCTCAAGGCCTAGAGCAGAGAGGCGGCCCCCGACACACCAGCCGCACGAAGAGGCCTTCAGATGAGAGGATGAGTTTGGGCCGACGCCCAGTCATTCGTTTCAACAATGACTCAGTGTGATCAAACATGATTGGATTATCAAGACCCGGAAACTCGCGAAGGCAGGGGTGGTGGCCACACCTTTGGATTTCTACAGTGAAATGGAGTTGCGAGAGATTGCGAGGAGGAGGAGAGAAATCATAGTCTCTGACCTGGGGGTTAAAAAGCCATCAGAAAGATAGGATGAACAAGAGACCGAGCGAGTTGAGGCACATGACATCAATAGGGAGTAGATGTTGTTTAGTGTTGAACAAAAAATTGTGATTTCCTTTTGCAAATATGGGATGACAGGGTTTGTATTGTACGAGTAAGCTTGCGAGGAATGCGGGATAAAAGGACTGGCTACGACTGTGTCACGATGGGTTAGAAGATAGCATTTTGAGGCTGCTTCTTGATGAGCTACCTTTGAAAGTGTGTATACAAGACAATGGCATGGGGCATGGGATGAGACTGAAAGGTGTACTGTGAACCTTGGATGAAATGAGGATTGTGTCTTTCAAAAGAAAAAACTGTGAGTACAGATTGACGAGCAAAACAAGATGTGAATGCTGGTCAAGTACAAGAGAGGTTAGGGAACCTGTGAGTTAAGGGGCGTGAAGAACACTCCTTCCCTAGAAGTCTAATCCAACTGAGTCATGAATGAGTCTGAGAATAGCCAAGATCTGAGAAACAAGGAAGAGTGAAAATAGAGGGGGTGCCCCAGTCTTTTGCTATGGTTGAATGGTCGGGTGGGCTAGTGCTGCTTGGGGCTGCGAGCCTCAATTTGATCACTAGACGCTAAGTCGGATGTCTGCATGAACAGCAAATGATATTGAGAAATTGACAAAGAAAATCGCACGTGAAAAATTGCAATAAATGACCACCTTCTAACCCCCCGAGACAGAAATAGGATCCGTGTCCTCGAGGCCCACCCCCTCGGGCGCTAACATTGGGAATGGAAAGGAATGACCCTAACCAGGCTGTTCGACTTGAGAATGAAAATTAATGACCCTAACCAGGCTGTTCGACTTGAGAATGGAAAGGAATGACCCTAACCAGGCTGTTCGACTTGAGAATGAAAAGGAATGACCCTAACCAGGCTGTTCAAATTGAGAATGGAAAAGAATGACCTTAACCAGGTTGTTCGGAAATGGCCCCTGACAAGGGTCATTTCTTTTCAAATAGGCACTGAGGTCCCCTGCATAATTGATTGAGAAAGGTTGATTGAGAATGAGCTGGAATGAGCAATATGAGATGGAAAAGGTCAGTGGGTCGATCATTGAAATAGCCACGAGAATGGACGAGAGAGATTGATGCCTTGAAATGACAAGGGCAGGATAAAGAGAGGACGAGTCTTGAGTCGAGAAGGGCATGGACCGCATAAGGATGGGATATTGGAATGTGAAAGTTGAGAATTGAAGGTGGGCCGACGGGTCGGTCTTGGAAGATGGCTACTGAGAAAGCGGCCGCCAGAGCGGCCACAAGGGGTGACCTTGTTGATGAGAGGCTGTCGGACCAGCCATGAGAATCACCCGTGAGAAAGGACTGACAATAACATTAGATTGAGTGATTGAGGATTAGATATTGCATTGCATAGTCAGGGGACCCTAGGCAATTTGATGAAAGGTCGTCGGACCGACCACGGAAATAGCAAGAGATTGAGTTTTCCTTACTTTCTAGTCTCAGGCCTCAACATGAGGGGGATAACGATGCATGCACCGCGACCCCAGGACCTCTACCCGCCAAGGGAAAAGTCTCAACGCGACCTATTCCTCTTAAGGAAGCATAAGGGTTAAAGGATCAGGGCATTGTTCTTTTTGATCAATGCTCGCCGTCCGGAACTACCTCCGACGACGAGCTCTAGTCGGGGGGTTCGAACTGTGCCTCGTATTGAGAACCTAAACGTTAAGGGCGTAGAGCCAAATGGGCGAGAGAGCCATTCTTTTTCTAAGTCTCAGTTTTTCTTTCCTCAACCACACGCCATACCGTAGAGGAGCGGCGTGGCCGTTTGGGATGGACCAAGACTGCTCGCATTAAGTTGAGCGACACTGTCCAAAGGGAGGGGTCGGGCGTGGTATCGGGTGAAAGCTGCAACCACCACAGGGTGAGTGACACCGCCCTGCCGAATGATTACAACCGTTCCGGGACTAGCCGCGAGGTCTTCGTAACTGCACTCGCAGATCAATAGAGAGCCCCAACTCTCTTGAAAGGAAGAGGCCGGATCCAAGAAAATACCACTTGGGAGGAACGATTCGCGAGGGAGCCACTTGTGGTATGATGGGGTCCTGGGAGGAGTGGACTGGACCCGCCTAACAGATGCGAGGAGACACCTTAATGATGATGTCCATCTCTAGAGAAGTGGCCGCCGGACTAGAGTAGGGGATTAGGTGAGTTATCAGGAGGGGGAGGACTGACCACTCTTCCTTTTTGGGGCTGATGGGCTGACATCCGTCTACTCAGTTGACAAAGCAAGGTCTGCGTACCTCCATGTGAGAACCAGTCGTGCGATGGGGGCATCGCATTTTGAGTGGGGGGAAGGTGTGTCATCTACCGATGAAAAAACATGCAAAAAAGAAGGTTACCATGAGCTCAGGAAATTGTGTAATTGACCTTGCGCAGACTTGAGAAAAGGTCTGGCAAGATGTCAAGAAGAGAAAAAAAATTGTGTAATTGACTTTGTGCAGGCTTGAGAGAAGGTCTGACAAGATGTCCAGAAGAGAAAAGAAATTGTGTAATTAACTTTGCGCAGGTTTGAGAAAAGGTCTGGCAAGATGTCTAGAAGAAAAATGTTTGTGTAATTGACTTTGCGCAGGCTTGAGAAAAGGTCTGGCAAGATGTTCAGAAGAGAAAATAAATTGTGTAATTGACTTTGTGCAGGCTGGAGAGAAGGCCTGGCAAGATGTCCAGAACAAAAATGCTTGTGTAATTGACTTTGCGCAGGCTTGAGAACAAGTCTGGCAAAATGTCAAGAAGAAAAATGCTTGTGTAATTGACTTTGCACAGGCTTGATAAAAGGTCTGGCAAGATGTCCAGAAAAGAAAGGCATGTGTAATTGATTTTGCGTAGGCCAAAGAAAAGGCCAAACCGGTTGTCCAGAAGAGAGATGTACATGTAATTGGCGGTTGCATGGGCTTGAGAAAGGTCTGGCAAGATGACCAGAAGAAAGATGCTTGGGGAATGGACTGGGTAACTTGTATGTAAAATTGATTGAGCTTGGGTATAAGGAAGGTCGGATGAGGGTGACATGCATGTGAAATCGGCAGGACGAGGGAAAAGCCGGGCAGAATGACCTGGAAGAAATACGTGTGAATTGGGTTGGGTTTGAGAGTGAGGAAAGGGTGACGAGAGACATGGATTGCACGGGCCGAAGAGCCAAGTAGAAGAGGCATTAAGGGTGACGGAACTCGAAAAAGGGACCTGGTTGGCACGGGATGAAAGGAGGATCAACCAAAGGGTATTTGGGATGACAAGGCTCGGGGGAGAAGCAGGGGCAGCGAAAAGAGGAAAGTTGGAAGGAGGCTTGATGTACTACGGGTGATGAACGAGACGAAAGAGGTTTGATGTTCTAAGAGTGATGAATGAGATGAGAGGGGTCTGATGTTCTAAGAGTGATGAATAAGACATGAGAAACCTGAAGGACAAAGAAAGCTTGATCCTACACCCCTCTCCCCGCTCCAAGGCGGGAAACTAGAAGAAACCCGAGAAAGGAGCAAGAAAAAACAAAACGGACCCTGACAAACTAACTACCTATAACATCTCATCCTCCTCTCCCGTCTACTCCTCTAAACCCCACTGACAGGAAATTGATGCGCGATGAGGACATCGCAAATGAGTGGGGGGAATGTGTCGGGACTGGTGAGTCCCAAATTACTTTCCATCACTCGAGAGACGAAATCTGGAGTAAGGAGGAAAGAGAGAGAAAAAACAAAGGATTAGGCCGTAGGAGGGAGTGATGTCCTGGGGTGAGAACCACAGGAGGAGAGAACCAGCGACGACAAGCGAGTAAGCGCAATAACAGGGGTACATAGAACATAGCATGAGGCCGGGAGGGCCGTTGGAATTCAACAAGATTAAGACCAAAGGACCCTTGAACCAGCAAACGCGGCACGACAACGACAAAAGAATGAGGAAGTCGAAGAGGCGGACGACCCTGGAGGTCATGGAAAAGTAGAGAATAAGGGCCCATCATGGGGGCCACCTACGGGAGTCTCGGGTTGAAGGCACCGCGACCAAAAGAAACCGGCGTGAGCAAGGCGCAAGAAAGACAAGGGAGAGGGGTCACCGTGGGGCGGCAAACGCCCAAGGAACGTGGGACACCTTGGGGAAAGGCACCTGGGGCCACGTGGGACTAAGTAAAAATAATGACATCCGGGACCAAATGTGTCGGGGACCGCCGGCGGGACCAAGTGCCGGGGACCACCGGCGGGACTAAGTGTCGGGGACCGCCTGCGGGACTAAGTGTCGGGGACCACCGACGGGACGAATGGCGGGGACATGTGAAAGTCTCAAGAGGAAACGGCGGCACCACATGAGGGAAAAATCATAAAGACAAGGGGCACCGTCAAGATCGAGATCTTGACGGCCAAAAATATTAGCACCGGTAGTGCAAGCAGTAGCAGTAGCAAATAGGAAGGCCAAAAAGAAAAGGAAGAGTAAAGAAACTTGAAGAGGGAGGCATGGGAGCAATCCGAAAAATCTCGGATCCGCCTCCTTCAAAAAAATGGAGTCAAAAGAGACCCCATGTGAAAAATAGGCTTCCGGGAGAAAATCGGAGTAGAAAGGGTTACTGTGGAAGAGAAATAGAGGTAAGAGGGAGCTCCCATGGGCATGAGAAGACCATTATTGCAGTCCGAGATACAACGGACTGCACCTTGGGCATAGGAAGGGCCAAAACCAAGAGGAAGGGGCTAGAAAAGGGCCTTAACGACCACGTGACACTTGACATGCTCGAAAAAAGAAAGAAAAAAAAAAAAAAAGTGGGAGAATAAGACAAAAAGAGTGAGAGGGAGTGAGTGAGTTGGCCGTCAGTAGGGACTGCCACAAGTAGGGACTGGCAGGTCCCTACTGTCAAAAAAAGGAGGAAAAATAAAAGAAAAGAAAAGAGAAAATAACCTTAACAGTAAAAAACGGTCACTTGGGGAGATACATCCTTGACTAGATTCATTCAAGAATATGGTGGTTACAAAGGACTTTGATTTTCCTTTGATTTTGCAGAGAAAATCAAAGAAAATCAAGGCCCCATGCAACTGAAATAAAACGGATTACATGGGGGAGGGGAAACACATGTTTTAGGTGTATCCGGAGCCAAAATTGAGTCCGGATGCAGTTGGGAGTTGACCGTTTCTTTTTCTTTCAAGTAAGGACTAGTTGTGGGGCATTGGGGCTAGGGAATTGACCCCCATTGCAGTCCGAGTTACAACGGACTGCATGGGGATGGGAAAACACATGTTTTAGGTGCATCCGGATCCAATATTGAGCCCGGATGCACTTATAAATTAAATGCTTCATTTTCTTCTAGCATGGGGCAAGTTGTGGGGTTGTGGGACTAGGAAAATAACCATGATTGCAGTCCGAGAAATAAAAGACTACATGAGGATGCCTAGGCCAAGGGAAAACGAGCCATGACACGCCCCAAAGACTAGAAAAATCTGATTTCGGCATGGGGCAAGTGGAGACGGTAAACGACAACCGTGAGATGAGATCTCACGGCCTAGAAAAATCGGCATACATGTGGCACCTAAGGGAGAGATGTTGGGACCACCAAAGCCAAGGGGGTCTAAAAATAAAAATGGATATACCCGGGATGTTGCCGGGGACCAAGTGGACCCAAATAATAAAAGTCGAAAAACGGAACACGCGCTGGCGACACCACCGACGGGACAAGAAAACGAAACTAGTGCGGAGGAAAGTGGCGAGGACTTGAGATGTCCCAAGGGAACCATGGGCCAATACAAGAAATAATTGCACAAGCAAACGACACCGTCAAGATCAAGGATCTAGACGGTGGAAAATATTAGCACTACTAGTGTAAGCACTAGTGGGGGCGAGTGGGAGAGTCATGAGAGAAAAGAAAGTAAAATATTGGTGTTGGGAGGCCTGCCCAACAGTCTCACATATCTCGGACTAGCTAGGCATGAGAAAATCGAGCCTCAAGAGGCTCAACATGAGAAAAAGGTTGCCCAAAAAAAATCGAGGCAAAGGGGGCTCAAAGTTGGGACTAACGGAGGCGAAATGGAGCCCCCTAGGAGCATGGGGGTGCCATTGTTGAAATCCGAGATATAACGGTCAAGTACCAGCCATGAATAGGGCCATGAATGAGACCTTAAGGCCTAGAAAGAGGGTGCACAACTATTTGACACTTGACACAACTGAAATAAAAGAAAAAGAAAGAAAAATGAGAGAAAATGAAGGGAGAATGAGACAAAAGGGGAGAAAAAAGTAGAGGAGAGTGTGCCGGCCTATTGGGACCTGCACAGTAGGGACAGGCAGGTCCCAACTGTGAGCTCACCCCTCCTAGAATAAGGGAGGGTGATCTGGATTGCAGATAACAAAATCTGAATTAGAAAGAAGAAAATGAGAAAAAATGCAAAAAAGAAATGACCGGTTTTTTTGTGGACCATCGATCTGAGATCAGATCTCATGGTGGAGAGGAACTAGTCGTTTTTTGTGGGCCAGCTCAAAACGGCTAGCTCCGGAATGAGGTGGCAGCGCAAAATGGAAAGAAAAGAGGGAAAGAGACAAAACTGTGCATTTGGCCCAAAAAGAGAGCCGGATGCACCAAAAATTAAAAAAATGGACTTAGGGGTTCAAATTTGAAGCGAGGGCTACTTGGGGGTGGCACGGAATATTGTTGGCCTTGGATCTCAGCCAGATCCAAGACTGAAAATGTGCTGCTACATGGAAAAATATCTCGGTCTACCAAAAATGGGGTACAAACTGAAAAAATCGAGAAAAATGTCCACTAGGTTTTTTTATCTCAAGTAAAGTTGCCCCTTGGGTATTAGGACCCAAGGGGGCAACATTTTGGAAGTGGAAAAGAGGTTGAAGAAGGCCAAGAGGCAATCCAAGTTGGTACCAACCACTCGGAGTGCATGTACTTGGTCAAAATGAGGCCCGGGTATCTCCGAAAGGGCCTAGTAGTGAAATATTGTCTTGGGGGTACCTTGGTTCACCTCAAGGCACATGGGGAGGCCCATGGGCAGGCCAGACTGCTGGTTTCAGCCTACATAAGCTGAGAATTCAGTCCGCCACACACACATTTGCATGAGGAGTGCCCATGCTGCCCAAGTCAGCTCATAGGAACACTCTTTCACTTGGAGAGAGGAGAGGGGAACCCATGCCAGTTTGGGAGCTTGGTGGAGACCATGAGCTAGGGAGAGGAGTTCTAGAGGCTAATGGTAGTGAGGCTGGCACTGGGGAGGTGATCAGCCATAGCCCCCAGGGTGTGAGGAGGAGAGAGAGGCTAGAGGGAGTCCCATTAGCCCTCCAAGAGGGGAGGACTCCATAGCCATGGTGATATGAGCTTGTGACAACTTGGGAGAAGGTAAGAGAGGAAGGAGAGAGGCTTGAGGAAGGAGAAAGCCATAACCAAGGAGGAGTTTATACAAGGAGGAAGAAGCCTCATCAAGATTGAGACTCCATCCCCAAGGCATCAACAATGCGAGTGAAAGGAAGAAGATGCTATTTCTCCCTCTTCTTCTTCTTCTTCTTCTTCTCCTTCTTCTTCTTCTTTTTCTTCTTTTTCTTCTTCATCTTCTTCCTTTTCTTCTTCTTCTTCTTCCCCTTCTCCATTTTTCTTCTTCATTTTCTTCTTCCTCCTCTTCTCCTTCCTCCTTCTTCTCTTATCTTCCTTCATCATCTCCTTCTTCTTCCTTTTCTTCTTCTTTTCTTCTTCCTCTTCTTCTTCTCCATTTTCTTCTTTTTCTTCTTCTTCTTCCTCCTCTTCTTCTCTTTAGTCTACTCTACTTCTTACTTTTCACTTACATGCTAGTAGGAGATGCTCCGATTCTTCTGTGGACGATTTCATGCTCAATACTTGTGATTTGATCTAGTGTAGATCTTGCTTTTCACTCATATGCTAGTAGGAGATGCTCCGATTCTTCTATAGATGATCTCATGCTCAATACTTGTGATTTGATCTTAGTGTAGATCTTGCTTTTAACTCACACACTAGTGGGAGATGCTCCGATTCTTCTATGGATGATCTCATGCTCAATACTTATGATTTGGTCTTATTGTAGATTTTGCTTTTCACTCACATGCTAGTAGGAAATGCTCCGATTCTTCTATGGATGATCTCTTGCTCAAATCTTGTGATTTGGTCTAGTAAAGATCTTCTTTTTCACTCACATGCTACTAGGACATGCTCTGATTCTTCCACGAATGATCTCATGCTTAATACTTGTGATTTGGTCTACCTCAGCTCTTGCTTTTCACTCACATGCTAGTAGGAGATGCTCCGATTCTTCCATGGATGATCTCATGTTCAATACTTATGATTTGATCTAAGTATAGATATTGTTTTTCACTCACATGCTAGTAGGAGATGTTCCGATTCTTCTATGGATGATCTTATGCCCACTACTTGTGATTTGGTCTACAGTGTAGACCTTGCTTTTCACTCACATGCTAGTAGGAGATGCTCCGATTCTTCTACGGATGATTTCATGCTCAATACTGATTTGGTCTAGTGTAGATCTTGCTTTTCACTCACATGCTAGTAGGACATGCTCCGATTCTTCTATGGATGATCTCATTCTCAATACTTGTGATTTGGTCTAGTGTAGATCTTGCTTTTCATTCACATGCTAGTAGGAGATGCTCCGATGTCGAGCGCATCGGCTCCCGCCTTTTTCGCAAAGGCGAGAGCCCTCCCGACCATGTCACGAAGGAGTAAAACAAAACACAACAAGAGACAACTTAGGAACGGCGCAACACATCCCACGAGCCGCTAAGACGGTCGTGGTCGTGTCGTCCCTTCTCCGCTCTAGCCGCGTGCGCCAGCTGTACATCTCACGGTCCCCTACGACAAGATAGGTTCCCGCGGGGCATAAACTTTTATTCCCTAAGGGGCTGTCACCACCCTTAGGGGCGTATTCCTACCGAGCTACTGACCCACGTGCGAAAGCTTTTAGATACATTTGCAGATCTAAAATAGCCGAGGGCGTTTCCTCGTTCGCTGTAGTATAGATACGTTTGGTTAACGCCAAGCGGACTCGAGCGTCGTCCGTTCCTAGGGCGCTAATCTCCTACGTACGAAGCGAACGTCGGTCGACTAGAACGGTCTCAACCAAACGTGAAACCCTCAACTTAATCCTAGTCCCTTAGACATGAAGTCAAACGAAGGTCAAAACATCCATAGATAGTTATATAAAAAAAAATTGACCGTAGTCGACATGAACATAATCAATCTGAAATGCTAATTGAAAGAATTCAATCATCATACACTATATCTAATCACACAAGATAAAAAAAAACAATCCGACCATCTCAGGTCGAACTCCACAAAACAATCATACAACCGCCAACGAGGGGTTGGTTTTTCGACAATAATATAGATGCCGCCGACAAGGTAATCGACTGCCTTAGTTTTGACTTGCCATTCATTCCACCTACCGCCGACTCAAAATTCGACACGCTCACACCTGTCTCCATACTTTCTCAATCTTATTGGATGACAGACTACTTGATCAGGGGCATTGCTTGAAGTGTTGCATGCCTCTCCCTTTAGGAAGTGGTCTGGGGTACTCCTCCTCCTCGCCCGAGCACAAAACTCAGATCTCAGAAGTCGGGCCGTCTCCACCGGATCGGCAAAGTACCCCCCCGTAGAACGGTCCACTCTGGGTCAATAACAGGGTCGGCTCCTGAAGCAACGAACCCCCGCCCTAGATGCTTCCTAGAGAGAGAACATGTGTCCACTACAAGTAACTTTCAATTGTTCCTAAGTTCAGGGTAACTTAAGCAAAGGGAAATGAAAAGGGATAAAGAATGAAAATCATTTAGACAAGCACAAATAGATAAGGTAATTCAGGATAGAAAGAGTCAAGCTAAGGAAAAGACTAAGTCTCATTACCTTCATCTTCATTATGTTTACAAGTTTCCCTTCACGACAGAATTGAAATTATTCAGTTCAAAATTCAAGTACTTTTGTCATGCAGGCAGGTGAGTCAAGCCTTTTCTTCATCTCAAATAAGCATAATCAATCCTCTTTACAAGCTTTCTTCTACCTACCTGCACACCCCGCAAAGCAAAACAAACAATTTCAAAGCAAACCAATGCAACCCATATCCAAGTCAGACCTCACCATTCACATGCGAATACACATTTCTTTGTCGTTTTAATGAACATTCAATGAACCAGGTCAAGCAAGTGTGGGTTCACACAGGTGTGAAGGGAAGCCTGAATCAATCAACTGACCTTGAGTGAAGTTTGAATCGGCTCACTCAAGAAAGCCGAGTAGTAGGTTAATCAAAAGAAAATGACCGCCGTAGAACATGCGGCTCACAACTCCACAAGTTGCAGTCGTTTCACTGAACGACGGTCGTCGCATTCTCCAGGTGTCTGATCACACCGAGGTTGGGTCAACTGAGATGTCAATGAGATAACCCTCAAAGAGGATATTCCCACGATCCAATTTCATGCCGGTTCAACATCCCAGACAGTCCCAACGCAACCGCAACTATACCATGTGCTCCCCCACCAAGGATACTCTCAACCAATTGCAAGTCCACGCCGTCTCCCACCACCACGTCCGTTCACAGTAGCCACACCAAGATGCTGGTCCCGATCTCAAAATCAGTCTCACCTGGTCGCAAAATGAACCTAGATGGTCCCAATGCAGTCCCATACCATCGTCCGCATCACCAGATGATTCAGAACTGAAAACCACTCGCACTGCGCGTCATAAAAAAAATAATGCTAGCCCTGGCCGAAAACCGCAGGTGCCACTCCCTCAATAACATAAAAATGGCCTTAGATGAGAAGGTCGTCGCACCAAAGTCGTCAGCAAAGTGATCCACACCATTCCCTTGTGACGATCGTCTACCACATTATTCTCTCAATACCCATTCACCGCCAACAACTTGACAGTGTCTCAATGGTGTCGTCACACGCATCGCTACCGCACAATCCCAAACGTGCACCAGCGTTAGCTGAACCCTTGACCCCCATTAGAATCCACCATAGTTGCCGCACCTCACAAAAATGACGGCGGACCACTGCTTGCTGCGCCGTCAAAACCGGTACCACGCAGTCGTGCCAAATAACATCAGCAGTTCCCACTTAAGTGTCGCCGCCGCCGTTCCAAAATTTTAGCAGCGTAACCTTACAAAAAAAAATATCGCCATCGACATGCCGCCAAACGGTTAGTGCCTCCCTTTAAAGTGCGATTGTCGTCACCGCCATGAAAAACCGGCAGCGTTTCCGCACCACTGCCGTTAAAACCAATGTCGCCGCCGCAGAAATCGGGCAGCGCTTCCGCCTCACTGCCAAAAAATCAAAGTTGCCGCCGAAAACATTCAGCAGCGCTCCCGCAGCACTGCCAAGAAACCAAAGCCACCGCCGAAAAAATTTGGCAGCGCTCCCTCAGCACTGTCAAGAACCAAAGTTGTCGCCGTGCAAAATGGGCAGAGCCTCCCATGCACCGCAGCAAAAACAGCCGCTGCAGCCGCGCTGTGCAGGCAACACCTTCCCTGCAATTCACCAAATGAAGTGGTGGCTATGGCAACCTCTAGTCCCCTGCTCACTGCAGTTCACCACTCTCCATTCCAGCACCTCCACCGGCAGCACCGCCCCTCTCTAGCAGCACGGCAGCAGCCAGCCAGCGTTCACACAAGTGAATGGCCCAACAACACTGCCAAAATTGTGAGGGTGCTAGGTGGAGTGCTGGCTTTTATAGCTAGCCAAAGGCATGTGGGTAGCTTCCTTGCCCATAGCCAAAAAAGCGTAGTTGTTCTGAGCCCTTAATCCGGACCTATGATCAAGAGCCAGAATCCTTGATGTTCCCCTAGGGGAACCAGGGTCTCAAGTTCCTAGAAGTATTTGGCCATTTTCCTGGGGCACATACTTTTACAAATGTCTGTACCCAGCCATTCCCTGCAGCCTGTTAAAAAACGAACAGGTGCTGTCCCATCAGCCCCTCTAGGGGCTGCACTTATTCCGTGGCTGCGACCAAATTCGCAGCCATTTCCCCGATTTTTTTTTTTCTTTTTTTTTTCCTAACCCCCTGGACCCTTTGTTTCTCTATGAGGGGTAGCTCGTTTTTCAAAACGAGCTGCCTCCCCTAGTCTTTTCACAGAGTCTGACTAGAGGCAGGCTCAACGAGGTTCCTTTTTCCCCTACCCTGCACGCCAGTACCCGGACGCAAACTGCGCCAGGTTCGGGCGCGCCGTGAGTGCTGCAACCCAGTTTCTTAAAACGAACGGGCGCAGCAACTACAACCCGACCAATAGGGGGGCGGGGGGCATATCTCACAGAAAAAGAAAGAAAGAAAAAACTAAAAAGAATTGAATAATAAGAAAAAAAAAGAAAAAAAAAGAAAAAAAAGGAAGAAAAACTTACCTCAGGTTGCTTGCAGCCCGTTCACCGAAATGAACGGGCGCTTAAAAATCGAAGAACACAGGGGGGGGCAAAATTGTGGGAATGTATATTTCCATATTCTAACCCTAGATTCATTCTATTTTGCTCATCCTATCTCTGGAAGTATTGTGGGGGCAGCGCCAGGTAGGTCAATTTGTGCCCTCTTTCTCTCTCTCTCTCTCTCTCTCTCTCTCTCTCTCTCTCTCTCTCTCTCTCTCTCTCTCTCTCTCTCTCTTGCCCCCACCAAAGCCCCGACTTGCCCAACCTTCACAACGGGAACCACCCGAATGTAGCCACATAGCATGGCAGGTGCATTCGGTGGTTTGTCCATCCGCAGATGGACCATCGGGGCTCAACCCCCTGATGAGCTGGTGGAAGTCCAACGAAACAGTTCGATACAGTACCCCCCCCTTCTCTCTCTGAAGTGTACCTCTCCGTGTTTCAACACGGATTCATAGGCTTGCACATCCCGTAGATGGCAAGTCAGCCCGTTTGTCAGACGAACGAGCATGACTTAAAAAAAGCAGAACAAAATCTAAAACAGAAAGAAAAACGTAGGAAAAAAAATCAAAGAAAGAAAGAAGGAAAAAAAATAAATAAAAAGGAAAACCTGGCAAACTGGCAGCCCATGAAAACGGGCGTTTGCCATAGCCCAAGGGACTTGAAGTCCCATCAGTCACAGTCGCTCCAACTGACGCTCTAGGAAGTGACTTGTTTGTTTGTTTGTTTGTCTTTTTGTTTTTTTTTTTGTTTTTTTTTCCCCTAAATCCGTTGGCTTCTGCCGACGTTCATTTTCACGTGGCTTTTCAGCCACTTCCCCCGAAATACAGGCCCGGGTTCGAGTGCTAAGGGGTTCGAAAAAATTTTGAACTTCTTTTTTTTCTTTTTTTTTTACGATTTAAACGTGTTATCTTTGCGCAGAGGCCATTTCTCCGATCCATGCGGCTATTCTCAGCTGTGCGATCTCGCAGATCGCATGGCTGAAAACTGCCGAGACAGACTACTCTTTCCCGTGACTGCTCCCGAAAGGAGCTAGCCCAGTGGGGGCTACTAACTTCGATCCCTGTATCTGCGGCATATCAGACTGGTATATTACCTACTGGGCTAGCTCTTACTTCACATTGATATAGGAGCAGCCCTCATATATGAAGGGCTGTAATGCCAATAGGCAATCCGCCTGTGGCCCAGCAGGCCTTGCCTATTGGGCCTGCTAGTTCCCGGGTTAGCTGCCCGGTCCACGGCGTCGAGCGGTCTCACCCCCTCGCATGTGGCCTCGCAGGCACTGCCTGCCTGAGGCCTTGCAGGCCCTACGCGTCGCTTTCCCATGGATGGCTGCCCATCGGTAGCTCCTGGGTCACCCAGCGGGTAGGCCTCGGCATCGGCCTGCTGGCCCCCTTGGATCGAGGTCAACCCCCGTAACCCAGAAAATAAAGCCATTCTTCTTATTCCCCCTGCGCCGCAGTCCTATACTCGACGGATCCCTCGTTTTCGCCTACTTAGGCCTTGAATCGCGAGTCTGCTAAGGTCTAGCTCTAGTATCCCCGCGTTCGCGTGCCTCAGTATCCTCGACAGAAAGGAAGCACTGTCGAGTACAGTCCTTACTCTCGGACGCCGCCAACGTCTGAACTAGGGTTTAAAATTTTTAGTTTCTCGATCATAGGTCAAACCTGAATAAACTTTTGGCAATCGACAATCGCCAGTCTCATCAAGTCCTTCAATTCAACGAAAAGTCAGACAGCGTCCGATGTTGAAAACCCCGGCAAATACGACAGCATGCCTGGACCCCATTGAAGGACGTCTCGTCATTCACCATCAAAAATGGAATCGGAATCCTTATAAAAGTTTCATGTGAAAGCAACGATTACAATACGACAATTCCAACAAACATCCGGAACTAAGCTGGAATTTTTACGACAATTTTCAACAGCACAATAAGAAAACTGGATTTAGCCTCCAGAAGCTTTCACTTAATACAAAACTAGATCTAGCCTCCAGAAACCTTAAATCACTACAAATCATATGCGGATGGAATGATACCAGAAATTGCCTCTGGCAAGCCTTATCAAAACTTGGACCCAGGTCTAGCCCCTGGAAGCCTTCAATTTAAAGGAACTTTTTTTATCTCCGGCTAGCCTTCAAAACCCAAATTGGTTGATACATCCATTTATCTAAAAAATCAGGTTTAACCCCCTGACGGGTCTTTCGAAATAATTAACCTCTTGGGCGGCCCAAACAAAATCTGAACCAACCATTCATGAGAGAAACCATTCCTCCCAAGTTCCCCGACCAAGTTACGATCCTCATTCCAATTCACATAAGGTATCATACCCGTTACTTATGAACTCCTTGTGAATGCGTCGAGGAGTGGTATAATCCGTATAAGGATAACATCTCGACATCAAGCTCCGCTTTAGATTTGAGCCT
>BFEA01000182.1:1103859-1117035 GCA_003427395.1 Chara braunii
GCCGAGTACAATGGCCTCCCCTTTGACCGATCGAACGCGCCTTGACACACAATGGGAATGGACAAAAGCATGTGAGGCTGCTTTCAAAAGGTTGAAGTATGCCCTCACACATCATGAGATTTTCATGGTCTCCAATCAAGAGGAGGCCATTTGTTGTGACCACTGACGCAAGCCAGTATGGCATTGGCGCAGTGCTGGCGATCGAGTACATGAGTAGGAAGATGCAATTGAAGAAATTGTCAAAGTCCACCTATGAAAGAGAACTCTATGCCCTTTACAAAACCCTTGTCCATTGGAGACACTATCTGCTTGCAAGGTTCTTCTATTTGAGAACTTACCATTAGACACTCAAGTGGATCAAGACACGACCTGTCTTCTCTGACACCCTCAAACGTTGGATTGAAGTCGCAGACTAATATGACTTCAAGCTAGATTACGTAAAGGGAGAGTACAAGAAGGTTGCTGATGTGTTGTCACGTAGGGCAGAGTACCTAGGTGCGTTGATTAGTGAATTTGGCTTATCCGATGATGTAACTCGGTCTTCGGTGGAAGCCTACAAGGAATACATCGTCATAATGGACATCATATGCAAACTTGAGGCCCAAGACAAGGCTACATCTGACGAGTTTGTGTTGGTGGATGGTTTACTCTTTCATGAGAAGGCAGGTTTTTAAAGGTTGTGTTGTCCTTCCAGAGAGATTCTTCGTAGTTTATTTTTAGGAGAATGTCACGACGCAATCGGTCACTTCGGCTATAAGAAGACTAGTGCTAATTTAGTGCAGCGTTTTCGGTGGTCTAATATGCTTGGCGATGTACGGACAGACTTGTCAAGTCTGTCAGTGGGACGAGCCGTGAACTCAAGCTCCGCTTGGGTTATTGAAGCCGTTGCTCATTCCTGATGGTTCGGTAGAGAGCATCTTAATGGACTTCATGGATACCCTCGTGACCAGCAAGAGTGGCAAAAGGCACATATTCGTCATAGTTGATAGGTTCACTAAATACGCTAGACTAATCCCTGTGCCAAAAACAACGAAAACAGAGCACGTCATCAAGTAATTAATGGATGACTAGGTGTGTGACTTTAGACTGCCCGGAACCGTTGTCAGTCACAGAAATGTCAGATTCACAAGTGAAATGTGGAAGAAGATTGTTGAACAGATGGGAAGTTAACTCCAAATGATTTCGAGGAATCATCCCGAACCAAATGGTCAAGCGGAACAGATGAACCATGTGGTGCAGCATTTGCTGAGGCATTACATCAAGCCTAGCCAAGATGACTGGGATGAGAAACTTCCTCTCATCGCCAGTCTGTACAATAACGTTGTACACAACACCACCGACGTCAGTCCCAACCAGCTGCATTTGGGGTGGAAGCCTAGATCTGATCGAGACTTCCTTCTACTTGAAAATCGACCCACTGCAACGCCTGGAACTATTTAATTTGGTGTCCAGTATTAGAAACTGTTGCAGCAGGCTGTCGAGCATGATTGCCTGTGAGAACAAGCATAGACGACAGTCCACATTTGGGGTTGGCGAACGCGTCTGGGTAAAGGCTAGTGAACTGGGATAGGAGTTTGGCATCTCTAGGATGTTAATGCCACAATACTTTGGTCCATGGGAAGTCCTAGACATTGTGGGTAGTGATGTAGATGGTCCATCGTACGTCATCAGAATCCCTGGTCATCTGCGCACTTACCCTGTATTTCACGCTTCCAAACTTGCATATTTTGCTAAGATAGATTTGTTCCCAACAAGAAGGTCATGCGGCCCCAACCATGGATGGCCACGCGGACGTCGATGACATTTTCAGACACAAAGATTTGCCTGTTCCCAAGCCTGCTGGCAGGGATAGACCGCTGAAACCTAGGAGGGACTACTGGGTCAGGTTCAAGCATCATACAAATCCAAAAGAAGATCGCCGGTTCACAAGACAGGAGCTTGTCAAGACAACACCTCAAATCGTGGCTGATTACGAACGAAGACTCAAGAGGAAGGCACCTGCGTACATCTAAGTGGACTTTCGAAGCTAAGGGGGATGGAATGCGAGGAATGAGCCTCTCGGAGCCCTTATCAGACATACAATTGCTCGTGCCCGCCGTAAGTGAAGGCGGGCCTGAACATCCACGTGAGGCTTATTCTCGACAATAGTTCCATATGTGGGTACTCAGACAGTCGCAACATGCCAATTGGTTATAGAGCATCGTGAGCCTCCAGACTCTTTCCAAAAGCAAAGGGTTGCGCTATATAGTTGAGTCAGGGCTCAGGCGGTTGCGCCTTGGGCACACGATGTGTGAGGCCGACACATCACGGACTGGTTACAGGCCAATGAGGAAGCAACATTCTCGTCACACATCTGTCGTGAACCAATGAGGATGTTGTAAACACTTGGAGGATGGGAGGCTGCCTGGACGTGCCTAACTGCACGAGGTCCAATCTTGTTTCAGAAATTGGGCCTGGCCGCAGATACTTGGGGCCCAACTGAAGCTACTGGCCCCTCCACACGCCTGGCCAAGACAACCACACTTTCCATAAAGGAAAGTGTGAGCCCGTGGGAGAGGTATTATGACCTTGGCAGGCAATGCGGACACGCTGCTGCGTTGCTGCGCTAGTGTCTGTACGGGTGCTGCGGGTCGGGCGCGTGCACGGGCGCTGAGGTGAGAGGGGCGCACAACAAGCCGGGCTGCAGGGGCGCAATGCAAGTGATGGCGATGGTGGTCTTTGGGTAGGAGGCGCATGAAGAGGGGATCCAAGTGGTGATGAGGGGAGAAGAGAGAACGTACCTGGTGTATGCTGGTGGTAGGCATTCGTGTTGACGTTGTCGAGCGCATCGGTCCCACGCAGGGCGGCACCCTCCCGACCATGTCACGCAGGAGTTGGTCTTACTCGCGATACACATGGAGCTTCTACAAGTCGCTCCGGCCGAGTGCACCAGCCATACCTTTCACGAGCCCCTACGACAGGATAGGGCCAACGCGAGGTACAACTTACCTCCACCTGCGAAAGTTGTCACCTCCCTTCGGTGGGCGTATCCTTGCCGAGCTACTTGTCTATAGTACGAAAGTTAATCAGTTGCAATTGTAGAGGTGGGCCAGCCGAGGGCGTTTTCTCGTACGCTGTAGCGTAGGGGGTACGTGCGGTCCCACACCTCTGTCAAACCGGCACGCGAACCAACGCACTGGGGTGCTGAAGTCCCAAGCGTGACTCGTCGTCGGTCGACTATGACACATCCCACTCACCACGTGTTACACCATACGTAAACATAAAAATAAAATACACACACATACAAGAAACGACACAAAACTAAACAACACAACACTCCTAGTCCCTTTTGTAGTCCTCCCATAACCTTCCGACGCGGAAATCGAATAGGCGTCGCGCACGAAACTTAGTATAAAACCGTGCGGACGCAGGGCCTTCTTACATCGACTAACAGTGCAAGCATATGCAAGCAGTCGCAATGATGGCGTATTATGTAGTACCCATAATCACGTGGTCCTTTATAATCTCAAGGGTTGCGTTTGAAACTCAAGTGTCGGCTGACACGTGCCTTGAGGGGTTATTCTTTCGACGCTAAACAACCGCCAAGTGCGGTTGAGGACCATACCCTCTTCTGCATCCTGCGGAGAGTGGGTGGTACACTGGTTTATACTTGTGGTGGCAATCGTCTCTTATTGCCCCGGAGACCAGCTCCATCATCGAGGGACTGGAGAGAACTCAAGGGGTTTGACTTTGACGGCTGCCACGGATTATAACGTTCAACCATAAAATTCTTAAAAACCAAATGTGCACGTACATACATACATATATATATATATATAAGGTTGTAAGTATGTGACGATCACGTCGTACATTCACATTGGGACTCCTCTTAGCCATATATATGTATGTGATCGTAGGCAGTCAAATCCAAAATCCTGCAATCACATTAAAGATTAAACCAAAAAGTCCACGCACTGAACGAAATTAACTTCAACCATTCTCTATATAAATCCAAAGTCCGAACCACAAACATATCTGCAATCACATTAAAGATTCAACCAAAAAGTCCACACACTGCACGAGGTTAACTTCAATCATTCTCTATACTCAAACCCCTTGCTTTAGCCATGAAAGCCTCAACCTTTGTTTGACTTTCCAAAATAAATACCCAATACCTCTGTTAAATGACCATCCAATAAAGGTCCGGGTGAAAACCTTAATAAACAATAAAAACCACCAAAGCTAAAACCTTTAGGTTAGGTAACTCGAGTGGATTGGAGTTGAGTCGTAAACCGACGAATCGGCAACTGACCTGTTATTAGTGATAACCGAAGATGATCCTTGTGGGATTAAGGTGAAACTAGTCCAAATCTTAAACCAGAACGATAAAAAAAGACTTGTACCACAAGACAGGTCAATCCCCAAGCTAAATATCAGTGTATGGGGGATAAACCTCTATAACACATTTTCACTCAAAGCTGATTGCGAACCAAGTTTAGGTCAATCCCTAAGTCAGTGTCTAAAGAAAAGGTAGACCCTTGGCAAAAACTCCCCTATTTAAGGATGGATCGCCAGAATTGCCACCTGTTAAAATAGTCTAACTCCTCTAACTAAGAAAATTTTGACAGCGCTTCCTATATGAAAAGTGCCTTTTCATAACTTATATTAGCTCGCATACAAAAACTGAAATAATCTTTAACTCTAGAAAGTTAAATTTGGTCTAACTCCTTGAATTAGTAAAAATTTGGGCAGCATTTCCTTTAGATAAGTAGACTTTCAAAATTTATACTAAGTCAGGTAAGAACTCGAAGTAAAACTTGGGTTCTGCTGATACAAAATCTAAACAACTTCTTAGATTTATAAAAATTTCGGCAACACTTCCCGTAGAAAAAGTAGCTTTTCAAAATTTATACAAAGATAAGTTCAAAAAATATAAAATAACTTTGACTTTTCAAGGTTCAAATTTTGTCTAACTCCGTGGATTAACAAATATTTGGGCAGCACTCCCTTTAGAAAAGGAAGTTTTTCATATTTTTATTAAGCCATGTACAAAACTTAGACAAGTTGAACTTTGAAAAGTCAATTTTTGACTAACTCCTTGGTTTTGTAGAAATTTTGGCAGTGCTTCCCGTAGAGAAAGTAGCTTCCTAAAATTTATAGAAGACCCAAGTATAAAAAATGATCCCAGAAAATGCGAGAATTGACCTAAGTAAAAAAAACTTAGATAAAAAAATGCAGGAATTGAACTAACTCCTATAACTCTAGCACGTGGCGAACAAGTTAAGCAACTAGTTGTCAAACTGAAACTCGGATTAAGTAGTGATCTCACTCAGCAACTACTTGTCAAACTGAAACTCGGATTAAGTAGTGATCTCACTCAGTCACATGCAAGGCCAAACCACATTGGTAAGTACTTTGACCATCGCAAAACTACTTTTTTCTTCTTTGGGCATATGACTAGAACATTCAGCTTAGAAACAATGTCTAGTTGCCCCGAACTGTTTAATATCCAAAATTTAATAATTTTTGACTTTGTTCCAAAAAAAGAAATGAAAATATGGGCAGGGGATTGAGCCATACGACTTGGAAACAATGCTCAACTTGCCAGATTACTTTCAATTATATCATGTGGTTTCGCTTCTTTTTTTAGTGATATGTCTTAGCGTTGGACCATTCAACTTAGAAACAATGTCCAACTGCCAGTTCATATGCAAATATCTGTGTAGCATCGTGTTCGGGTTTGGTGACCGAACCCGAACGTTCGGGACCGAACGCGAAAGAGCGTCGAAACTCTCCGAACGTGAACATAAAAATATTAAAAAAAAAAAAAAAAAGTTCTCAAAAAAATTTGAAAATAATATATGCTATGTAAAATAATAATACAAACAACTTTTGCCTTGGAGGTTTGGTCAAATTCGTAACCAAACTCGAGTTAAAAATCAAAAACCAAAAAAAAAGTTTTTTTTTTTTTTTTTTTTTTTGAATATGTTCGGCCGAACACGTTCGGGTGGCGTTCGGCCGAACATCTGAACATGTTCGGACGTTCGGAAAAGCTCCGAACATGTTAGGTGTGCTACACAGGCAAATATAAATGAAGTATTTTCTGTTATACTCAGTTTATACTTATGTGCGTGGCTTCAGGCTAAACCATTCAACTTAGAAACAATGCTTTGCCTTAGACAAAAAATCCTCCCCAAAAAATAAAACAAGAAGCTGAACCATTCAACTTAGAAACAATGTGCAACCTATCCCCAAAGCATTCAAAGCATGAAGTTTGATCCCTCAACCCAACTTCAGTCAGAAACCCCAAAAGAAACATACAGACTAAACCATTCAGCTTAGAAACAATGCTTGGTCCCAAAACTCAGCCAGACAAACCCTCAGAAATAAACACAGCAATCAGGTCATTCAACTTAGAAACAATGTCTGGCCTTTCAGAAAACAGCCAAATAAACATAGCCCTGGGTCATTCAACTTAAAAACAATGCCCAATCCTTGATTGACCCGGTCAAACGTATGCAAACTGTTTTTTTTCCACCTTTCCCCAGTTCATCCCCTAATCTGCTTTCAATGAAATAAAGAAGAAACTTAAGCTTCACTCTCACACATTCTTTCCATTCAGTCTGATTAGATCTTGAAAAGAAAGCGAAGTCATAGGGGAACACATGCATACAACAACCAAAACTAGAGGGAGATAGTCAAAGAGGGTTATAGTGGGTTCATACAGTCAGAAGGTGGTATGCCTGTTAGTTCCCTGCCTCCAGAACCTCGCCCAGGTTCCGGCAGAGCTCCAATCGGTGGGCGGACTCCCCACAAAGTCTTGATGCGGTCCTACAAGTTGCAATCCCGCCTGCCGCCTTTCTCTCTGAAAAAGATTAGGAGGGGTTTTCAGACTTTGGAGATCCAAGGAAGGGACAACTAAGCTCTTAGGAGAGGGTCTTGAAACCTACACACGCCTAAGGGCCCCGCAATGATGACCAGAACTTGCAATAGGGTGGCCAACCCATGCATAAAGTGCAGACCAAACGACGCGGACAACTAAGCTCTTAGGAGAGGGCCTTGAAACCTTCACACGCCTAAGGGCCCCACAATGATGGCCATAACTTGCAATAGGGTGGCCAACCCATGCATAACGTGCAGACCAAACGACGCTTTGACAAACTTCCAAGTCATAGCGAAATCCCCGCCACAGAATTTGACCAGTCCTCCTAACAGTTGCCTAAGTCATATTGTCACTACGCAGCCTAGAAGGTTGCGTCCAAATAGAACACAACCCTCGTGCTATACTCGAAACCTGAGCTAAATGTGGCAAGCCTTTAAACGAAGTGTTGTGCTTGTCGCAACTGCTTTTAGCAATGGATATTATAAATATGCTGAGCGATTGAGTTTCAGCTGAGGCGCAGCAACGCAACATGCCACGATGCTGTGTACAGCGAAACGCAGTCATCTTAAGGGCAGCCAAGACTTCAGCGCTTCTCGTTCAGTCAACGTGCATCTCCGAGTTAACAGGTAAGTCTCCAATGTCACTGTTCCCCTCTGTGGTTGGCCTGCTGTGTCCACCGTTCCAACGAAATATGCAGCACACGGCCAGCAGGAGCACCTTTAACCCATACCCGGCCCCCCTTGCTACCTCAGGCATCAGAATGAGTAAGGTTGAAATAAATCTTTCACTAAGGTTCGGTTAGCGTACTGCAGTCTGACACTGTAATCTTGACTTTCAGTTCACCCCACATCGCCCACTCAACTGGTTTGAGATGCTTAAAAATTCGGACGAGTACTTAGCTGATGCAAAGAGAGATGCACCTCGGCCTTTTACTGCACTCAGTTCATATTGCTATACGTCTTTCTTTCGCCTCGTTTTATCAGTTTCTTTGAGGTAAGTCCCCACTTCCCCTTCACTCTTTCATTCTGTAGAATGAGCTGCGTTTCAGCTAACTGACAAACGGCCAATCCCGCTGTTCTTTCTTCACTCCTTCCCCTGAGTATCGGGGAGATACAACCGATGCTATGAAACTGCTAACTATTGCCTCTGCCTATCTTATTCAACGCTTAATTCTCCTGTTCAAACAAACACAAGGGATATGAGAGGGGAATGGACATAAATCTAAGTTACACAGTCACGAAAGTAGCCTAGATGGTCATGGACCAAGCAGAATGCGCATTGCACCAAGATACCACTACAATAGGAGTAATGCCATGAACTCGAGTGCAAGAGACGGCTGCTCCCTGGTTACTCCAACCTTGTATCTAATATCGCTCCTAGTGTCTGGTGCCCAACGCTCAACTTATGTTAGTTGGCCTAACTGTTTTCGTGCATCTGGCTCACATCGAGGTTGAGAACTAAGGTGATGTCGCCACAGAAAGTTGATCACTCGCTCATGCCACGTACGCTCTTTCTTCTCCAATCGTCTTCACTCTGCTCACCGCCTCACTCATCCTTCCTTCATGATTTCTAGGTACACTCCATTTTAGATAAGGACCGAGTACAAATGCCTAGGAGCCCACCACCTTTCGTGCCTTCGATCGCACCCGTGCCTTCGTTCATCGCCTTGACCGACGAAGTGGTCGGATGCATATGCCGTCGCGCGTGCATTAGAGGGGAGCCACTTCCACTGATAGAGTGAGTAAAAATTTGTATGAATCTTCCGCTAGAATGCAGACAGATGCATTCATGCTGCAAAGTTGTCACTCCTTCGCGCGACTTACATCTCCCACACTATTAAATCCACCAACTAACTTCTCAATCCGACCTCACCATCGGATTCGCCCATCTCCTAAACCTCTGTGTAGACTCCTCCCTTATCTGACTCCACTCAGAAATGAGCATGATACGTCCATATCCTCCCTCTTCTGCTTTCCTTCGCCATCACTGCGCATGACCTTTCTTTGTTACCGCTCATTCTGCTATTTTAACACCAAAACTAACTTTGCCATTGCTTTCGCCTTGGCTAAAAACCCCAAAATCACCTCTCTGTGCGCCCAATTCCGTTGTCAATTGTGAGTGCTACTCCTTTCCTGTTGCGCCCTGCCTAGCTCCTCACCATCTCCGATGGCGGATGTCCTGGCCCGAAAACCTTGGTGGATTCATTTTTTCTCCCCCGTTTTCTGTGCTCGCTGGCCTCGACTCTGAGTCGTCTGCTCGTCCTTTTCGGTCAGCGCTGCTGTCGACAACATTCTGTGGTGGGAGACTCCACAGCAGACCGATATGTTGTCCTCGGCTCGTAGCCTAACTTGAGGGGAAGGGTCAGAGGGAGCCAACCACTGAATGAATCGTCTCGATTTACTCTCCCGCCAGCTACACCCAAGTCCAATAAGCGATTTGCGCGCAGTGCCGCCACAACGGTTTAGCAATTCACGAAGTTGTACTTCAGCAGCAACAGCACAAACTGTTGTTTCTTTATCTTGTGGAACAATGACTGGTGCTACACAACAGTCGGTCCCACCAACGAGGCAACATCAGCCTTGGTACCCCAAGATCCCACTGAAGACACCCTCAACCTTCTTAGGTGATAAGAAGGATGAGGCTCTTGACACTTGCTGAGAACGTTTCCAGGTTTGGCAACACGATGGTTAGATGGATTAGTGGCTTTAAAGGGATTCGGTAGAAACATGAGTAATTGGGCGAAGACCCATACCTTAGAGAGTTTTATGGAGTTGGTAGAAGCGTGATGGCACAACCCACAACAGGCCCAACATGCTACCGACACGTTGGCCCGACTTGATACAAAGAAGTACAAGACCGTGCGCGGACTTACCTCTGCAGTAAAACGTCTTATAGTTGTCCCTGGAGTATGCTATGATCCACATGTCCTATTGACCATGTATTTCAGATGTCTTCCCACAGACATAAATAACTTGTTGGTTAGTGAGGCCAAAATCGAATATCGCACGTTGGACTCCTTCAGCAAGAGAGCCCTAGATTTAGAGGCTACGCTAGGAGGAGCTTAACAACCCTCTACTGATGAAAGAAAGAAGAATTCCACAAGAGTCGAAGAGAAAGGGTAGTCAACTAATGATGGTTGATTCCGATGGGAATCAAACTGAAATTGATGATGTATCTGACCTTGCAGACGGTTCAGAGTTGGACAACGAGGAGTTAGGTGAGGGTAGCAGCCTCGCCGTCTTGGTAAAAGTTAAGGTTGGTGGCCGTGGCAAGGGCGGTCAACCAAAGAGTCAAGGGCAGACCCAAAGGCTCCGGCTTGGGTGCGGGCGGGTCTGGTTCAAGATGTGTGGTGAGACCAATATTCGCGAGGTGCTTGTGTCAACTGTGGTGACTATGGTCACCAGTAGTTTAGATGCAAAAACGCGAAGGTTACTCAAATGATAGGTCCCAAAGATGGCTTTGGAGGATCTTTCTCCCAAACCTCCTACGAGTTCCAGTTCGGGAAACACATCGGGCCAGTAGAAGTTGTAGCTGCTTGTACTTTTGATGAAGTGGGCGATGTACCCTCCCCACTTCAAGAGTTGGCCGGAGCTATTGACTCTCTAGTCACCCTGCAGACGCATCGTGACCCAACGATACTCTGTTCGTGGGCTGTGTCTGAGGCCTTAGAGGATTTGCAAAGTGAGTGGTGGGCAAGGGACCCTCGTGAGTCTTGGGTGGCACTTAGTAGAGGTCCTAGAGGGGAGCATTTCATAGTGGAAGTTGGTGTAGGTGGCCGCAAGTGTGTTGCCTTCATATTCATTGGCTCCACATGGAACTTCAGAAGTTGCGACTACGTTGAGAGATTCTGCCTAGGGGACCGGGTGCAGCGTCTTAGTAGACCAGTAGCATCTACTTTGGCCAACAAAGAGCGCATGTTGGTTGAAGACTATGTTAAACCACCAGTCCATCACCCCCTGTACTGTTCATTTTTYTTGWCRACARGTACCAGACCRAAATCTACAGTGATCAGGCATGGAGGAGGCTTGGTGGGGGTGGGGCTGGCGGGCCCACAATTGAAAGAGAGTGCCACTGTGTGACAGCCGCACCGCACTAGGCACACTCTGCACGAGATCACACTGCCCATAAAGCGTCCAACTGCATGCATAGTGTTGTAGTAGAACAGTGCCCATGCTATTACAGTGCCTCGTGGTTTCCCGCGAAAATCGCCCTCCCAGCTCAGCAGGGCGGACTGCTGTTACTTTGTTGGTACACCCAAGAATTGTTGAAATACAGACCGGAGTTCGAGTCCATCTGCCATAAGATTACTTCTTTACTTTCTCGGCATTTTGGCTAGGGAAGTGCAATCATGACACCTCAAGGTCGTGGCCGTTTCTAAAGAAAAGGAAGGGAAAAAAAAAAAAACTGCATGCCAACTCAACAGGGCGGACAACTTCCACTCGAAACAAAACAAACGAAAGAGCCCACATGCATAGATCAGGGCAGACTAACAGTAGGAATGTTTCTATCTGACTGAAATTACGGTCAGACCTGGATGAATCTGACTGCAATCACGTCCGGAGCTTAGTAGAACAAGTCCTAGTTCCAGTATGCCCTCAGTTGGTACACCCATGAACTCTTGAAATACAGCCCTAAGTTCGAATCCAGTTCCCATAGACATAATTCGGAAATACCTGTTGCTCTCACTGATGATACCTCCTTTTTTTTCTTTCTGTTTTTTCCAATGATGATACCTCAAGAACGTGGCCGTGTCAAAGCAAAGAAAAAAAAATGCAACCTCAAAAAGAAAAAGCAGACAAAGAGAAAAATCGCAAACGGACAGGCAGGTTGCAATGATGAGGGATGCTTGCCTGCCTTTCCTTTATGTCACACATGTTGCTGGTCCCCGTACCATGTCCCGCCTGGTTGAATTTGCGGTCACTGTAGCTGTTAGGCTTGGGAAAATGCACTTTTTGGTTCGACAATTTAGCCTCCGATGGACTGGTGGTTTAAGGATGTAGTCTGAATCATAAGATTTCGTTCCTAGTCAACGACGTCTTGCCTTTTGACGTGTTGTGGGGTATGTACTACTTCGAGGTTGCCAAGCCCCAGTTTGACTGGGACTGAAAGGTACTTAAGCATTACTACCGGAAGGGAGGACAGTCAGGCTTGCCAAGTACAAAGCTAGCAGTCTGATAGACACTTACGGGTGTATGTGTGCATCAACCTTTTATAAGTATTATAAATAGAACTAAGAGGAGGGTATGTACTTATAATGGCATCACTGTTAAGAACGCAGAACCTCTACCGCGCATCGACGACCTACTGGATAGGGTGCAGGGATATAAGTACTTAACGAAGATAGATTTGAAGTCCGACTACCATCAGATTGCCAGTAGACCGAAAGACCAACACAAAACCACATTTTTGACTAGGTACGGTCCGTACGAGTTTGTGGTGATGCCCTTCCGTCTTTGCAATGCGTCAGGTACATTCCAGTACGCCATGAATAGGATATTTCATGAGAAAGTTTATTGTCGTGTACCTCGACAACATTCTTATTTTTAGTAAGACTATCGAGGAATATGCTCAAAATGTAGACAAAATACGTGACTGTAGACAAAATACATGTAGAAAAGTAAAAAATAAACTTAGAGAAATGTGAGTTCGGACGGACTAGAATCTTGTACTGGGTCATGAAGCTTCCGCGGAAGGGATTAGGCCGTAAGTTACCAAGGTGGCTAGCATTCGTGACTGGCCACGACCTCAGTCTGTGACCGAGGTCAGATCTTTCTTAGGGATGTGTGGCTACTACTACAACTTTGTCAAGAACTATAGTACAGTGGCCAGCCCTTTGACTGATCTAACTCGCCTGGACACACCATGGGAGTGGACTGACAAGTGTGAGATCGGTTTCAAAATATTAAAGCATGCTCTCATGCACCGTGAGGTTCTCAAGGTCCCTGATCCTAAAAGGCCATTTGCAGTGACAACTAACGTAAGCCAATATAGCATTGGCGCAGTGCTGGCTTAAAAAGGAAGGGAAGAAGTTGAGGCCGGTCGAGTACATGAGCAAAAAGATGCCTTCTAAGAAGCTATGTAACCGCGCGTTTATTGAACGCAGGTTTTTCGCTAAATTTTTGAACGGAATGAACGCGCGTTCAATGAACGTGACCGAACGCGCCGTTCAATTTCGCGGTTCGTAAAAAGAAAAAAAAACGCGGCTTACAACGTTCGGACGTGCACTGATGGAGAGAGAGAGAGAGAGAGAGAGAGAGAGAGAGAGAGAGAGAGAGAGAGAGAGAGAGAGAGAGAGAGAGAGAGAGAGAGAGAGA
>BFEA01000182.1:1168013-1185103 GCA_003427395.1 Chara braunii
TGTGTGTGAGTGCATCTATGCGTCTGTGCACACTCTCTCTCTCTCTCTCTCTCTCTCTCTCTCTCTCTCTCTCTCTCTCTCTCTCTCTCTCTCTCTCTCTCACTCTCTTACACACACACACATACACACACACACACACACACACACACACACACACACACACGTGGTCAGTGTTTGTGGCAGTGCCACAAAAAACCACGTGCTTTCAAATCCGAATTTATGGCGCGAGGGCATGATGGAAAGATGTATGTCACTCATGAGGGCATATCCCACAGGGACCCGTGAAATGAGACTGGTCGCCCAGTAAAGGCACTGCGGAAAGTTGTACCCCTTGCCGACAGGGACATGGAGTAAAGTTCAGAGGCCCCAGGGCCACGGCAGGGTAAGTGGGCCGTCGGAGGGGCACGACCAAAAGTAATGGAAATTACAGGGGCGACAAACAAAATTTTCCCAAAACCCAAAAAAATCGGCATGAATACCCTTACAAGGGTATTTGGGCATATTTTTGCATCTCACAGATGGTGCATTTTCGACGATATTCGAGCGGGTGTCTCATTTTTGTGTGCATAACTCTCAGGGATTGGGAATGACACGTGTTTCTGATCTGATCAGAGAGTGTGTGGGCGTGCACTTCGAGGGCACGCATGAGTTCTTAGGTGGACATCTGGCTATATTTATGAGAGTGGCGCCTGCGCCTAGTAGCGTGAGCTAGAAAAGGAGTGTGAGGAAACTGCAGTAACACACGCAGTGCGCGTTCGCGTTCGAGACTGGCAGTTGATAATCGGGGCTGAGATTCAGTCGTTAGGTCCGTTGAATTACGTGCGATGGGATTAGGACCAGTAAGGTGCAAAGTGATGGACTTCCTAGACCGACCAAGGTATCGGTCAACGGTAGAAGCCGCAGGCGACACTATAAAAGTCGGAGTTTTTTCGACGCTAGGGTGGTAAAAGTACGATCTTTTGGAATGGTGGTCAGTGAGAAAGCTGAAGTTTTGAGTAACGGCGGATTGTGCCGCATGCACGATGGCGGAAGGAGAAACTGATCCCTTCTTACGGCAAGGGTCGACATATATAGGAGCCCTAGAAATGGTCGGTGTGCCTAAGTATGACCTTCTAGTATAGTTGGACAGGCCTAGTCTTAAAAACGGACGTCTTTATAACCAAGTCCACGCCTGTGACATCCAAGCTTGGGCCTAGCCCTATAGGTTATGACTTTGGACTGAGGCTACGAAGATCTGGGGATCGAGGCCAGCAGCCGGCAGCGAAGGAGCGGAGGAGCGTCTTATGAAGGAAACTGAGGGGTCGAGGGTCCCACTGGACTATCCCCCTTAGCTTTGTTAGGGAGTCCGATCGCGGGACTGATGGACAGGACCGAGGGTCGGGTTCCGACGGTTCTTCCCCTCCGGTCTCCACTCTCCTATCTTTCTGACTTTTTATTATTATTATTTATTTTTATTTATTTTATCCCACCTTGGGGCGCGGCCCGGTACCGGTCTTGGAACCGGTTGTAGACACAAGAGCCTAGCTCAGTGGGTACACCATTGAACTAATGAAATACAGACCCGCGTTCGGATCCGGATGATGGAACTCGATTGATGAGCAAAACCAAATGTTTTTGAATTGCCTAGAGGCCGGTCAACACGATGGTGATACCTCGGGGCCGTCAGACGGCCTAGTCCTTCGGGACATCTGTTAAAATTGGAACGATACAAAGAAGATTGGCACGGCACCTGTGAGAGGATGACACACATAAATTGGGGAGGAGTCCCGACGTTTCCTTTGGGTGGTATACTACATCGCCGACGTACTACACCTTTCCTCTAAGCCGGTCACTAGTGCTGCGCTAACTCACCTAAGGAATGACGGACGTTGAGAGAAAGTGGGGAAGTGAGGAGGATGAAAAGAGCAGGAGAGTTGAGCTGTTAGAGTAGGGGCGGAGGGCCAGAAAGAGAACAAAAGGAAGTGGACTGAACCTAGACGCAAATCAGCGTTAGGTGCGTCGAGAGAAGAGACGAAGAAGACGAAAGCAGAAAAGAGGGAGAAGCATCAGGAAGAAGAAGGCCAAGAGGAAACGGGAGAACAGCGGGAATGTCGTAGGGAAAACAGAAAGGCCGAGCGAAGCGAGAGCCTTGAGGTAAGAGGTTTGATTGGGGCAGTCAAGATTCTACGGTTGGACAGCAGGTTCGACATAACTGGTGGCATGAGCAGCACGAAAAAAAAAAGGGGCGGAGTCTTCGAGAAGGGCGAGTAATTTGCCCGTTTCATTCGACATGCACCAAACTGCGATTCTGACCAGGTGCATTGGGTTGGAGAACGGCGAAGAAGACTAGAGTACGGTGTGTGAGGCGCCCGTGAAGTTGGAGACCTACACTTACCTGTTGAACGGTGCGCTGCATGTCCTATTGCTGGTAGTAGTGTAAGGCCCGCAGCGCGATCAGCAGAAAGGGGACGTATGGGAGGGAGGTAGTAGGATTGTTCTCTCTCCCTGATTCACCACTCCAGCATAGGCGTATCGTACATCGATAGATTTTGGGCAGATCATGTGGGCAAGCACGTGGACAAGCTCGGATTTTCAGTATGTGTGTGTGTGTCGTTACTAGTTTCACCAAGGTCGAGGTGTTTCTCATAAGGATGTATCTTCCACGTTCTAGTGGAAAGTTCGTAGTTCCCTTTAGTTACATCAGGGTGTAGGGCTGGCAGCACCAACGCTTGCATCTTCCTTGTTTTTTACATTCTCACTTCGCACATTTGGTGGGAAGTAGGGCGAAGCCCTTGATCATGTCCATCTCCGAGGTCCTGCTAGCAGTGACTACACTGCTCGTCCATGGTTAAGGGCTTCACCAGGATCCCCGCTTTGCCCGAAGTGGTCGCTTTCGAGGACGGTATCGTGGGGCATGGGGCAACTTGCCGTGGCCGTAGATTGAGGCCTCAACGTTGGTCGTCTTTGTTGTGGTCTCATTCCTCGTTCTGGTGGCTGCCCTTATCGTGGTGCTCGGTAAAGGCACTGTGACCGAGGTGCTGCTCTTTTTCGACTGGATAGTTGCTTGCAATGCTCTTAGTTAGTACGCATCTAGCCGGGATGCCGGCCAGATTCATAAAAGGCTAGATGTGGGTATAGTTCAGAGAAGGGCAACAGTAAAGAAGATGGTGAGATCTGGGGAGTAGAAAAGAGGGAGGTAGGATGACGGGGTAGAGGAGTTAGAATATCGCAGGGGAAGATGTCAGAGCACCTACCTGTTCGTTATAAAGTTTTCTATCGAGGATGCTCCATCTGATTGTATCTGAATTGCAGCTTCGCCTCGGAAGTTTGTTGTCGTGATGGCGACGAGTTGTTATACCCTCCACTGTTGCCGGTGCCTAGAACAGGCCATTGCAACTATTACCAGAAACTAGTCAAAATCGTCGATCTGGAGATTGTCATTTACGTTAATTCGGTGCAACTGCTGCACATTTCGGTAGAGGTGGTGGTGTTTGAGAATCATGACAGCTATTGGGTGCATCTGTAGTGCTGGTTCTGCTGCTATTCGGGTCGAGGTTTGTAAATTGTATAAACTACAACTGTTGTTGTGCGACGAAGAGCTGCTATTGGAGCTGAGTTTTCGGACTTGGTTTACTGTGCATGGCTGTTCTTGGTTAGAGTAATTGGTTTGTTTAAGTTTTGTTAGTGAATCAAATATCAGTTTGTATCTTGTGACCACCTTCTCAGACTGACTGATTGAGTTTGGTTGGGGGAGTGATTTGGTTGGGACATAGATACTCTCGGTTTCAGTACTGGTGAATTGTGATAAGGGAGAGGGAGGACTGTGTGGATTGCTATCACTTTTCGGCAGCAACAGACTAACATTACTTAGAGGCGCAGGGCAACTGCTATCAAGCGCAGTAAGAAACAACTGCTTTTTGTAATGGTTGGGAGGTACCACGACCGCCATTTTCTTCTTTCTGTTGGAACTGTTTGGTTCTCCTGGCAGTGGGATGCTGCTACTGAGCATTCAGGAATTGTCAGATCATCTTGAGTTTATACTACTGTGGTACGTTGGTACTATGCACTACCGCTGCTACAGGCTGCTGAAGTGCCCCGTACCACTTCAAATCTACTAGGTTCGAATCACTGTTGTTGCTGAGCGTTTTACTGCTGTATCTCTTTGCCGCTACACCGATGTCATTGCACCAGACCACTGTTTTACCAGGACTGCTGGTTCCACCCGCTTCCACAGCCGCCCGATGAGGAACGCCTCAGTTTTTTCTTTCGGACTGTGTTGTTACGCCATACACGGAGACGTACATTGTTGTTGGAATGGGCTCCAATATTACAAGTGTTGTGCTTTTATTTTGAGTCACTACAGCTACTACTGCTAACACCCTGGTGTCTTGTTGCGCCTCTACTGCCCCTCGAATAGGCTACAGGTGTGTGCCCACTTAGCCTTTCTAGGCTGCGTGGCATCGGCTTTGCTTATAAAAACGACGACGTGATTTCAGGAGATGAATAGACTCTGCAAAGGGAGTTGTTGCAGCATAGAGGTCTATCAGAGGGTGGTCACTCTTTGTTGTAGCTTCGATGTGACCATCTTCACTGTGTATTTGACCTTGATTGCAGGGCCCTCAGGCGATTGAAGGTTACAAGAACCTCTCCTCTGAGTTGAGTTTGTCCCTCTCTTGTATCTCGAGCGCCTGAAACCCCTCCTTCTGCCCTTCTTGCTCTAAATCTAGTTCAAGATTGTGAGAGAAAGGCGACAGGCAGAATTGCAACTAGTATGACCACAGCAAGACCTTATGGGAGGTCTACCCATCGATTGCAGGAGCTCTGCTAGAGCCCAAGCGGGGTTCTGGAGGCAGGGAACACTCAGGTATAATGCTCGTTTTACTCGTGTGATCCCGTGCCTTAAATTGTATTACCCTTTGCTATTGTGTACCTGTAAGTATGACTGAGAAAGTTAATTGCTTTTGTTTGTTTTGAATTCAGGACATGATATGAAAGGTAAAATCGAAAAATATATATCAGAAGTTAGATTATTTGAGTGAATTCAGACCGAACGAGAATGTAACATTACCTGTTGTTGTGTTGCGGAGGCTGGACGAACACATAAGTTACGGGTTGTTCAGTCACACACACTTCGGGTACTCATAAGTTGAGTAGCCTTGTTTTACGCTATATGTCATTGTTTAGGCTGACTAGTCACACCATAAGTTGGTGTGGTCTAGTTATATGCCTCTTGTCGTTTGTTCAGGCAAAGGTTGGGCCCATCATAAGTTGAGGTGGTTCAGTTCTTTGTGTATGTCAAATGTTCAGGCTGGCTAGCCTCACCATAAATTGGTGCGGCCCGATCATACGCCTTATGTAGATTGCCTAGGCAAAACCTGACCGCACCATAAGTTGGTGTGGATCAGTCCTATGCCTTATGTTTACTTGTTTGGCAGGCTAGTCACATCATAAGTTGGTACGACCAAGTCATGAGCCGCGAACATAAGTGGAACCTGAGTGTACAATCTGATATAACTATATACTATGTATATCATTGGCACGCTAGGCGCCATAAGTTGGGAGATCCAGCCATATGAGCCGGTAGCAGATAAAGCAGAGGAGAAAATAAGATTCAGAGTATAAAATTGAGTGGTAACTTTGGGCAGGCTGACTCATCCATAGGTTTGGTAGTTCCTATGTCCCCGATAACAACAAAAAAATTGTCGCCGAAATTCAACAAAATTTCATTTTGATGTCAAACTTATTCACGCTAGAAGGGTTGTGACCAACTGTTGAAACTGGGTCTTCTGCTGTGTTCAACTACTCATCAACATTATCAACTTATTCCCAACGAGTCCAACATGGTTTCCAACAGTTCTCAAATTTTTTCTCAACGACTCCAACATGGTTTCGTACAGGCCTCCAACATGAACCAACACGTATCCAACATGGTTCTTGACCCACATTTCATTACACGATAGGTGAGAGAGTGTGTGTGTGTGTGTGTGGCGGTCGTGCACTTTGGCCCGGTCCTGTAGAACTGCGTGTTTTGTGGTGTTATTTAAACCTTCCCCCCCCCCCCCCCCCCTTTTTTTTTTCTCCCACTTCAGGCCTTTTTTTTTTCATTATAGTATTACGGGGAACCCCGTAGTAGCCACAGCCTGTCTCTTATACACATCTAGATGTGTATAAGAGACAGGCCGTGCTCAAACCTCCAACGAGGGAACATGAAGGAGTTGCACCCACCAGCAGGTGCGATACCCGCTACAGCAGGTGGGCGATAGCAGCCACGAGTCAGCCGGTAGCATCAGTGAGGAATGAAAAAAAACAACACGGTTGGGAAGTGGGTGCCACTTACGCCAGAATACGGCTATAATGTATTTTTATATGGCTCCCACTTCCCAACCAAATCGTCACAAGTGTAAGTTATGTGTTTGCGCTCTGAGATTCGGGAATACAACTATAATGATTAGGTTAGAATTTGTGTCAGGTACATCCATGACGCACGCTGAGACTCGGAAATGCTACCCATCTACGTACCTGCATTAGGGGTCTGAAAGCGTCAACATTTGGTCTTCTTATACTCGGGCTCGAGTACCCGGCGCATCTACCTCTGCTTGGTGGAGTACCGGCCGCTTGCTACGTCTACTTATAGGAAAGGCGGCGCATCTACCTCTACTTGGTGGAGTACCGACGCATCTACCTCTACTTGGTGGAGTACGGGGGTCGAGTACTTGGCGCATCTACGTCTACTTATAGGAAAGGCGGCTTTTACCATATCGTGGTAAGAGCTAGCCCAATAGGTAAAGGCCATTGATTGATATGCGAGAGATACTGCGATCGAGTCTGACCTACCTCCGGGCTAGCTCTTTTACAAAGGGCCAGGGCCTGCTTTTTCCGCCGCCCTCAGATGACGTTTACCCTGTGGGCCAGGACCGACTTACCCTGTGGTGCCTCTTGGGCCTCTGAAATTTTATGTAGGCCCCTGTCAGCATGGGGCATAACTTTCCGATATGCCCTTACTGGACCGCTGCTGGCATTTCGTCGGCCGGTCCTTGAAATGGCCTCACGAGAGGCACACATCTTTCTGTGATGCCCTTGCAGCAGTGGTGGCAGGAATTCGAATTCAATGTGGTAGACATTCCACGCACCGCCACGGAAGAACGGTCTGTATATGTGTGTGTGTGTATGTGTGTGTGTGTTGGGTGTGGGTGTGTGCGCGCGTGTGTGTGTGTGTGTGTGTGTGTGTGTGTCCATGCTCATTGCCAAATTTCTGATATGCCCCGGTAGCATCTCTCCCTGGGCCAGGGGAAAGACACATGGGCTCGCTGGAAAGATGGACGGTACCAATAAGGGCATATGGGAAACTTTTATGCTGGTTCTCAACGGCCATCCGGTAGGGGCATACTTAAAATTTGGTACTGGTAGGGGCATATGAAACATTTTTCAGGCCAAACGACGCCAGAGGTTTTCTGGAAAGATGGACGGAACCAATTAGAACAACGAACAGATGGACGGTACCAATTAGAACAACGAACAGATGAAAATAGCAAACATTTTTCAGGCCAAACGACACCAGGGGTTTTCTGGAAAGATGTACGGTACCAATTAGAACAGCGAACAGATGGACGGTACCATGTTCATTGCCAAATTTCTGATATGCCCTGGTAACATCTCTCCCTGGGACCCTCAGGGGAAAGACACAGGGGCTCGCTGGAAAGATGGACGGTACCAATAAGGGCATATGGAAAACTTTTGTGCTGGTTCTCAACGGCCATCCGGTAGGGGCATACTGCAAATTTGGTACTCGTACCGGCAGGGGCATATGAAACATTTTTCAGGCCAAACGACGCCAGGGGTTTTCTGGAAACATCTTTCGTCGTCAGAGGGGCGCGACAAGGTAAGTCGGCCATTAGAGGGGCACACCACAAATAAACGCAAACTTCAGGGACATTTCGAAAAAATTACATTTTATTTTTCTGTTATTAATTAAGATTTACTTTCTTTTATTTTATTTTCCTTAGTTTTTTTTATCCCGTTGTCGGACCAAATACCCTTACAAGGGTATTTGACCATGCTTTTGCATTTGACACAATGACGGCATCGGCTACCATGACGGAGCCAGTCTGGAATGGAAAGGGGTGTGCACACTTGAGCGTGACACTCGAAACGAATTCCTCGGCCATTGAGGCCGGAGCAAAATCGGTGAGAAAATTTCGTTTAGTATGCGCGCGCGTTGTTATGACCCATGCTGTGAAGGTTAGGATCTGCAGTAATACCTTTCGACCGAAGAGGTTGAGGGGTCGATAGGATTGATGTTATGACGAGTAGATCTACGATGTACGCTAAGACTTAATCGTCAGTACATTAGTCAGAATAAACTAATACGCGCCCCGGTCGTACGACCGGAGCAATTATTAGTGTATAGTCATCGGGGTTGAGGTAGCGCTCCGATTGTTGACATTTGCAGGAGCGGTACCTTTATCCTTACTAATGCACCGTAAGCGGGGTCGAGGCTCTAGCTCAGCCTCCCGTAGGTAGAAAGGGAGTCGCCCCTTGGGAGGTGACTTCCTGACCTCATGACTACCCAAGCTACCGATGCCTTCGTCCCTCTGCAAAAGGGGACACCGTTGCAAACTCTCATATCGTCCGCACAGGGCCTAGACTCGTACTACTGGACCCAGTACCTGCCTAACTGATGATACTAGGCCTCTGGAAATGCCAATTTCGTCTTCTTCTACTCGGCCTCGAGTATCCGGCACGTCCACCTCTACTTGGTGTGGCACCGGCCTACCTACTACTTGAGCGTTTTCCACCGCCTTAGGAGTCGCGGGCCTTTTTCCTTGCTACTTGAGTATTTCCTCCGTTGCAATGTTTGACGTCGACCCCCACAGGTAAGTACCGGCCCTTCGGGCCTTTAGATCAACCAAGTACCCGGGGGGCACACACACGCTCAAGCCGATAGGCGTGCAGACCGGCATGCGTGCGCACACGCAAACTTGGAAACAGACTCGGGCCACTAAGTGGGTCGAGCCCCCAATCCTCGATATGTACCTGAGCTGCTCCCTTTTTAATCAGAATAGGAGCTAGCTCAGTTGGTTTAGGTGTAGTCTGTTAAGCAAAGGGTGCAGGGAACGAATCCACTTGACCCCTGAGCTATCTCCTTCTGCAAGGAGTTACTCAACGTTTTCACCCCGGCTCAATTGGCCGGGGCTTGAACCCGTGACCTGCGTATTAGGAGGGATTATAGTTAGTTGGATATGATTTGAGCCCTGCAGTAACGTGGGCCGCCACTTGGCAAGTTAGGGTAGTTAGGCATTAGATTCTGTTAGATTTTGTTTTCTTTTCTTCTTTTTTTGATTTTTTTTATTCCTATCTCTTGAGCTATTTTCCTTTTTTTTTTTTTTTACGATTACAGATCTCTTTTTACTAACCATATTGTATCTGCCCCGAATTTTGAGCAAGTTCCTTCTCGGGGAAATTTCCCATCCTGGCCGGTAAGGGCTTGACATCGCGGAGGGCGCGGTAGACGAGGCGCAGCGAGGAGGGCAGTGTGCGGGAGTGCGCGCGCGGAGGTTGGAAGAGCGAGCGCGGGGGTAGTGCACGCTCAACAGGCTGGGGATGGCAACGGGGAGTAGCGCAGGAGCCGCGCGGTGGAAGCGGTGGAGCTAGGATGTGGGATAAGATCGGAGAGAAGGCTCGGGGGAAAGAAAACGAAGGAGGATGGTCGCGCAATGGCTATGGAAAGGGAACAATTGACCGATGGAGATGGAGTAAAAGAGCGGGAGGCAGAGGAAACAACGCACAGGGAAAGGAAGGAGGCAAAGAAGAAGAAGAGGGAGGAAGAAGGAGGGGAGGACGACTTACCTGTCATCTGCCCGACTCGTCGAAAGGCACGCTTACGCCGGTATCATACCCCGGGTGCTAACGTCTCGGCATGCTGGGTATCGAGACAGAATGCGTGAAGGTGCGGGAGTCAGGGCGCAGTGAAGAGCGAGAGGGAGCTTGTGACCAAGGAATCAAGGCGGGTGTGAATTCGGACAGGTCGGGATAGATGACCGACGGGAAAAGAAGGAGACGACGACGAAGAATGCTACGGAAAGCGGCCAAAAGTGGCCAGCTGTCAACGATAGGGACGGTGACGTCGACGATGACAAGAGAGAGATCAGGTAAGTCTTCTATCACGCAACAGGTACCGGATACTTCGATCGATGGAGTGAACAAAGACTAATGAACCTATCACTGGAACATGGGAGGTCTACACTATTGCATTTGTGTGTGTGTGTGTGTGTGTGCGTGTGTGTGTGTGTGAGAGAGAGAGAGAGGGAGAGAGAGGGAGAGACGATAAGTCTCCGACCTTGGCCAACAGCCAAGTCTCCTACCCGCGGCTCACCGCATGCCACGTGGATCGATAGAATGAGCAAATCAAAAGTGGCGGTGTATATTTCCACGTTTCAGCGGAAGATTCATTCCGTTTTTGCTCATCCTATCGATGGAATGTATGTGTGTGTGTGTGTGTGGGTGGGTGGATGCTTGCGCTAGTATCATTCCATTTCGTGCCTCCCTGCGTCCGAGAGGGAGAGAGAGAGAGATGTGAAAGAGAGAGAGAGAGAGATTGGCCGGAGGCCAGTGGTACTTACCTGTAGCGCCGTCGCTCCCGCTTCTTCTTCGAGGTACCTGCAGCTCACGCCAACATGCCGGGTTACCTGGCTCGAAACAGAGAGAGAGTGTTCTTCTTCTTCCTCTTCTAGTTCACCATCTCTTCTTCTGTCCCTCCCTGTCTGACTTCTCGGTATCTGCGGACTAAGAGAGAGAGAGAGAGAGAGAGAGAGAGAGAGAGAGAGAGAGAGGTAAGAGAGAGAGAGACAAACCTTGGCCAACAGCCAAGTCTCCAGACCCGCGGTTCGCCGCAATCGATAGATTGAGCAAATCAGAAAGTGGCAATATATATTTCCACGTTTCAGCGGAAGATTCATTCCGTTTTTGCTCATCCTATCAATGGAATATGTGTGTGTGTATGTGTGTGTGTGTGAGAAAGAGAGGGAGACTATATAAGTCTCCAACCTTGGCCAACTGCGAAGTCTCCAACCTGCGCGCTTCACCACGCGCTATCTGGATCGATAGAACGAGCAAATCAGGAAGTGGCAGTGTATATTTTCCCCTTTCAGCAGAAGATTCATTTTGTTTTTGCTCGTCCTATCGATGGAATGTGAGTGTGTGAGACGTTCATGATTCGACCAAGGGGAGAGAGAGAGTGTGTATGAGAGAAAAAGAGAGAGAGAGAGAGAGAGAGAGAGAGAGAGGGAGAAAGTGGGAAAAAGAGAACGAAGGAGAAGGGAAGACCGACTGCCGACCCCGAATACAACGCACCCTCGTCGTGGCTGTATCGGACCAAAAAGAAGACCAGTATACATTCATTATCTATTATTATTATTTATTATTATTATTTATTACTATTATTATTATTATTATTATTATTTTATTATTATTATTATTCTCTTCGATTCCGTAATTGTTCTTGACATCTTAGTTGAATGAATCTGCCCCTAAAACGAGGGCAGATTCTGTTTTTCGAAATGTGGACTTACCTTCCCCGCCACGATCTCGATAACACTGAGTACCGTGCAGCCTAACAGAGATCGCCCCTGTGGAGGAGCAAACTGTGGCGACAGGAGAGGAAGAAGTCGAAGAGAAGAAGGAGAGAGAAAAGAGAGGAGGAGAGAAAGATAGAAGATGAGAAGAGAGAGGAAGATTCAAGAGAGAGGAGGAGAGAAAGATCGAAGAGGAGGAGGAGAAAGAAAGGAGAGAGAGGAGAAGGAGGGGATAGGTGAATGATGATGATGATGATGATAATGATGATGATGATGATGATGATGATGATGATGTGAGAACACATACCTGGCTTTGTCGATGGTCTGCAATGACCGACGTCTTCAAGTACTTCAGGCTGCCGCTGATTTCGACAGCTGCATTGTCTTTTGTAGTCTGTAGTTGTTGTGTAGGGGGTATGCTGGGCGACGAGCAACAGGTAGGGAGATAGGGCCAGGATACTCATGTTGGTGGTGATGAGAGCAAGCTCTCGTTGGCATTGGTTTTCAGAGTTACGATTCTTCGTCAGTGAGATATTGGTGCAATGCTGCTCTCTGGACACTGTGATACTATCCGGCCTTTGATGTGATGGTGTAATCTGGAATTGTCATCTCGCTGTTGCTTATTTCCTTACGTTTTCATTATTATTATTATTATTATTATTATTATTATTATTATTATTATTATTATTATTATTATTATTATTATTATTATTATCAGGTGCAATGTGGTTCTTGAGTCCACGTTGCATCTGTGTTGGGGATTGAGGTTGTGAGTGAAGGAGGACACGTACCTGGTGGAGGTGGAGGTCGGTATTGGTGTTGACATCATCACTCGCTGGTAGTCAAGTTGTCTAGTTGCTGTCATACTGTAGTTGTAGTGATAGGTTGTAGAGTAGATAGGGCGCCTGGCGCCATTCAGAAGAGAGAACTACATTGGGTTATGCTGTTGGTGTTGCCCTGTTGGGCTTGGACATTGACTCACGATTCTCCTGTATCCTTCTCAAATGGATGGTTACTCGGTTCCATTGTGCTATCTGCTCTTGCTTTGACTACTTGGACTTCAGTGTGATTTTGCAATCTGGATTTCTGTGCATCGTCCATATTCATGTTTTTAGCATTTTATTATCATTATTATTATTATTATTATTATTATTATTATTATTATTATTATTATTATTTATTTTTATTATTATTATTTACGTGGTTTGGGTCCATGTGGCATATGTACGATGAGGAAAGGGGTTGTGAGGGATACGAGAAATATACCTGGAGCCTGACGCGTGCGGCATTGGCCGACATCTGCTCGTATCTGAGAAACTGTTGTCGTCATCTTCAACATTATAGATTAAGCTAGATAGGAACTGCAATCTGTAGTCCGGGCGCTGAATACCGGACAGGCTGTCGACATTGGTTCTTTGATGATGATGATGAGACTATTCCCACATTGACACTTATAGCTCCTAGTTGGTGGGACTCGTACTGCAACACTGCTGTTGGTTCGAGGTCACGACAGTCTGGTCTTGTGTATATGATGCTTGTGGATTGCTGAAGTTCGCTGTTGCTCGTCCTCCTTGCACAAGACAATTAGACAGACAAAATACAAACTTGCAACAGACAGACAGACATACGAAAAGACAGACAGATGGACTCTGACACACGGTCACACAGTGACATACGCAGTCACACACACAGTCATACTGTGACATACTCACAAACACAGCAAAACGCTCGTTTCACACTAATGGATACATAGTCACATGGTGCATTGCGACGCACAGGTATGGTGTGACGCACGCACAGAATACTGTGACAGTCACACAGTCACACGCACAGGGGTCACAATGACGCACATATACTGTGACGGTCACGAACAGACAATGCATTGTGACAACAAACACACAGGCGTTGTGACACACAGATACACAGTCACGCAGGTACACAAACAACAACACAGTGAAAACACACAATGAAACGCAGTGCACGGTGTGAAATGCACAATGAAACACACAGGTGCAGAGCGACACAGAGACTATGACATACACAGTCACGGTGACACACACACGCAACAGAAATACACAGTCACTCAGTGACACATACACAATGACACAGTCGCACACACACAGACAATGGTACAGACTCGGTCACACTGTGCCATGCACACACACACCCTTCTCACGAAACTACAACTATGGCTGTCTCTATCCTATTGCTATGCTACGCCCTTCTCTCTCGCCACTTCGTCCAGTTGGGCATGCAGCGGACCTCCATGCACGAGTTGTTGTGGCAGCACTTCAACATGGTTAACGTAGGAAGGAATGAAAGGTTGAGCGTTACATCTTGATTTATACTTCTGAAGTTCGTTGGTCTTCCCTGATCCGTCAGCCGTAGAGCACGCGGTCCCTCATGGTGCTTACTGGGCTAAACTGACCGCGTCACTGACTGCGCTGGGCTGCACTGTTGACTGCATGGGCGACATCTTCAAGTACTATGGGCCGCCGCTAATGTCAGCAGTTGCATTGTCGAGTCGTGGACTGTAATAGCTGAGTAGGGATAAGTTGGGTGTTGGACGCCTAGTTGGAGAATGGAGAGGCTGGACCCATATGTTGGCATGAAAGGAGAGGACTCTCCTAGACGCTGGGTTTCAGCACTACGACCCTCTGTTGAGGTATTATTGGTGCCATACTGCTCTCTAAACTCGGCATGGCTATCCGACTTTCAATGTGATGGTGTAATCCGGAATTGTCATCGCACTATTGACTATTTTCCTTGCCGTATTATTATTGTTTTTATTATTATTATGGTGACAGTGGTTCTCAGGTGCATGTGGCATCTGTGAAAAAGGGGAGAGAGGTTGTGGATGTAACGAAAGACATACCTGGTGCTGGACGTATGCCGCATTGGCTTTGAGATCTGCTCGTACTTTGGGGGGAGATGTTGACGTCATCAACAGGCATTGTAGATAGCCTAGGTAGGATCTGCCATTCATAGTCTGGACGCCGAGCGCCAGACAGGATATCAACATTGGTTCTTCATTATGATAGGACTATTTCAGCATTGTCAATTTTGAATTTGATGTGCTCTTAATCAGCGGAACTCGTGATGCAACTCTGTTGTTGGATCGAGGTCATGGCTATCTGGTCTGAAGTATATGATGTAGTTTGATTGCTGAAGTCCGTTATTTTCATCTTCTTTGATTATTATTATTATTATTATTATTATTATTATTATTATTATTATTATCAAGCAATCAGACTCGTTTCATTCACCCTTTTCATGCATGTGAACAGTAGCACAACAAACTGGCGACATTGGCCCCACACAATACTCAGGGATATGGCAACCTGACAAGAGTTCACTTACAACAATCTATGGCGACTCAACACCCGACAACCCGTTGTACACACACACAGGAACACCCTGCATACCCACCCACGCACTCACTGCACTACAGCCGTGCTCGTACCGCTATGACTACACACTGTCTTCCTCAGCCGTTGCAACCTCCGGGCACCTGCAGACCACCTTGTATAGCAACGCTTCCGCATGGCTCGCGCAACAAAAATCAATGAATGGTCGGACGCTTCCCCTTGATTTATACTTTTGTTCGTTGCTGGTCTGCCTTTTTTCACTAGGCCCTTGTGCACACAGTCCCACATGACACTTGTTGACTGAACTAAGAGGGACTAGGACTGGGTACGGCAGACTTGGCAAGGGTAGATTCACCACATGCTCACTTACCTTTGATCTACTGTGAGCAACGTTCGAAAAGACCACTTTGGACCTCCCGAACGTCTGTGGATCCGGCTTTTGATACTGCAGAGACTACAACCTTACCTTTCACCGTCACACTGTGATGGACACACACACACAGTGAGACACAGAGAGGGTGACACACGAAGGGAGACATATACACAAAGAGAGGGAGAAGGGGACAGAGAAAGAGAGAATGAGAAAGGGGGGGAGTTTTGACAAGAGAAAACATTCGCAAAATTGGCATCTTCTTCCTTAGTCTGATTAGTATGATATTATTATTATTATTATTATTATTATTATTATTATTATTATTATTATTATTTGTATCATTATTATTGTTATCATTATTTTATTATTTAACTGCTTGATTATTTCTGCTACCTYTGTTAGTTACTATAGTTGTCATGCGACATCAATACAAGGCAGGAGGTGAAGGAGAGTATGGGGCATTGGAGAGGAGGGAGACGCTATCACTTGTGATGGTGCCCATCTCCTCCATCCTCCTCCGTACTTATCTTTGTGTGGTCCTCTCGGGTACCTGCCTTCTCGACCTTATTGATTAGGGTCAAATCCCCGTTAAGTTAACCCTTACCGCAACTAACCCTAAGAGCCCAGCAATCGATTGCATGAGTTGTATGTGACCAATGACAGGGCGATTGCGGGAGCTCTGCCGGAGTTCAGGCGGAACTCTGGAGGCAGGGAACAATGAGGTATGTGTGCTTCAACATAAACCCTAAACCCTAAACCCTAAATCTGTAACCTTTAGGTTACTACCTATGACTATGTTAGTAACAAGGGTACAACGATCTTGCTATGTGGGTGTTATTTGGGGAAGTGGATGCAAAGGGGATCGATTACTCATATTCTTCTTTCTATACGTCGCCTAATGATGATGGGTATTTGTTGTTTCAGCTTGTTGTGATTGAATGCAACGATGATGATCCATGTCATTTATTTCTTGTCATACGCCTGATCCAAGCATAAGTCCCGAAACTGACAACGGTTCAAGGCGACTGCCATCAAAGGCAATAACTTAATCCGTCGGTAAGACTTGTGTGGAGGTAAGATTAGTAGGGAAAGCCTGCCTTACCTCCGATGAGCCTTACACTCTTTCAGTGGTAAGAGTAGCAGGGTCCCTTGGACACCCACCTTATTGAAGGCTAGCCAGTGATAAGAGTAGCAGGGAAAGTCTGCCTTATCAGTGACTAGTCTGATATAAGAGTAGCGAGGTTTCAAGGACACCTGCCTTATCATTAACCAATCTAATATTTTGTTCAGTGGTAAGAGTAGCAAGGATCCTTGGACACCCGCCTTATTGAAGGCTAGCCAGTGATAAGAGTAGCAGGGGAAGTCTGCCTTATCAGTGACTAGTCTGACATAAGAGTAGCGGGGTTCAAGGACAGCTGCCTTATCATTGACCAATCTAACATTCTTTTAGTGGTAAGAGTAGCAAGGATCCTTGGACGGCCGTCTTATTGAGGGTTAGCCAGTGATAAGAGTAGCAGGGAAAGCCTGCCTTATCAGTGACTAGTCTGATATAAGAGTAGCGAGGTTTCAAGGACACCTGCCTTATCAGTAAACATCCTAGTACCTAGTCAGTGATAAGAGTAGCAAGGATCCTTGGATACCTGCCTTATTGATGATTGACCAGTGATAAGAGTAGCAGGGAAAACCTGCCTTATCAGTGACTAATCTGACATAAGAGTAGCGAGGCTCTATGAAGCCTGCCTCATCGCCATATCTATATACATATACTAGGCGATCAAGAGGAGCGAGGCTCTATGAAGC
>BFEA01000182.1:1203165-1221206 GCA_003427395.1 Chara braunii
GAGAGAGACAGAGACAGAGACAAAGATACAATGCACTATGAACAGCAAACACACAAGGAACCCGGCCTACAACGTCTTCGTTTATGGCTCCCACTTCCCAACCTCATCGTCACAAGTGTGGGTGGAGAGAGAGAGAGAGAGAGAGAGAGAGAGGTAATTGAAGGGAGGGAGAGAGAGAGAACGTGGGTATATATATATATATATATATATATATATATCGTCAAATAGAATATATATATATATATATATATATATAGAGAGAGAGAGAGAGAGATGAAATGAGAGACAAAGACACTCTATTTATGGATGATTTTGACATCAATTATTATTCGTGGACATAGAAGTAATTGTTTGTTCGTGTTCCTGAGATAGCTAACGTCTTCGTATATGACTCCCACTTCCCAACCTCATCGTCAGAACTGTAACAGAGAGGGCGCGCGCGCGCGCGAGAGAGAGAGAGAGAGAGAGAGAGAGAGAGAGAGAAAGAGGGAGAGAGATATGCAATGCAATATGAACAGCAAACACACAAGGAACCCCGCATGACGATGAGGTTGGGAAGTGGGTGCCACTTACACCAGAATATGCCTACAACGTCTTCGTATATGGCTCCCACTTCCCAACCTCATCGTCACAAGTGTGGGTGGAGAGAGAGAGAGAGAGAGAGAGAGAGAGAGAGAGAGAGAGAGAGAGAGAGAGAGAGAGAGAGACAGAGAGACGGGTAATTGAAGGGAGGGGGAGAGAGAGAGAACGTATATGGCCCCGAAAGGGTAGTCACAGCTACCATGTATACATGATGTCCACTTCAACAATGTGTATGAGAGTGTCAGTGTACCGTCATTGTGTGTGTGTCCGGGGGAGGAGGAGTCACAAGCTTGGGAGGTGTGTATGTTCATCTCTTCTTTGTTGTCTGGAATGAGTGAGTCACGAAATTTATCGACCGGAATGCTCCCCTCTGCTCCAATGGGACACATGCATGCATGAATATGAATAAAGAGGTCTCCGACAGGCAAGCACCATAAATTCAAACACAACACCATCAAATTTCCAACACGATTCGTCACACCACTATCACTTTTTCATCACGATTTCCAACATAAAATCCTGTGTTCAACTGTTGATAAACAGTTTACCAATACGTAGTTCAACCTTCCAAACGTAGTTCAACAGAATATGAACAAATTCTCAACAGTTTATCAACACAAAGTTCAACTGTTTATCCTGTCACTTCATGTGGACTACATAAGTCACGCACGTTGGTTTCCTTCACTTCCTGTAGGCCATGGTGCATGTGTTAGGATAAACAGTTGAAAAACAGTTTTTAAACGGTTGTTCGGGGGTGAGGCCCCATAATCAAAAAAAAAAAAAAACGGCAACAATTTTCCGTTGAACACAAAAGCAGAGAGATATATAAAGCTTGGTTATTTCTCTTTCTAAGCATAAGCTGATATTTGGATCGGAATCCTCATAAGTTGAGGTGGCCTGACCACTCGTCTTAAGACAGAAAAGGATTGTAACTCTACTTATTGAATGTAGTTGTGTTGCGGAGGCTGAGCGAACGCATAAGTTGCGGGATGTCCGGTGAAACGCGCTTGTTGCTTGTTCAGGCGGGCTAGACTACTCATAAGTTGAGTAGCCTAGTTCTACGTTATACGTCATCGTATGGGCTGGCTAGACACATCATAAGTTGGTGTGTCCCAGTCATATGTCTTTCATCGTTTGTTTAGGCAGAGGTTGGACCCCTCATGAGTTGAGATCGCCCAGTTATTTGTGTATGCCGAAAATTTAGGCTGACCAGCCTCACCATAAGTTGGTGCGGCTCGGCCATACGCCTTATGTCACTCGTTCAGGAAGAGGTTAATCACATCATAAGTTGGTGTGGTGAGTTCTATGCCTTATGTTTATTCGTTGAACATGGTTGTATTGCAAAGGTTGGGCGAACGCATAAGTTGCGGGTTGTTTGGTTATTCGGGCGTGGTTTTGTCTAGGCTGGGCTTGACGACTCATAAGTTGGGTAGCCCGGTTTTACGCCATATGTCGCTGTTTGGGCTGGCTAGGCACATCATAAGTTGGTGTGTTCTAGTTATATGCCTTTTGTCGTTGTTCAGGCTAAGGCTGGACCGTCATAAGTTGAGGAGTTCAGTTCTTTACGTATGTCGAGCGTTCAGGGTGACCAGCCTCACCATAAGTTGGTGCGGCTCGGTCGTACGCCTTATGTCAATCATCTAGGCAGAAACTGGTCACACTATAAGTTGGTGTGATTTGGTTTTATGCCCTACATATACTTGCACTACCAGACTAGGACACCATAAGTTGGTGTGACCTAGTTATATAAACGGGCAGGTCAGTCATATCCATAAGTTGGGTTGGCTGGTCTTATGTCTTATGTAAGGAGAGGTAAAAAGGAATAACAAGGGTTTTTGAACGAACTATGCGACCTGGAAAGGAACCTCAGGGTTGGCGAGAGATGTTGTCACACTCACATGTGTATGTTTTTGGGGCTATCTCTGGGGACTTCTCTTTTAGTAGGTTAGTTGCCTTAGATGCTCGCTGAGTGTTGGAGCTATAGGTAGGAGAGATGGATGATGGGAGGGAAACTTGAGATAATATAGGACTGACCTTACTAGGAGTTAGGATCGGTGTTAGCTCCCGATGCCATCCTCTAGAAGGGATCATGTAGACTATCTCTGGTTCTAACTATCAGGTAAGTGTCGGAAGTTGGTCCCAGGTATAGTTGTGTTTTGTCTTTGCATTTTCAGCTTTGTATGATTCTTGGCAGTCTCTTGTTCCTACGGGAAGCGCTGCTGAAATGTTTACAAATCGGAAGGAGTTAGTCATTTTTTGACACCTGAAAATTATGAAAAGACACTTTTCCTACGGGAAGCGTTGCCGAAATTTTGTAAAGTTTTGAGAGTTAGATTATTTTTTGCTAGGAAGAATTTGGCAATTATTCCTGTCTAGGGGAGATGTTGCCGGGATTTTCAGGAGTTTCTGGAAATTATTGGAAGAAGGTGAGGAAGAAAGTTAGTAATGGAGTTAGCACTCGACATGGAGCATGTTCTACTTGAAACATAGTATTGGTCCGATTTGGTCTGAACTGTGATGCATGTCTACTAATTTGACGAAGGCTTAATTTGTTCGGCCTGACCCTACGAAGGATCACGTTTTTGTTATCTTTTGATAACAGGTCGGTTTACGACGCAACTTCCCTGCTTATGCATCTCAACCTAAGGCCTTGGCTCTTGTGGGTTTCTTTGTTTCTTGGGTTTTTTTTAAACTTAGTACCTTTATTGAGGGATGGTGGAAATTGGTTGGGCTTGTATGCATGAGGCAGGGTGTGAGTCGCAGAAAGCAGTGAAGTTGACTCCCTTAGTGTGTGTGATGTTGTTGTTTGAACTCTTTGCGATTGCAGGTATACTTATAAGATTTCTTGAATTGATCTTAGTGATAATCTGAATATTGTGTGAATGCGGATGTACAAGCCACACAACTGTTGTGAGAGTGATCGTCTCATACCATGCAAAACATCTGCTTGACTGTTTGAAGTACTCTTGCTTAGCATAACTATAATGGTTGTGAGGAGTCCCATTGCGATTGTGAGAAGTGATCATCACATACCTATTCCTTACTTTATATATATACACATACCTATGTTTGGGTGTTCGCGTGTCCTGAGCAGCTTACGCTTAAGGGTTTCAATGGGGTCCACACTGAAAAGGAAAAACAAAAACCTTTATTGTGGTATGCTTCTTAAAAAGATTTCTTAGTCGAACGTTAGTCCTGGGCCTGGATTCGAGGTCCTTCTCCAGAACATTCCAGGTCCTAGACTCTGCATGGAAGGGATCACCTCCCGCGCAGAGCCTAATTGTCCTGTCCACCGAGACACTCAGCCTAAAGGTCGGAGTTCCTTCAGACGTGCAATATCGTGAAGGGGTGGACCTTCACGATACTTCGAGTTTGACACGTGAGTGTCATAAGCGGTACTCGAACCCACGAGGAACCGCATGATTATGGGCACTACATAATACTCCATCGTTGCGACTGAGTGCATAAGCTTGCATTGCTGGTCGATATGAGAAAGGTTTAGCGCTCGCACAGTTTTATGTTGAGTCTCGCGCGCGACGCCTAACCGATTGTTGTGCTAAAAGGTTATGGGTCGGACACTAAAGGGACTAGGAGAGTTTTGTTTTTGTGTGTGTATTGTAATTTTATTGTGGTGTATCGTGTGGTGAGTGGATTGCGTCCTAGTCGACCGACGACGAGTCGTGCTTGGGACCTCAGCCCCCCAATGCGCTGATTCGCGTGCGGGTCCGATTGAGGGGCGTTGACCGCACGTGCCCCCTTTGCTACAGCGAACAAGAAACGCCCTCAGTCGGGCCACCTCAGTGATTGCATACGAAAAGCCTTCGCATGTGGTTCGATAGCTCGACAGGGATACGCCCACCCAAGGGATGGTGACAGCTCCCGCGGGTGAAGGAAATGCGTGCCTCGTTTGACCCTATCCTGTCGTAGAGGCTCGCGAGAGGTACGGCTGGCGCACTCGGCTGGAGAGGCAAACCGCGTTCTACGATGAAATTCTGCAAAATCCTGCGTGACGCGGCCGGGAGGGTCCCCTTGAGGGACCGATGCGCCGGACAGGTGGCGCCGTTGCAAGGGATCTCGGCTGCCTACCAGGGTCCTTAAGTGAACGAACCAAGGTTAAGTGCAGGCTGATGGTCCAGGCAAAACGACAAACCTTATATTACATAAGGGAGGCGTATATGGTATATAAGTCATGATACTGACGATAATGTATGCAATAAGAGTATAAGATCATGACTATGATTGAGAGTATGCCTATGTTCCTTGGTAAGTAGTAATAGGTTAGTAGAAAATGATGTAATTGTGACTAATAAGAAAAAAAGTATGATAGATTATGACTTAGGTAAAGCACGTAGAGAGTTACTGAATTGTTAATGGGCTATCCTTCTAATTCTCAACAGGTTTAAGAAGGGAGATAGTGATGTCGAATGCGGACGAAATTGAGCGAGGTCCGACAGCTAAGCCTGAGGATATTGTTAAGGCAATAGAAAAGAGAGAACTGGCAAGGCTACAGATACCCAAGGTCGACATCTCTCATTTCAAAGGAGAGAGGGTGTCTAAGTGGCTCGAGTTGTTCGAGCAGGTCACTAGTGAGGCATCTGAGGCAGACAAGTTCAAATTGTTACCCAAATACGTTTGGTGTGAAATCCGACCTGAGATAATGAAGGTGGCTGTTGGTGCAGCAGGAGTTTGGGCAAGTTTTAAAGAAGAAATGCAAAGGCGTTTCAAGTTCGGGGATGATCTGCTGACGAAACGAGACATGAAAATGCTACATCGAAATGAGTTCACCACAGTGAGCGCGTTCGCAACAGCCTTCGAAAAGATGGCGAGGAAAGTTCCTGGCATGACAGAAGAGGAACAATGTGCGACTTTCCCGGGACACTTTATGAACTTTGAAGCCTCGGTGCTAACAAAGAGAGGCGCCCCAGGAAAAAAACTCACTTGGGCCACAATAAAAGAAAGTGTAAGAGATGAGGAATTGAACCAAGGAGACCTCTTCCAAATGAGGCAGGCAAGAAAGAAGAGAAAGGTCATGGACGTCACGGCATGTGGCGACCAGGACCTTAAGAAAGTCGTACAGGAGGTAGTGGCCCAACTTGAAGCCACGAAAGAGGCGAATGCTGCGAAAAGGGTAATGTCAGTAACGCAGTCCACGGAAGAGCGAAAAAAACGGTGGTACAAAAAGAAGAAGAAGAAGAAGAAGAAGAAGAGCCTGAGCCTCAGAGGCTAACGAAGGCTCAAAGAAAGGCCAGAAATCTGGCTCAAGGAGGGCAAGGCTCAGGAAGGGGCCTAGGTTCGCAGGCAACGGTGATGCCATCACCTGAGTCACATGGCCAGGTTGGGGTGGTGATGCCCACACAAGCTGGGCAAGCACCCTACGGGCCGTGGCTGGGTTATGAACCTCCGGGTCCCTGGCCTGGGTATAATCCATATGTACCACAACCAGTAAGTGGACAACATGGACCCTGTACAGGAGCCCATTAAGTATGGCTTCTTGTGGGTGTCCAAGACCCCAATCTCAACAAATGAGTCAGCCAAATCAACATCCAAGCCAGCCACAACAGTCGGCGCCGCAAGGGTCACAAGGGAATCAAGGCGGTAGACGCGGGCAAAATCAAGGATGGGGCCGAGGGCGAGGAAATGGTGGCCGCAGAGGCGGTGGAAGAGCAAATGGAAGTGGTAACTCCAGCGGAGGAGGAAACGGGGATTGAAATGCGTCAGGAAGTCAAGGTGGTCAAAAAGTTGGGCGAGGTTTTGGTAGAGGACGGATAGATTGGTGGAATGCGATTTGTTGGCACTGTGGGCAGAAAGACCATACGATTAAGTTCTGCCATGTTCGCAGAAATGACGGGGATGAAGGGTTGATTAGCGAATTATGATAGCGATAAATACGATAAGTTTTGCTACTACATTGACCATAAGACTCCTGGAGGGACAAGAAAGGAGGCCTTGCGACAAGCCGAGGCCGACATGCCACCCGCTCCTCCGGCTATGTTCCGGATTTGGCAAGAAGAGGAGGTCCGCCCTGATGTGAGGGTGGAAGAAATAGAAGAGAATGAGGAGGTAGAGCAGGAGAGAAAAGCTGGTACTGTGAAGGAAGAGCCTATTGTGATAGAGTCGGACGATGAGGAGGAAAGAGGCGGTTGGATTGAGGCGAGAAGGACGATGGAAAAAATGGAGGATTTGGTGGCAAAGATAGGAAGATATCAAGATAAATTGACCAGTATGTGTGAGGAGGTCAGAGAATGGAAAGGTAAAAGACCGCTAGTATATCTCTACGATATGGGTCCAGGAGCGCAAGAAGGACCTGGGAACTTACCAAGTGTGACGACTTCAGGACCGACGCCTCGATCTGGGATGGCCTTTAGGCCACCGTCAAGGTGGGGAAGGGCACCCGAGGCAGTCAGGACAAGAGCTAAGGGGTCGGTGAGCTCTGATGAGCCAACGAAAGATGTTCCTGAGCCTAGTGGGGAGAAAGGGACTGTGGACATCCCAGAGGATAAGGATGAAGAGGATGAGAGGTTAAGGAGAGAAGAGGATAAGAGAGTTGAGCAGAGGGTCAAAAAGAGAGGTATTAAGGCTGCCACGAACATGGTTCCAGAAGGGAAGAAGAAAAAGTACACTGTCCGGGTGGAAGAAGGGTATGATGTGGAGAAAATGATGGACAGGATCCTTGAGGGTCATAATCACCTTATGAACCTGAAGGATGTTTTGGCCTCAGCCCCAAGGTTTTGAGACGAGCTCAAAGCTCGTTTGTCCAGGAAGATGGTGGTTAGCTTGCGACTATGAGCAATAATCCCCAAAGAAACAAAATGGGCAGAAACCGACACGAAAATGGATTGGAAGTCTTTCGCATGTGGGTGCTTGGATGTGATAGTGAAAGGGAAAATGTGCACGACAATGATGGATACTGACGCGGAAATGAACCTCATAAAGGAGGAGCATGTCGTGCGATTAGCAATGGAGATTGATCGCTCCGACAATGGGGTTCTAATGAGAGCGAATGGTCATTCAGTGTTCGTGGGGACTGCATCGAGAGTTATTTTGGAAATTGGGAAAGTGAAGGTAAGAAGTTGTTTCTTTATAATGCATGATATCGATCATCCCATCCTATTAGGCCAATTTTTCTTGAGCAGAAGAGAGATCTTCAGGCTTAACAAGCATGATGGGACAATGTTCCTCGTTTTATGTGACCCAGTGTGTGACAACTATGAGGTTATCACATGCAGAAATACAGGGCCGGGAAGTATAAGGAACCGGCCTAATCCTGACTCTTTCACGATCGAAGAGTTAGAAGAAGACAGAAGGAGGTTGGGAAGGCATGAGTTTGAAGGGGAGAGACATCCGGAAGCGTTGACCCTTAGCTTAGCAAGTATAAATGATGCAATGGACATTGTGTCGACCTACGAGATGGAGGACCCAGAGGCTGTAGAGGCCCTAAAAGAAAGGTAATGGAACAAATGGGAGAAGGAGAAGCGGAGTTGGTATATCGAGTGTCCGAAAGGGTAGGAGGAGCAGCAGGAACTCAACCCCAAAGTGCAACTCGGCCTTTTTTAGGGGTAGGCTCAAGCAAGGGTCACAAAGACGGTACAAAAAGGTAGATAAAAAATGTCGCCCTGTTCTTGTGCTCGTGACAGAGGAACAAGATGTTTATTACGAAAGACGAGAGTTGATACGGCAAATGCGAAAAAAAGCAAAGAATGGACCATGTCGTATCAATCAGGAAACGGAGGAAGCGCTAATAATAGGAGAGTCTGAGTTTCTTACAGCGCAAGAAAGACAGTTGATGGTGGATACCATAAGAGGAAGACATACTACATATACCTTCAATGATGACGAACGTAGCCGTCTTGATGTTGACAAGATTCCGATGATTCGGATACATACCATGCGACATGAGCCTTGGAACCTGCGAGGTGCGCGATATCCCAATCCGACTGATGAAGAAAAAATGGCAAAGTACCTTGATAGGAAGATCCGCACGCATGTATCAGACTACTCGAGTAAACCATATGCATCCCCTTGGTTTTGCTTTATCAAACCCAATAGAACTTTGCGATGGGTACATGATTTACAGCAAGTAAATGTTGTGACTGTAAGGGACGTAGGTGGTCTGTCGAATGTTGATGCACGTTTGGAAGCCTGCGCAGGACGATCTATAATTTCACTTATAGATTTATATTCTGGTTACGACCAGTTTCCTGTTTTCCCGTCGGACAGACCTATGACGGAAATGCATACTTATCGGGGTCTGATCCATATGAATGTCGCACCACAAGGGTGGACGAATGCGATCGAGATGGTTCAGAGACATATGGTAAGGGTTATGCAACTAGTAAGTCCTCATATTACACAGTCGTATATTGATGGTCTGATTGTGAAAGAGTCAAAGGAAAAGAATGAGCAGGAGGTAAAGTCTAGGATTAGACAATTTGTCTAGGACCATGTGCAAGATCTATGCAAGGTCCTAGGTTTCCTAAAAGAGCATAACCTCACTTTGAGTGGGTCGAAATCTAGGCATTGTATGTGCGAAGCGACAATCTTAGGGTTTGTGTACGATGAGAGGGGTCGTTGGGCGGACACTAAGAAGACCAATAAGATTCTCGAGAGGCTGACACCATTCAGGACTATCACGGAAATAAGAAGCTTCCTGGGAACGTGTGTTTTTTTGAGGGTGTTTATTAAGGGGTTTGCGGCAAAAATGAAGCAATTGAGAAAGCTTGTGCGTCAAGGTCAAGACTGAGAATGGAAAGATAAGCAGAATTCGGTAATTAAGGGCCTAAAGAAAGAGTTTGAGGAAGGGGGTTTAGTGTCGGGGGTACCGGATGATGCCGCCACGCTAACAAGGTCTTTTATTGTGGAGACTGATACTGGACTAACTGCATTGGGAGGTGTATTGATTTAGAAAGATTGTAAAGGAGAAGAATGGCCTTTGAGATTTGAAAGTCGAACGTTTAACACAACTGAGAGAAATTACTCCGAGTTTAAGCGGGAGACTTTGACAGTTCTTCATTGCCTACGAATTTTCAGAAATTACCTCTTCGGCAGAAGGTTCGTCCTAAGAGTTGACCCGACTGCTCTGGCTGGTTCGCTTAAGAATTTCGCTCCTTTGGATCCAACTACTGTCAGATGGCTAACGTATATCTAGATGTTTGATTTCGAGTTGGAGCGTATTCCTCGGAATAAAAATAGGGCATATGGGTTAAGTCGCGTCGACTGGGATAAGAGTTACAAAGGGGTAGTCGAAGATACTCCGCCAGTCGATGGATTTCTGGAAAAGGAAGAGGATGTAAGACTCCGCATTAACTGTTGGTCGCTGGCCGTGGGTGAAAATATTACTCTTGCACGACCTGTATGGCTTGCACCTCCAAGTCATGTACGATGGCCGGACATAGTCATCAAGCCGTATATTGAAGAAGATTCATGGAGGACGCCAGAAGTAAAATCGATGATGAATTTGGCCCTGGCAAACAAGTACCAGTTGCGGGAGGATCTGGTCACATTGGAGAACACACCCCAACAGGTGGAAAAACATGAACGATTAGTAGGTGGAATGTACCTTCTGACAAACTCGCTGCTTCATGATGAAGTTGTTAGGATTGAGGAGGAAAGGCAAAATAGGGAAGAGAATGGGGTCCACGAAAGAGAGGATGACGAGTTTGAAGATGGAGAGATAAAAAAGACATTTCACGTAGAAGAGTATAATTGAGTATATCTGGAACTGGGGATGCTCCTTTCATGTGAAATGAGAAAAAAAATGTTAGCAAAAGAATTCAAATTTCCTAGTGAGAGACGGTCATCTGTTCATGAGAAGTAAAAGAAGGAATCCCATAAGGGTGGTCTGTAGCGTAAATCGACAGATTGACGTTATGACCACCTTTCATGATGGAACGGCAGATGGTCATAGGAGCGCAGATGCGACGTACTTAAAGATTCACGACTTAAATTATTGGGATGGCATGAGATACGTGATTGACAATTATTGTAAGTCTTGTGTACCATGTCAGGAGCGGTTTTCCCTTTGACCTAGTGAACCACTTCACTCTAGATATATACGTGAGGTTGGAGCAGTCGTCCGTCTGGATGTATTGGCAATGCCTTTAGGCATAGGAGAAATTAATTATATCTTTGATGCACGAGACAATCTCTCAAATTTTGTGGATGGCAAGGCTATTCGCACGAAGACAGGAGAGGTATTGACTCGATGCATTAAAAAATACTACCTTCGTTATCCTTTCGTCTCAAGATTCGTAATGGACAGGGGGTTCGAAGTCACTTGTGCAGAAGTGAAGACGCTGCTGAGGGGATATGGTGTGATTGCCGAGTATACGACTGCGACACACCCTCGGGTTAATGCACCAATGGAAAGAGGACATTGTACCATTACAAATCTCCTTGTGAAATGGACAGATGGCAGGCCTAATCAGTGGCCAAATTTTCTGAGAGTTGCATTCTTCGTGGAGAATATCACTGTCAGAAGGAGTACCAAGTACGCGCCGGCTACACTGTGGTATGGCAGACATGCGACGTTCCCTATAGAAAGTTTCCTAAAGACTTAGAGACGACAAAACCTCGAAACGACCTTGCCTCTTGAGGAGATGCTTGATCTAAGGGCACGCCAGATTGGAGCCATAAAAGATAGAGTTCAAGAGGCGGCGAATAGAGTGGTTGATAGTCGGACCAAGGATAAGTTCAGGTGGGACCAGTTGGCACGAGTAAGAAAGGAGCCTCTTAAGGTGGGAGATACGGTGTTGCTGTACGACTCATCCCTAGAGAAGCAGTAGTCAAGGAAGTTGGACAAGCGGTGGTTAGGGCCGTACAGAATCACGAGATGTGGTGAGCATGGGGCATACCAGATCAAGGAGATGAATAAAACGAGATGGAAGGACTAGGTGTCTGACTCGATATTGAAAAAGTTTGTGGCACGAGATGAGGTGAGCGTGGAACTGGCAAGCCATGTGGTTTCTAGCTGTAAGGGGAAGACCTTAATATAGCAGAGAAAACAAAAGTAAATTGTCAGGTTAGAATAAGGATAGGGTTAAGTATATATATGTGTATAAGTATTTAGGTAGTTTTGAGAGGGTTATATATGTCTCTTATTGTGGTTTCCGGACATGCTTACCCTCTGTGCTCATGTTGTCTCTTCCTTGTTGTGCAGGCTTGATACCTTTGACAGCCATGCCAAGAGGGAGGGGCGAGGCAGGGCCAATGGAAATTCCTCTGGGGGCTACCAGTCAGAGGGGGCAGCAGAGGACCACTAGAGAGAACAGGCCTCCTATTTTTGATGGAGTGAGTGTGGAGATGTTTTTTATCAGGTTCGAGGCCCATACATATCGGTATGGTTGAGGTACGACCAGGATGTTGGCTGAGGTGTGAGGCAGTGGTGAGTGGGCTTAGCCGATCGCGAGATCTGTCAGGGAGTCACTTACTTGGCAGGAGTTTGAGAGGAAGATAGAGGGGCTGCATCCATCGCCTACAGGGAGAGACGGATTGCCTATTCGCTTTGACTCCTCCAACTTGGAAGAGTTCCTCTGGGCTTATGATCTGTTTGCAAACGAACAGAAAGTTCTACCTGACTCCAGAGTTGGAGGGTTGATTCAGTTTGTGAGAAAGGCCATCAGGTCTTTTGTCAAGACTATTGTGGAAAGAGTCACAAACTGGGGTGATTGCAAGCGCCTATTAAGGAACTACTATACTCATGAGCGTCAAGCAAAGAGCAAAAGAGGGATGGAAAGGAAGAGAAGAGAGCCAAAACGAGCAGAGGGGCGAGCAGTTGGACAGGGTGCACCTCATTGGACGCAAGGAGAGGAGAAAAGAAGGAATGGGTACACAACTCACAGGCATGAGAAGAAAAAGGAACAAGTGACTAGAGGAGCGCAAAAAGAAAGAAGCTCATATGATCCAGAGCCATCTTCAGAGTATGTGCCATTGTCTGATGAGTGTTCTAGGTCACAGAGAGAGAGCATGATCTGCCTCGTGAGCCAGTGCAGTGGGACCAACAGGGGGAGGAAACTGCAAAGGAAAGAGAACTGGAGATGGTGGAAAGGGCAGCGCGAGAGAAGGAAATCGGGATTCATCTTAGGCTCCAAAACCTAGCAGAAATGAGGGATATAATGCAGCAAGGGAATCGGCCAGTGGAAGTGGAAGCCAAGAAGATAGCTCAGAAGGATGACCCCCCTCTACTCACGGAAGCCTGGGAGAACTTTGACAGGTTGATGGAGGTTGCAGGCAGACCCACTGAGAGTCATCAGGAGATGAGGGTTAAGTTAGTCTCCACAGACTTACTTAGCCTAAAGGGTCTTTTGAAGGAAGGGTTTGCAGCAGCGAATGCTTCTGATGAGAAGATAGGGAGACGAGTGACAAAGGTGGCACAAACTTCTCATGGTCAGAAGGTTGATTGGGAAAGAGAGATTGAAGGCCTGAAGAAGGAGGTAGACAGGCAAGGAAAGGAAGTGAACTCGGTGAAGACTAAGATGGGAAAAATCAGGGCTGAGAATGAAACCCTCAAGTTGGTCAACCAGACCCTTAATAAGGTCAACGACGTTTTGAGGGCGCAAATTCAGACGCAGCAGACCTTCTTCCAAGCAAAGGAATTTGAGTGGGAGAAGAGGTTGAAAGATGTCGAGACCAGATATGCTCAGCAAGTGCCTACAACAGTGGTGGATTGGACTGAGGTCCAGAGCTTTGGTATCAAGGGACAATCAGCTGAGGACCTCTTCAAGCACCAAAAGAAGGAGGCAGGGGCAGAGCAGCAAGCAGATGAGGACGTCCCTTTGCTTGACAAAGTCATACTGGAGCCAGAAGAGGTACTGAAGAGGAAGGAATTAAAAGGTGGGAAGTTTGAGTGGCAGACACCTATTTCCTTGGCTACCCAGCATGCACCTCTGTCGGGAACTAATAGACAGTTTGAGGAGGTCGATCAAGTCAAGACCCCTGGGATTTCCCCTGAGAGTCTTACCCAGACTTTACAAGGAAACCAATTATAGGTTCCTCAAGGGACAATGGTAGTAGAAGAGAGCAAGGAAAGCAAGATGGAGGAATCTCATAGATTGGCAACACCAACAAACATGCCCTTACTCACTAACTTTGGGGATGTTTTGGGGCCCTGGACCTCTGGCTCTAATCCAGAAAGACATGGCAGTGGACGGATTATACAGGAGAGCGGCAGATAAGTTTGCCCTCGACCTTCAGAGACTTTTCAGCAGGAGGCCACTAGCCAAGCCACAAGCACCCCCTTGTCTGCTCTACCTTCAGAAGAGATCAAGACAGAAGCAATGCAGAAGAAGCCTGGGAAATGTTTCTACTGCAAGAAAGGCAAGCATTTCTCTGATGATTGCCTCAAGTTCTATGAGGATGAGGCAAAGGGTTTGGTTACCAAAGTATCCACTGGGATTTGGAGAAATAGGAATGGTAACCTGGTTGAGAGATCTCGAGATGGTGGTAGGGCACAATTGTACAGACAGATACGCGAGGTGTTCATTGACTAGAATTTAATCATAGAGTCCAGAAAGGTCTAGAGCCAGGAGAGATAAGAGACTTGACACTCAGTCCTGATGGATATCTGTATATAGAAGAGCACATGGAGGATTGGATCCGACCCATGTGCATCAGTGATTGAGTGACTAAGACACAAAGGAATTTGATTCTTAGATGTATACAGAGATAGCACTGATAGTAGTCTTTATTGACCTTCATGTCTTTTAGTGATGAAGAGTATTTTGATGGCATATGTATGTATATTCAGATTTTCTTTGGTTCAGGGTGTGATGTATGAGACACATGTCAGAGTAGTGCCTCAACTACGTTAATATCTGGACTTTGATTTTTCGACATTTTTTTACCTTGTATAATACTTGTGGCTTTTTTTTAGATATTGAGAGGAACTCTTGTTCTCGCAAGGCTTCGTACCCTGTGTACTTGTGTGGATTTCATGTGTTGTTTTGTGTGGATTTTCACAATCACTCTCAGTCTTGTGAGTTTGTCCTAATGCGAATGATTTTTTTTTGTATGTTATGAGATGAATCGAGTTGTCGAACCTTCCGTTGTACTTAAAGCATAACTGTCATGTTGACAGATAAACCTTTAGGAACAAGGGAAAAATGTGTGTTATGTGTCTGGTGAAAAAATAACGCAATGTGACTTGAAAATATACCTTATTTGTGTCTTTGGTATGGATCATAAGAGAGGAGGGATGTCCAAAGGTTGTTTAATCCCCGGAAACGTGAATGATATTGAGAGAGCGCCCAAAAGAGGTGCTAAGATGATGGACATTTTGGTGATATAAAAGTCTGACGAGGAATTGTGAGAATTATTGTTTGAAATTTGTGGCATTCATGATGAAATTTTAGAAGAAATTTCGAGAGATGTCCCTAAGATGTGTGACCCAACCTACTGTGATCAGAGTAGGAATGGTCACGACCTTGTGGATTGATTATGGATATCATTTGAATATCGAGAGAAGACACTATCCCTCCACGTAGTCAAGTGGGCAGTTGGTACGTGATCCTTTAAATTGTTTGGAGAATTTTGAGGAGTCTTGGTGATAAGAATGCCTGGTCACTATGAAGTCAGTCTAAGGGACATATTTGAGAGGCCGAGCTAAGGGGCTATACTTAGCATCACTGGACATAACTCTCATGGTTAGTTGTTGACCGGCGCAACCTGGCAGCGGGTTCTTGACTCACCAAAGGTTAGGTCTTGAAGGGTCGGTCACTCGAAGAGGCCTAGCTCTAGGAAAGGTCATTGGGATCGGTTAAGTCTAGAGTCGAAATCCTTCGGGATACCAAGATAGGAAAAACTGTTTATCGTTGCGCAACCAACGAGGACACCATCGCTATATAACAACGCGATGAACCATGGATTCAACATGATCAACCGATCTGCGGTGGGCCAAGATGGAGACCTAACCCACTTGTCCTAGACTCCAGGATGGGTATTTCATTATGATGGATGTTTGTGTGGTTAAATTACCACCGGTGACTGAGGGGCCCCTGTATTTTGAGAGAGGTCTCTATTAGGGCCGGCGTCCGAAGTCGTGAGCCCATTCGCGGGATCAGGGCTACGGACACCGAACGAGAAACCGGTGACATCTAGGAGCGGATATTACGCTGTAGTACGAAACAGAGTATACCCTAATTCCGAGGCCAGGATATTGGAGACCCAAGTTAGAACCCTAGCAGTGCAACACCATGACGGGAGCAGGTTGAAAAGATACCTCGAACGGACTCAGTCCGGTAAATCGGATTGGTTACTTCCTAGTCAGCAAATGTAATTTTGTTGAATCAATAGTTTTTTATTGTCTGACGCGACGGGGACGTTGCTTAATAGGGTCTGAAAAACGGTCGGCCCGAATACCCTTACAAGGGTATTTGGGCATATTTTTGCATCTCACAGATGGTGCGTTTTCGACGATATTCGAGCGGGTATCTAATTTTTGTGTGACCATAACCAACTCTCAGGGGTTGGGAATGACACACGTTTTTTATCTGATCAGAGATGCGTGGGCGTGCACTTCGAGGGCACGCATGGGTTTTTAGGTGGACATCTAGCTATATTTATGAGAGCGGCGCCCGTGCCCAGTAGCGTGAGCTAGAAAAGGAGTGTGAGGAAATTGCAGTAGCACACGCAGTGTGCGTTCGCGTTCGAGACTTACAGTTGATAATCGGGGTTGAGATTCAATCGTCGGGTCCATTGACTTGCGTGCGACGGTATCAGGACCAGTAAGGTGCAAAGTGATGGACTTCCTAGGCCGATCAAGGTATCGGTTAACGGTAGAAGTCGCGGGCGACACTGTAAAATCGGAGTTTTTCCAACACTAGGGCGTTAAAAGTACGGTCTTTTGGAATGGTTGCCAGTGAGAAAGCTAGAGTTTTGGGTAACGGCGCGATCGTGCCTCATGCACGACGGCGACAGGAGAAACTGATCCCTTCTTACGGCAAGGGTCGGCATACAGGAGCCCAAGAAATGGCCGGTGTGCCTAAGTATGACCTTCTAGTATAGTCCGACAGGCCTCGGCCTAAAAATAGACATCTTTATAACCAAGTTCGCGCCTATTACATCCAAGCTTGGGCCTAGCCCTATAGGTTATGACTTTGGATTGAGACTACGAAGATCTGGGGATTGAGGCCAGCAGCCGGCAGCGAAGGAGCGGAGGAGCATCTTATGAAGGAAACTGAGGGGTCGAGGGTCCCACGGGACTATCCCCCTTAGCTTTGTCAGGGAGTCCGATCGGGGGACCGATGGATAGGACCGAGAGTCGGGTTCCAACGGTCCTTCCCCTCCCGTCGCCACTCTCCTATCTTTCTGACTTTTTATTATTATTATTTATTTATTAATTTTATCCCACCTTGGGACGCGGCCCGATATCGGTCTTGGGACCGACCGTAGACCCAAGAGCCTAGCTCAGTGGGTACACCATTGAAATATTGAAATACAGACCCGCGTTCGGATCCGGATGATGGAACTCGATTGGTGAGCAAAACCAAATATTCCTGAATTGCCTAGAGGCCGGTCAACACGATGGTGATACCTCGGGGCCGTCGGACGGCCTAGTCCTTCGGGACATCTGTTAAAACTGGAACGATATAGAGAAGATTTGCAGGGCACCTATGAGAGGATGGCACACATAAATTGGGGAGGAGTCCCGACGTTTCCTTTGGGTGGTATACTACGACGCCAACGTACTACACCTTTCCGCTAAGCCGGTCGCTAGTGCTGTGCTAACTCACCTAAGGAACGATGGACGTTGAGAGAAAGTGGTGAAGTGAGGAGGATGAAAAGAGCAGGAGAGTTGAGCTGTTAGAGTAGGGGCGGAGGGCCAGAAAGAGAACAAAAGGAAGTGGACTAAACCTAGACGCAAATCGGCGTTACGTGCGCCGAGAGCAGAGACAAAGAAGACGAAAGCAAAAAAGAGGGAGAAGCATCAGGAAGAAGAAGGCCAAGAGGAAACGGGAGAGCAGCGGGAATGTCGTAGGGAAAACAGAAAGGCCGAGCGAAGCGAGAGCCTTGAGGTAAGAGGTTTGATTGGGGCAGTCAAGATTCTACGGTTGGACAGCAGGTTCGACATAACTGGTGGCATGAGCGACACGAAAAAAAAAAGGGTGGAGTCGACGAGAAGGGCGAGTAATTTGCCCGTTTCATTCTACATGCACCTAACTGCGATTCTGACCAGGTGCACTGGGTTGGAGAACATCGAAGAAGACTAGAGTAGGGAGTGTGAGGCGGCCGCAAAGTTGGAGACCTACACTTACCTGTTGAAGGGTGCGCTGCACGTCCTATTGGTGGTAGTAGCGTAAGGCCCGCAGCGCGATCAGCAGAAAGGAGGCGTACCGGAGGGAGGTAGTAGGATTGTTCTCTCTCCCTGATTCACCGCTCCAACATAGGCGTATCATACATAGATAGATTTTGGGCAGATCGTGCGGGCGAGCACGTGAACAAGCTCGAATTTTCAGTAAGTGTGTGTG
>BFEA01000182.1:1221432-1235005 GCA_003427395.1 Chara braunii
GAGAGAGAGAGAGAGAGAGAGAGAGAGAGAGAGAGAGAGAGAGAGTTGAAAGGGGAGAGAGAGGCGGACTCACTTGCTCTTCATGGTGATCGGTGCTGTTGCGTTCGCTATGACCATCATACTCGTGGTCGTTACTGGTTTCACCAAGGTCGAGGTGTTTGTCATCAGGATATATCTTCCATGTTCTTGCGGAAAGTTCGTAGTTCCATTTAGTTACATCAGGGTGTAGGGCTGGCAGCACCAACGCTTGTATCTTCCTTGGTTTTTATATTCTCACTTCACACATTTGGTGGGAAGTAGGGCGAAGCCCCCGATCAATGTGATCATGTCCATCTCCGAGGTCCCGCTAGCAGTGACTACACTGCTCGTCCATGATTAAGCGTGTCATCGGGATCCTTGCGCTGCCCGAAGTGGTTGCTTTCGAGGACGGTATCATGGGGCATGGGGCAACTCGCTGTGGCCGTAGATTAAGGCCACAAGGTTAGTCGTCTTTGCTATGGGCTCATTCCTCGTTCTGGTGGCTGCCCTTATCGTGGTGCTTGGTAAAGGCACTGTGACCGAAGTGCTACATTTTTTCGACTGGATAGTTGCTCGAAATGCTCTTAGTTAGTACGCATCTAGCCAGGATGCCAACCAGATTCATAAAAGGCAAGATGTGAGTATAGTTCAGAGAAGGGCGACAGTAAAGAAGATGGTGAGATCCGGGGAGTAGAAAAGAGGGAGGTAGGATAACGGGTTAAAGGAGTTAGAATGGCGCAGGGGAAGATGTAAGAGCACCTACCTGTTCGTTATAAAGTTTTTCATCGAGGATGCTCCATCTGATTGTATCCGAATTGCAGCTTCGCCTCATAAGTCTGTTGTCATGATGACGACGAGTTGTTATACCCTGCGCTGTTGTCAGTGCCCAAAACATGCCATTGCAACTATTAGCAGAAAGTAGTCAAAATCGTCGATCTCGAGATTGTCATTGACGTTAAATTCGGTGCAATTGCTGCGCATTTCGGTAGAGGTGGTGGCGTTTGAGAATCCCGACAACTGTTAGGTTCAACTGTAGTATTGGTTCTGCTGGTATTCGGGTCGAGATTAGTAAATTGTATAAACTACTGTTGTTGTTGTGCGACTATCAGAGCTGAGTTTTCGGACTGTGTTTACTGTGCATGGCCGTTCTTGGTTAGAGTAATTGGTTTGTTTAAGTTCCGTTAGTGAATAAAACCTCAGTTTGTATCTTGTGACCACCTTCTCAGACTGATTGGTTGAGTTTGGTTGGGGGAGTGATTTGGCTGGGACATAGACACTCTCGGTTTCACTACTGGTGAGTTGTGATAAGGGAGAAGGAGGACTGTGTGGATTGCTGTCATTTTTCGACAGCAACAGACTAACATTACTGAGAGGAGCACGGTAGCTGCTATCAAGCGATGTAAGAAACAACTGTTTTTTGTAATGGTTGGGGGGTACCACGACCGCCATTTGCTTCTTTCTGTTGGAACTGTTTGATTCTCCTAGTAGTGGGATGCTGTTACTGAGCATTCAGAAGTTGTCATATCCTGCCGAGTCCATACTATTGTGGTACGTTGCTACTATGCACTACCGCTGCTACAGGCTGTTGAAGTGCCCCCTGCCACTGTAAATCGACTAGGTTTGAATCACTGTTGTTGTTGAGTGTATCTCTTTACCGCTACAACAATGTCATTGCAGCAGACTACTGTTTTACCAGGACTGCTGGTTCCACCCGCTTCCACAACCGCACGCTGAGGAACACCTCAGTTTCTTCTTTCGGACTGTGTTGTTACGTCATACACATAGTCGTACATTACTGTTGCGGTGGGCTCCAATATTACAAGTATTGTGCTTTCATTTTGAGTCACTACGGCTTCTACTACTAACACCCTGGTGTCTTGCTACGCCTCTAATGCCCCTCGAATAGGTAACAGGTGTGTGCCCACTTAGCCTTTCTAGGCTGCGCGGCATCCGTTTTGCTTATAGAAACGACAGCGTGATTTCAAGAGATGAACAGACTGTGCAAAGGGTGTCGTTGTTGCAGCATAGAGGTCTGTCAGAGGGTCGTCACTCTGCGTTGTGGCTTCGATCTGACCATCTTCACTGCATATTTGGCCATCATTGCGGGGCCCTCAGCCAATTGAAGGTTACAAGGCCCTCTCCTATGAGTTGAGTTTGTCCCTCTCTTGTATCTCGAGCGTCTAAAACCCCTCCTTCTACCCTTCTTACTCTAAGTCTTGTCTAAGGTTATGAGAGGAAGGCGGCAGGCGGGATTGCAACCCGTAGGACCGTAGCAAGACCTTATGGGAGGTCTACCCACCGATTGCGGGAGCTCTGTCGGAGCCCAGGTGGGTTTCTGGAGGCAGGGAACACTCAGGTATAATGCTCGTTTTATGCGTGTGATCTCGTCCCTTAAACTGTATTACTCTTTGCTATTGTATGCCTGTAAGTATGACTGATAAAGTTAATTGCTTTTATTTGTTTTGAATTAAGGACATGATATGAAAAGGTAAAATTGAAAAATATATATGAGAAGTCAGATTATTTGAGTGAATTTAGACAGAATGAGAATGTGACATTACTTATTATTATGTTGTCGAGGCTGGGCGAACACATAAGTTGCGGGTTATTCAGTCACACACACGTGTTGCTTGTTTTAGGCGGAGCTAGGCTACTCATAAGTTGAGTAGCCTAGTTCTACGCTATATGTCATTGTTTAGGCTGACTAGTCACACCATAAGCTTGTGTGGTCTAGTTATATACCTCTTGGCGTTTGTTCAGGCAAAGGCTGGGCCCGTCATAAGCTGAGGTGGCTAAGTTATTTGTGTATGTCAAATTTTCAGGCTGGCCAGCCTCACCATAAGTTAGTGCGGACCGGTCATACGCCTTATGTAGATTGCCTAAGCAGAAACTAGCCGCACCATAAGTTGGTGTGGATCAGTCCTATGCCTGATGTTTACTTGTTTGGCAGGCTAGTCACATCATAAGTTGGTGCGACCAAGTCATGAGCCGCGAACATAAGTAGAACGTGAGTGTACAATCTGATATAACTATATACTATGTATATCATTGGCAGGCTAGGCGCCATAAGTTGGGAGATCCAACATATGAGCCGGTAGCAGATAAAGCAGAGGAGAAAATAAGATTCAGAGTATAAAATTGAGTGGTAACTTTGGGCAGGTTGACTCATCCATAGGTTGGGTAGTTGGTCCTATGCCCCTGATAACACAAAAGCAGAGAGATATATAAAGTTTGGCTATTTCTCTTTCTAAACATAAGTTGATGTTTGGATCGGAATCCTCATAAGTTGAGGTGGCCTGACCACTCGTCTGAAGACAGAAAAGGATTGTGACTCTACTTATTGAATGTAGTTGTGTTGCGGAGGCTGAGCGAAAGCATAAGTTGCGGGATGTTCGGTGAAACGCGCTTGTTGCTTGTTCACGCGGGCTAGACTACTCATAAGTTGTATAGCCTAGTTCTACGCTAGATGTCATCGTATGGGTTGGCTAGGCACATCATAAGTTGGTGTGTCCCGGTCATATGCCTTTCATCGTTTGTTTAGGCAGAGGTTGGACCCCTCATAAGTTGAGGTCGCCCAATTATTTGTGTATGCCGAAAATTTAGGCTGATCAGCCTCACCATAAGTTGGTGCGGCTCGATGATACGCCTTATGTCACTCGTTCAGGAAGAGGCTAATCACATCATAAGTTGGTGTGGTGAGTTTTGTGCCTTATGTTTATTCGTTGAACATGGTTGTATTGCGAAGGTTGGGCGAATGCATAAGTTGCGGGTTGTTTGGTTATTCGGGCATGTGGTTTTGTCTAGGCTGGGCTTGACTACTCATAAATTGGGTAGCCCGGTTTTACGCCATATGTCGTTGTTTGGGTTGGCTAGCCACATCATAAGTTGGTGTGTTCTAGTTATATGTCTTTTCTCGTTGTTCAGGCTAAGGCTGGACCCTCATAAGTTGAGGAGTTCAGTTCTTTATGTATGTCGAGCGTTTAGGGTGACCAGCCTCACCATAAGTTGGTGCGGCCCTGTCATACTCCTTATGTCAATCATCTAGGCAGAAACTGGTCACACTATAAGTTGGTGTGATTTGGTCTTATGCCCTACATATACTTGCGCTACCAGACTAGGACACCATAAGTTGGTGTGACCTAGTTATATAAACGGGCAGGTCAGTCATATCCATAAGTTGGGTTGGTTGATCCTATGTCTTATGTAAGGAAGGGGAAAAAGGAATAACAAGGGTTTTTGAACGAACTATGCGACCTGGAAAGGAACCTCAGGGTTGGCGAGAGATGTTGTCACACTCACATGTGTATGCTTTTGGGGCTATCTCTGGGGACTTCTCTTTTAGTAGGTTGGTTGCTTTAGATGCTTGCTGAGTGTCGGAGCTATAGGTAGGAGAGATAGATGATGGGAGGGAAACTTGGGATAAAATAGGACTGACCTTACTAGGAGTTAGGATCGGTGTTAGCTCCCGATGCCATCCACTAAAAAGAATCGTGTAGACTATCTCTGGTTCTAACTATCAGGTAAGTGTCGGAAGTTGGTCCCAAGTATAGTTGTGTTTTGTCTTTGCATTTTCAGCTTTGTATTAATCTTGGCAGTCTCCTGTTCCTACGGGAAGCGCTGCTAAAATGTTTATAAATCTGAAGGAGTTAGTCATTTTTTGACACCTGAAAATTCTGAAAAGACACTTTTTATACGGGAAGCGCTGCTAAAATTTTGTAAAGTTTGGAGAGTTATATTTTTTTTTGCTAGGAAGAATTTGACAATCAGCCCTGTCTAGGGAAGATGCTGCCAAAATTTTCAGGAGTTTCTAGAAATTATTTGAAGAAGGTGAGGAAGAAAGTTAGTAGTGGAGTTAGGCCTCGACATGGAGCATGTTCTCCTTAAAACATAGTATTGGTTCGTTTTGGCCTCAACTGTGATGCAGGTCTACGAATTTTATTGAATTCTTGATTCGTTCGGCCTGACCCTACGAAGGATCACGTTTTTGTTATCTTTTGATAACAGGTCGGTTTACGACGCAACTTCTGCATCTCAACCTAAGACCTTGACTCTTGTGGGTTTCTTTGTTTCTTAGGGTTTTCACCCAGATTTCTTTCCAAGTGGCCATTTCTAAAGACTGAGTACCTTTATTGAGGGATGGTGGAAATTGGTTGGGCTTGTATGCATGAGGCAGGGTGTGAGTCGCAGAAAGCAGTGAAGTTGACTCTCTCAGTCTGTGTGATGTTGTTGTTTTGGACCTTGTGCGATTGCAGGTATACTTATAAGATTCCTTGAATTGAGTTTGATGATAGTTTGAGTATTGTGTAACTGCGGTTGGACAAACCACACAACTGTTGTGAGAGTGATCGTCTGATACCACGCAAAACTTCTGTTTGACTGTTTGAACTACTTTTGCTTAGCATAACTATAATGGTTGTGAGGAGTCTCATTGTGATTGTGAGAAGTGATCGTCACATACCTATTCCTCACTGTATATATATACACATACCTATGTTTGGGTGTTCGCGTGGCCTGAGGGGCTTACGCTTAAGGGTTTCAATGTGGTCGACACTGAAAAAGGAAGAAAACCCCCCTTTATTGTGGGGTGCTTCTTAAGGAGATTTCTTAGTCGGACGTTAGTCCTGGATCTGGATTCGAGGTCCTTGTCCAGACATTCCAGGTCCTAGACTCTGCATGGAAGGGATCACCCCCCGTGCATAGCCTAATTGCCCTGCCCACCGGAACACTCAGCCTAAAGGTCGGAGGTGTCGCGGAGGCCACACGACTGTTCCTTCAGCCGTGCAATATCGTGAAGGGGTGGACCTTCACGATACTTCGAGTTTGATACGTGAGTTTCATAAGCAATACTCGAACCCACGAGGGACCGCAGGATTATAGACACTATATAGTACTCCATCGTTGCGACTGCGTGTGTATGCTTGCATTGCTGGTTGATATGAGAAAGACCCAGCGCTCATACAGTGGTTTGTTGAATCTCGCGCGCAACTCCTAACCGATTGTTGTGCTAAAAGGTTATGAGCCGAACACGGAAGGGACTAGGAGAGTTTTGTTTTTGTGTGTATTTTAATTTTATTGTGGTGTAACGTGTGGTGAGTGGATTGCATCCTAGTGGACCGACGACGAGTCGTGCTTGGGACCTCAGCCCCCCAATGCGCTGATTCGCGTGAGAGTCCGATTGAGGAGCGTTGACCGTGCGTACCCCTTATGGGACAGCGGACGAGAAACGCCCTCGGTCGGGCCACCTGTGCGATTGCATACGAAAAATCTTCTCATGTGGTTCGGTTGCTCGACGGGGATACACCCACTCAAGCGATGGTGACAACTCTCGCGGATGGAGGTAAGGCGTGCCTCGTGTGACCCTATCCTGTCATAGGGGCTCGCGAGAGGTACGGCTGGCGCACTCGGCCGGAGTGGCAAACCTCGCTCTACAACGAAGTCCTGCAAAATCCTGCGTGACGCGGGCAGGAGGGTCCCCCTGCGGGACCGATGCGCCCGACACCGTCGGAGGGGCGCAACGCAAAATAATGAAAATTACAGGGGCGGTAGACAAAATTTCCCAAAAACCCAAAAAAGTAAATCAAACTTGCCTTGATTTCGTGGGCCTGTAAACTCTGGTGCCGTATATCCAAACCATCAAAATATTCCCTAGTTGTTTTGCTCCAATGTGGTTATACCACGTCGCTTCCATCGGGGGTTGGCATTTTGAACGAGAAAGGTTTGTGGTGCCAAGCAAAAAGATGCAATCCTGTGCCGCTGGCGGCCAAATTTGGCCCGTGGCAAAAATCGGGAACCCCTCCCTTTTTTCTTTGAACCACCAGTACTTGGCCCATACATCGGCCGAGGCCCGTCGCCGCGGCCCGTCACCGCGACTTTCATCGATGAGATTTATCTCGGCCAACCGGCCTTAAAGTTGCGACATAAGGGGCTCAGCCCCGATCTATATAGTCTCCGGTTTACTATCTGATCTGTGGTCCATCGGGCCACATAAAAAAAAAAGCAACCTGGTCCAGTATGACAAAGAACTGCAAAAGAGGGAGAGGGAGTGGGACAGCGGAAGATGTAATGGGAGAAATTCATGTAAAGGGCAGAGATCATGTCACAAAGATAATGAAACAAGATCAAAGCCAGGCTCGGCCAGCCTTGTCCAATATATTTGCTCTTCAAGCAATGGGTATCTAAAGAGTACCGTGGGGTACATGAATTGGCGCTATCAGAAGAGATACAGAAAGGGTGAAGCGTACCACGCACAAAAGAACTATTCCTTCTACAGTCTTCCCCCGAATACAACGTACGGTCATTATATCTGAAGTTGGTGTATCTTTCAGTCTAAATTCAGCTAGAATGACCGTACGCTGTTTTTTTTTTTTTTTTTTTTTTGCTCATCTGTCTCATCCTCTCACTAGTGTATGTGTAGTACAGGGAACACCAACCACCCCGGATCTCTCCCCAGCCCACGGGGTAGGTTGGCACCACAGCAGTGGTGCAAGAGCAAGGCTGTACCAGTCCCTCATCACGGTGACGAGGGTGGGCAGGCATTGCCGATGGGGGAAATCGACGGTGCTAGCGCTGAGCAATGGCCAGTCACTGCACCTCCCCCTAACCCCTCCCAAACCCCACATGGCGGTGTCTAATGGCCAATATTGTCGCTGCATAAATCGGCGGTGCTAACGCTGAGCAACACTGCACCTCCTCCTAACCCCCCCCCAAACCCCACATGGCAATGGCCAATATTGTCGCTGCATAGCAACCAACAACATCAGCCAAGGTCCTGCCAATGCTGGCTTGGGGGGCCAATGGGTTATTTCTAGCTGGTAGAACACCAAGCTTGCCCAGGCACGTACGTGAGGCCAATGGGGATTGAACCCACGACCTCCTGAATGCAACTTCTGTGCCTTACCAACTGAGCTAGGCCCGCAGGCCCGTACGTTGTATTCGGCGGAAGAGTGTAGACTTCTTCAAGAGCCTGAAAAATAAGAACTCCAGAGAGAGGCTATAGCCCAGTAGGTTTTCATGTGGGCCAGGCTAGATGGAGAATGGGGGAGGGGGCGGGGGGCCTCCGTGAGGGGGTGATTGTGTGTGTATGTGTGTGTGTGTGTGTGTGTGTGTGTGTGTGACTGTGTGACTGTGTCGAGGAGAGGGAGGGGGGAGGGGGACTGGGAGGAGGAGGGAGAGGGGGAACAGATGCGCGATCTATTCCGTTCGTGAGGCGTTTCCCTGTGTAGGGAGTTTTGCCCCGCGGGATTGCGCCCAAAATCGGCCCTGCAAAAATCTTCAGCCAATGACCTTTGGATGTGGGGTGGAAAGGCAGCTGCTTGGAGCGATTCGATTGGAAGCCTACCGGATGACAGATATTGTTCGCACGGGAAGGGGATCGACAGCAGAACCAAGCTGAAAGGGAGCGGCAGGGGGGAGAACTGGACTACCGGGCAGTACCGTGGAGCGGTAGGACACCTACCATTTCTGTCGGTGCCCTCAGAAATGCCACACTCCAAAGAGGGAAAAATAGTGGCCATTAGATTGCCAATCGAGAGTGAGTTGAGAAGGCAGTCGAGAAGCCGTCCGACCCTAGGAAGCTGCGGACCAGGTCGCATCTGCCGTGCGCGCTTCCGAGCGGTCACCCGAGCCTGCCAAGGGCTAACCGGACCTGTAGGGGCGTTGTGACGACTTTCTCACTGGCGGGGTGTCGGACATTTCGACGAAACCCAGGCTGGGGTCCATGCACGAGGCTGAGGGCAACAAGGCAGGGAGAGAGCGGCACACACAGCGAGCGAGCGAGAGAGCGAGAGCGAGAGCGAGAGCGAGTAAGGGGGAGAGAGGGGGGATGAGGCGGGAGAGAGGGGGGATGAGGCGGGAGGCTGACAAGGCTCCGGCGAAACTAAAACTATCGGATTTACTTATCCGATCGACATTATCGACAACCGAGTGTCCCAGGTTGAGTCGCTGCGTGTCTAGAAGGACCATCGCCAGCGCTTGCGCTTGCGGGTGAGAGTGCCTGGCTGCTCGCGCCACTGTGAGCTGCGGACTCTCAGCAGCAGCAGTTGAGCCTGTGTCACCCCGAGTGACGACGAGATCATCACCATGTCGGCCGCCGTTGCTTCTGCCTCCTGTGCCGCCGCCGCTACCTGCGTCGTGCAGAGCAGCCTCGTCAACAATGGACAGCGCCTCAGGGCGTCCAAGACGGGCCCGGCTCTCGGTTAGTGATATACAAACGACCGCCCAATTCCTCGTCCTACTCCTCCTATTTCACCCCTCCTTGATTCCTTGAACCCCGCACCTTCTGCCTGTCTGTCTGTATCTCTGCCTCTCTGTCTGCCTGCCTATCTGTCTGCCTGTCTCTCTCTCTCTCTCTCTCTCTCTCTCTCTCTCTCTCTCTCTCTCTCTCTCTCTCTCTCTCTCTCTNCTCTCTCTCTCTCTCTCTCTCTGTGTCGCGCGCGTGTATGTACGTGTGTCCGTCGTGTATACGTGTGTCCGTTTCTCTGTCTCTCTTCGCCCAATCGCTCTCTACCCCCTTCTCTCCCTCCCTACCTCTCTCCCTACCCAACCTCTCCTCCTTCTCTTCCCGCCAAGACTCTGCTTATGTGTGGCACTCTCCTTGTATATCCCGTCTCCTTCTCCTTCGGTGAAACAGCAAGCAGGGCGGCCCTAGGGGGGGTTCGCAATGGTCTCTGGGGAAGCTGAGGAGACAGGTCCATGTGACCAGGCCATTCTCTGCCCTCCCCATGCACGCCAAGGCGAACGGCAGTGGCGTGAACTCTTCTAAAATGCTGAGGAGATAGCAATGATGATGCCTATCTGACAAACGCCAAAACCCGACGGAGCCGAAGCATTCCTGAATCATCTTTGTAAGCCTTGATGGAGTTACAGCTGGCCAGCTGTCATCTTATCGGCTTGCGCAGCCGGTCGTTGCCAGCTGTCATCTTATCGGGATTACAGATGTTATTATCGGCATATTTATCAGGTTGACCCATCGCTGATTCGCAGTAGACAACTTCAACGGCAAGCTCCACGCTGGCATGAAAGCCAACTTTTCTTCTTCGTTTTTCTTTGGCATGAAGGCCAGCCTGAACACATCAACCAGAGGAGTTATAAGGGCAGCTGACAGAGGACACGTGTCTAACTAGTAGCCTACTAGTTTAATTGACCAATAGAATTGTCTGGGTTTTTCCGAACTTGGACCAAAAAAATAAAAATAAATCATCTTACTCCATGTTGGCTATGCTAAGCTGAATTCACGAGTCACAAACTCTAACCGCAAAATGTTGGTTTTGCTTCTCACATTGAAATCCTTGTAAATTAATTGACTTCTGGACATCATGCGGGCTGTACCTTTCCTTTTTTTTTTTTCGGGGGGGGGGGGGGGGGGGGGGGGGGGGGGGGGGGGGGGGGGGGGCTCTTAGGACATTTGCCTTCCGAAAGGGGAAAGTAACTCCTGATGACGTTTAAGGTGTGCCGTTGCAACATTTTGTTAGGGGACACTGGACCCGTTTCCAGCAGGTGCAGCTCCCCCACCAATAGATGGAGCGACCGGAAGCGCCTCCTAGCGGGTGCTGCTCGTACCACCCCCTTTAGCAGCTGCTACCGGGTTTCTTTCAGAAAAAAAGGTGTGCCGTTGCATGCATCACGTATGTGAGGTATCCAAAACAGAAGGGGGGAAAAAAGGTCGACCAATAGAACAAATGGGCAGTATGTTGATGGCAACATATGAACCTCTGATAACTGGCGCTAAATGGTCATAAGATGTATGTACTATGTATGCAATTCTTAACGTTTCGCCGTGAAAAATCGCGCCAAGTTTACAACCAAAAGGAAGAAAAAAGAGAGTACGAGTAAGTCAAAAAAAAAAAATGGCGAACAGAATGCATGTGTTTTATGTTGACTGCAACACAACACGCTGGATTGACGGCAACCTAATTGGCCAGCCTTAAGTACAGGCGGGCTCCGATATGGGGAGAAGACAGCGCTCTGCTCGGAGGCCCTGGGGGAAAAGTAGTACCTGGCGGTCCATTTGCAGAGAGGGGGAGCGGGGGGAGGAGGGGCTGGCTGCGGAAGAGGACAAATATTGCATTGTGTTTTATTCGGAGAGGGAAAGGAAAACCTCCCGTGCTATTTGCATGGGTAAAAATAGTTCCTTTGGTTCTATTTGGAGGGAGAGGGGGGCCGGGAATGCACCTTGCATTCTAATTGGGAGGGGGGGAAATAGCACCTTGCGTATTCTATATCGAACGGGAAAAATGGCACCCTGTGTTCTATTTGGGTTTGGGGCACGGAAGGGGGGGAGAGGGGGGGGATAGTACCTTGCACGTTTTCTATTTGGAGGGGAAACGGAAGTACCTCGCGTTGTACTTGGACGTTAACAACTGCAGCCCTGCGTTCTTTTTTGGCGAGAAGGGATAATACCGATTTGGAAAGAAACATAGAGCCACAGCGAGCCATCAAAGTTTCTATCTCCCATGACCAGTGTTCCCCAACAAGCCGAAGCCGGATAATGGCCCCAGTCTTAGGACTCTACGTTAAAAACCACTGTTTGTTGTGTCAGGGAAGCTGGAGCCACTTTCCAGCCGGCGCCGCTCCCCACCAATGGACCGGAGCAACCGAAGCCAGCCCTGCTAGGGGAAGATGCTCTTCTCACTCCCCGTAGCAGATGCTACCGTCTTCACCCGAATAGAACGCTCGGTTATTATAGCTGTATCTGGACTGAAAAGCGCACCAAATACGGCTATAATGACCGGGCGTTCTAATCGGGTGAAGACGGTAGTCAGTTTTCCTTTTATTTTTTGAAAAAAAAAAGAAGAAACATAGTGACAGTGAAAGTGTGCTCTATAGAACTCTAATGTCCATCTCTGCTCCACGAGGGGTCCTTGCTAATACGTAGGGGCCCTTCGGAAATGAGACAGGACAAATAGATTGGAGCATTTGTCAAAAAAAAAAAAAAAAAAAGTGTGCTCTATTTGTTGGCGAATCGACGCTCTCTTGGGAGAAAGACGCGTCATGTGTCGGTGTTCTTTCTTAGAGTGGATGGAAGAAAGGGGAACAGTGTTACGAAAAGCAGCCCGCTCAGGTGCACAGCGTCCAAAACTACCGTCTTCACCCGAATAGAACGCCCGTTCATAATGACCGCTGTGGTGACCGCAAAATACAGCTATAGTGGCGGGTGCTGTATTCGGGTGGACACAGTAGCCCTGTCATGATCGACCCACATGTGCAGAAGGGCAAATGAATCTGTACTGGCAGGTAGACATGTCCTGGTGTCACTCGTATTGGAAGTTGAAAGGGCTAGTTTTGGAACGAGTGCATCTGAGAGGGGTAGTTTTGGAAGTCGTACATCTGAGCGGGGTAGTGGCCTAAATTTGGAAGTTGTACATCTGAGCGGGCTAGTTTGGCAGTCGTGCGTCTGAGCGCGCTAGTTTTGGAAGTTGTACATCTGAGCCCGCTAGTTTTGGAAGTTGTACATCTGAGCGGGCTAGTCTTGGAAGGGTTAGTTGCAGAAATACCCGGTTTTCACTGTTTGCTGGCCGGTTTCCACTGTTTGCCGGCAAATACACACGTCTGTTCGGAGGGTGTATTTCCCGTGAAACAGTAGAAAACGGGTATTTATGCAATTATAGCTTGGAAGGTGTACATATGAGCGGGCTAGTTTGGGGATTCTTACGTCTTTGTGGGCTAGTTTTGGACGTTTCTTACACCTGAGCGGGCTATCTTTTCTGGAACTCACCCTAAAAGTGAAACATGCATACACAGGAAACTTGAAACGTGGCTGCCCCCCCGCCCAACCCCCCTCTAAAACAAACAAAAAAAAAAAACTTGAAACGTGCCCGCTGTTCTCACTATGTCTATCATGCCATGCAAGTAATATCCAATAAGTTGGGGTCGATTGGTTTTCGTGACACTTCAAAAAATAAACAATTGTAAAGTTTGAGGTGAAGAACCACTACTGGTATGCGACTCATGTGATCGCCATTTCTATGATTGCTTTCTTTGTTTGTTTGTTTTTCTCTTTCTGGTGCTGCAGGCCTCCCCGTCCTCTCGCGGAGTTTGAAGGCTGGTGAGTAGACATCGTCTTCTTTTCCCTGGTTTTCATTTGCCGTAAAAAAGTCGATTCTTTCTCTTTTTCTTGGCTCCTTGACCTTTGCTCTGTTCTCTTCTCTGGGAACCGTCAGACCTGTTCCTCGTCAGCGGACAAGTTCTCCCCCATCATCTTGCTGTTCTAGATCGTGCATCCCTTTTCAAGTAATCTCTCCGCATGGTGTAGAGAGAGCGGGCAAATCCTAAACTCAAACCACGAGCATTTCTATGCACAGAGCACAAAAAGCTACCCTCTCTCTCTCTCTCTCTTTGGTTTTGTTCTTGTTCAGTTTGTGTACGTCTTTCTCATCTCTCATTTCGTTTTTGATCTCCCACTTCTCTCCTTCCATTTTCTTCTTCCTGTTCTCTCTCATATCGTTCTTCTTTTTCCCCTGCTTCAGTGACATGGAGGATGCCGATTTCGGAATGTGTGGTGTGTGGGATGTGTGGGGTGTGGGGTGTGGGGTGTGGCGTGTGGGGTGGGGGTGTGTGT
>BFEA01000182.1:1240254-1253044 GCA_003427395.1 Chara braunii
ACTCTGTGTGTGTGTGTGTGTGTGTGTGTGTGTGTGTGAGCTCTCTCTCTCTCTCTCTCTCTCTCTCTCTCTCTCTCTCTCTCTCTCTCTCTCGCTCTCTCTCTCTCTCTCAAGCGTGCGGCGCACGAACAAGTGCACCAACAGAAAGAACATTTTTCTTTCTTTTCTTTATATGTGTTTTCCTTTTTTTTTTTTGTTCTTGTATTTCGAAAACCGGCTGTGGGCCTGCGGGCGTAGCTTAGTTGGTAAGGCACAGAAGTTGCATTCAGGAGGTTGTGGCCTCAGTCCCCATTGGCCTCACCTATGTGCCTGGGCGAGCTTGGTGATCTACCAGCTAGAGATAACCCGTTTGCCCCCCAAGTCGGCATTGGCAGGACCTTGGCTGATGTTGTTGGCTGCTATCCAGCGACAATATTGGCCATTAGACAACACCATATGGGGTTGGGGGGGGGCAGGGGGAGGTGCAGTGACTGGCCATTGCTCGGTGCTGGCACCGCCGATTTCCCCCATCGGCAATGCCCGCCCACCCCTCGTCACCGTACAGCCTTGCTCTCGCACCGCAGCTGTGGTGCCAACCTACCCCGTGGGCTGGGGAGAGATCTGGGTTGGTTGGTGTTCCCCCGTACTATGCATAGACTAGAGAGAGGATGAGATAAATGCGTACTACCAAGAAGGATGAAATAGATGAGAGAAGAATATAGCTTTTTTTCTTCTTCTTTTTTTTTTTCCCTTTTTTTTTGGGGACAAAGAGCTCCAATCTATTCGTGGGGAGCAACACGTGCTGGGAACCGGGCCCTTCGTCCCATATGGAATTATTCACATGATTCGAGAAATGATTTGAGATACCAGGGCCATTACCTGGCTTCGGCTAAGAACAATCTGAGAAGTTGTGAGAACTATGAAAAGGTTCTGGAAAATTTAGGAAAACATGGATAACTTGCTAACCTATTGCTAGGCTACTCAAACAGTACTCACTAAGTCAAACAGAGAACCACAGAAGCCCTTTGAATGCTCAGAACCCTGGAATCCCCAACAAAACATTCTGAAATTCTCCTACTCTGTCTTATTCCCTGCCGAGCTTTCCCCGGCCTCATGCCCCCATCCTGCAAGTTACAGGGCAACACAACTCACCCCAGCTCCGGCCAGCTTCGCACCGACAGCAACCCTTGGTTTTCCCTTGGAATGCCCTGCCCAGGCATCCCCAGATCTCTCTACCAGGCCTCACGCTCCTGCTATCAACAGGTTACAGGGCAACCCCCCAGCTCCGTCCAGCGTCGTTCTGGCATCGGAAAACCGCAGATCCATGAATATAACAGCATTAGAGAAAGTTTAAAATGAGTTGCAAAAAGTACCCAGAATCCTAAGGCATTCTCTAGACTTACCTCATTCAAAAAATCTGAAAAAGCTTAAAAAAGCTTAAAAAATATGAGAGCAGGGGGTCAAAACTGAAACTGCCTACTATCCAGAAGTCCCCCCCTCAACAGACGGAACGTCGGTCCAGGCTTTCAGTCCTCGTACCAGAACTCACGTGATCTCATACCCCCTTCTGCTAGGGTAACAGGGCACCACAACCTTCCCCAGTACTGACCAAACTAGTTCTGACGGACAGGAAGTGCCTTCCTCCCTCGACATTTCCCGTAGCGGCAAGCCCTTGGCACAGGTTACAGGGTTAATACCCCGGCGCTGACAACGTCGAACGGTCTGGTTATGCCTTCCACCCTCGGCATAACTCCACAGGCCTCAAGCTCCCCTGTCTAGGTCACAGAGCAAAAGCTCCAGCACTGGCATGTGTCGTCCCAACATCGTCCTTCTAACCTACTTACCTTAACAAACAACCCTCCTCTGTTGAGAGCCTCCTTTCTACCTACCGTCCTCCAGTTCTAGCTCCCCGCCCCTCCCCTCCTTTTTTTGAGATACCACGGCCATTACCTGGCTTCGGCTAAGAACAAACAACTCAGAACCCCCCCAACAATCCTCTTTGCCTCACTCCAGCAAGACTTACTGCAGCGGAGTGTCCATCTTCGCTGCTGCTGTACCCTAATTCCATCCTACGAGTTAGCCCCCTCACCACTAGGACGCCTGTTAACCCACCATGTACTTCTTCCAATCGCCTCTGTTTTTTTTTTTTTTGGAGACATTCAATCAAGAACATACTGAAGAATCAGAAAATCAGAAGATTGAGAAAACCATATACACATTTCAGCGCCTATTATTTCCACAAGAAGAGGGGAAGGGAGGGAAAAAAACATCCTCTCTCCCCATGGAAACTCCAGCGCCTATTCTAATCTCAATTGTATAAACAAGGCTCGCAAGAACCAAAACGGATTACTCCCCTCCCTAAAAAAACGACCCCCTGTCTGATACTGCCTCTGCGGGGAAGCGCCTCCTCACCTCCCAGCCCCAGTACAAAACAACCCCCTAAATACCACTCATGCTCCCTCAGCTGCATACAGTACCTCCTAAAGTATGCCCTGCAGAGCCGAAGATCCCCCTTCCCTCCTGCCCCATCCCCTCCAAGTGAAACAGCCTTACAATGTCTCATCATGCTGACATCAGCACCCCTTGTCCTCTCTCCCCAACCGTCGTAGCTGATCCGACCCAAAAATCAGCGTGGCCTAGAGAAGGACAAACCCTCAACACCGCCCCTCCCTCTCAAAGATCACACCACCCACTCTATGTAACCCTCGCAGGGAGGGGCTCCAACCCTAAAGGAGATGATACCATTCAGGTTCAATTGCCAACAACTTCGTCCATTCAGAACCATGCTTAGGAATCATTGAGACCTCATAACTAAGTCCGATCTTTTAGAAACCTTTTTAAGAAAAGAAAAGAAAAAAAGATTGTGCCAGACCTTTTTTTTTTTTTTTTTTTTTAATGGGAACAAAGCTCCAATCTATTCGTGGGGAGCAGCACGTGCTGGGAACACGGCCCAACGTCTCATATAAAAAGTTACATAGGATTTTGAAAAAGATTGAGAGTTTGCAGTACCGGGGCCACTACCCGACTTTGACTAAGAACTAGATTAAGAGATACAAACAAGCTACCGAAAATAGGCAAAAATTCAGGGAAAGACTCAGACCCCTTTTATCCTCATTACCTCACTCCGACAAGTCTTACTGAAGAAGAGCCACCATCTCTCTTGCTGCTGTACCCTATTACCATCTTACCATCTGGCCCCCTCACTAGTAGGATGCTTGATATCCAACCTTCTTCTCCCACTCACCCAGGCAAAGCTCAAGAAACGTCTCAACCCCCCCCATCCATCCTCTTCACCTCATTGCGCAAGACTTACGACAGCAGAGTCACCATCTCTGCTGCTGCTATACCCTATTTCCATCCTACCAGCTAGCCCCTTCACTGGTAGGACGCTTGATATCCCGCCATCTACTGCCAACACCATCCAATGTCGTTCTGACCGTAGATCTATGCATATAACAGCCTCTCGAGACCACCAGAAACAACTGAAAGACAATTTTGAAGGTTTGGGATACCGGGGCCATTACCCGGCTTTGGCGAAGAAAAATTGGAGCCAGATTAAAAATTACTATGACAAAATTCTGAAATTAGGCAAGACTTCAGGAAACGCCTCAGAAAACCCTCTCCATCCTCTTTACCTCACTCCGACAAGACTTACTGCAGCAGAGTCACCATCTCCGCTGCTGCTGTACCCTATTTCCATCCTATCAACAAACCCCCTCACTAGTAGGACGCTTGTTATCCCCCCATCTACTTTTCCCACTCACGTAAGCAAAAATCCAGAGAACGTCCCAGAAACCCCCATCCGTCCTCTTTTCCTCGCTCCGGCAAGACTTACTGCAGCAGAGTCACCATCTCCACTGCAGATGTACCCTATTTCCATCCTACCAGCTAGTCACCTCGCTAGTAGGACGCTTGATATCCCACCATTTACTTCCAACACCAGCCAGCGACGTTCTGACATCAAACCACCAACCACGACTCTATGAATATAACCGCATCAGAGAGGCCCACAGTGAATAACAAGAAACCCCCAGAATCCTGAAGCGACCTCAAGACCACCAGAAACGACTTAAACAAATCAACTTACTCATGAAAAAAGAGACCCAAATGAGATTATCTGGAAGCCGATATAATCGAAAACATGCTGCCCCAATGCTATCAACAAACTATCATATGACTGCCTCAACCCACATATCCAAGATACCAAGCTCTTCCAGGCCTCGCACCCCCAACCACTGGGTTACAGGGCGACGCGACCCACCCCAACTCCGACCCGCGTTGTCCTAATACCAGCTCGCGGTTAGCCACTGAACTGCCTTCCACCCTCGGTAGTTCCCCAGATCTCTCTATTAGGCCTCTACCCCCGCATACTCAGGTTACAAGGCAGCGCAACCAAACCCCAGCTCCGACCAGCGTCATTCTGGCATCGGCCAACCCTAACCTTATGGACATGATTACGATAACCCACCGTCGGATAATCTGTTGAACACACCGCGGCAACTAAGGCTTCAAAATGCCCGGCTTCGTCCATGCACCGGTCGTGCTCAACACCCCTAAACCACCTGAACACTCCCCCTGACCCCCCTCCGACAAGACTTATCACAGCGGAGCCACCATCTCCATTGCTGCTATGCCCTATTTCAGTCCTACCGACGGAACCCCTCGCCAGCAGGACGCGTCACCTCCCTCCCACTACTAACCCCTCTCAAGCAGGAGTGTATTGCAACGACCAATGCAATAAAAAAACACTAGAATACCGTCTTAGGCCAGTCGAAACATCAGGAAGAACAATATTCAACAAATTCACGAGACCATTAAAATTCTAAAAAGTTAGGGATCAGTATTCAAGATCAGAGCGAGTCGAAACATAAGGAAGAACAAGCAACTATTCACGAGACTATTGAAATTCTAAAAGGTTAGAGATCACTATTCAAGATCATCTTTGAATGGTGGTATCTTTCCTACACCGTCGCAGGGGACTAGCACATCGAAGACCATCGCCCCTTATCAAGCTCCGCAAAATACTTGGAGTTATAGTGCTGGCAACGGTTATTCGAATGGAAGAGGTAATGTGATGCTAATATCTACGACGGGGGGAAATACAATGGGGGTTACAACAATGGTCAGCGCTACTCAAGATCTTGGAATGGCAGATCCGTAGATCGTGATCAAGATGACAAGTTCGACAAGATCTATGGTTTGTTGCACGAGCAAGCCGAGGAGCGGGATCAAAGTAAGAGGGAAGCACAGGACTTGTAGCGTTGGAGGAGGAAAATAAAAGACTGCAAGTGGAAGATGAGAAGCGTGCGGAGGCAAAGAAAGAAAGAGAGTTACAGGAGGCGAAGTTGAGACAAATAGTTAGGTTCAGTATGAAAGTAGTTTGTGAATCAGCTTTGGGGAGGAAAGTTGATCTACCAGGTGATGAACAATCTAAGGTTAGTAGATTAATGAGAGAGATTAATGATCTGAAGTTCAAATGTGTTGGAAGTTTGACTTCCTCTAGCCTTGATTCCTTGAGACTAAAAAAAGAAGCTTTACAAAAAGCACATGATGCAGGGAATGAGGAACAACGTTTGCGAAGGGAGATCGAGGAACTAAAGGAAAAAGCAAAAGGGGTCCAACAAGGTAATGATGATCTTGTTGCCCTCAGGTTGCAGGTTGGTGAGTTGAGTGGTTTTCATAAGGCGTTGGAGGAGAAGAACTCCGGAGTGGCCAATTTGAAGGCTGATAATACTCACATTCGAAGCGAATTCAAGGATCTTCGTCAAGAAGTTACGTTCCTGCGTAATAAAGGTAAGCGAGGTAGCACGTCGTTGACTGAGAAGAGTCCTCCTGAAGAACCGTTTCGATGCAAGACGAAGGTGTGGGAAACCATGTACACTCCTAAAGATATGGAAGGATTGCACAAGGTATACAAGGATGTCTTGGCATAAAAGGAAACGGTCCTCCGAGAAGCGGAGACTCTTAAGGAACGGATGACCAGGATGGGTGCATCTAAATATCGACAATCTGTTCGCAAATCTATCTTTAGGAAATCCACCCCGAGGAACTTGAAGACAACCATGAACGTCGTGGAGATTGAATCTGACGGTGAGAAGGATGCAGGCGATAAGGCTTGAGAGAAAAACCAATCCTTTGTTGACATGGCCCATGACTTGGAGGAAACAAGTTTTAAAAAAATCAGGAAGAAGAGGATGAAGGAGATTTGAGCAGGAAAGAAGGCCGATCTTGAAAAGCTATGTAAAGAGGAACTTCAAGGTATTACGTACATAAAGTTTGATTAGGCGAAAATTGAAGTTATCGAGATCCGTGCACGGCGGGATTATGATGAGTGGCTAAAGAGGAAGGCGATCCAAGATGATGACGAACAACAGAACGACTATGCCACCTCCACAGAAGACATTCATGACGAGTAAGGAGGCGCCCTGAGCACATCTTATCTACGGAGTTTGGCTTTATTATGTCAAAATTAAAAAGATTCCCTACTCATTGAGGAGGTAACTTATGTGTTTTTCTGGTTATTATTCGTTTAATTATCTCTGGGCAGATTCACTGGGGTAGCAAGTTTCATCACCTCCTTTTGCTTCTAATTAATGTTAATTACGACTTTCTACTATATCCAGGTTCTGTAGTTTACGTTCTCCTTTCGGTACTGTCACATGTATATCGATTGGACTTCGAGGACAGTGAGCATTCGATGGAAGGAGCATACTGCTTCAACGTTATCGTCGGGTAGGGTTATAATTAATAGGAAGCTTCATCTATGACTTAGACACGTTAATTTGGATGGTTATGTTGCTATTCCTATCTTCTCGATTGATGAGGGTGATTTGTTGAAATCTAAGAAATTCTTAATTCATTCCTTCGATCCGTCTCTGAATTCTTCTCGTAGGCATAGACACATTAAACATAAATATCGTCCGGGCAAAAAATAAACAGTTACGATTGCGTCGTCGTCTTCCAGTGATCATTTCGAACTCCTCTCCATCTGTTCCCTGCTTGTTATCTTTAACGTCTCTTGACTTTTGTAACTCCAATCCAACCGATCCGGTTTCTTTGATTTCCCTTCCCCCACCTCTTATCTCCTTCTCTACCTCCTCTTCCAATTATGTTATGTCCTTGCCCTCTCCCCCCCCCAATACTAAGATTTCACTCAACTTCAATCTAGAAACTGTTGGTTTCACTTTTACTAGTTTTATTTTCGTACTCCAAAAAGCCTTTGACTCCCGTATGAGAACTCCCTTCAATATGACGAGGACTTTTGACGGTTCCTTTCTTGACAATTGGAAGCCTGCTAAACATCTGTTTGGATCCTCTACTATTTCCGCTAACAATCTCTCTATCGGTCTCTTAAAAAATTATCGTGAATGGTTCAAGAATGAGGTCGTAATTACTGTCTATAAACTTTCTCGCTTTTTGTCACGATCAAAAATACTTTGGTTAAGTTACTAAGTGTTTTCTCTTCTAGGAAAGAACTCAATAACAAAGACTTAGAACGCGTATGAAAGTGTGTGATCACTATCATATAAAAAGTCACGTTCTACTCTTAAGCTTGTTCTTTCCCAAACTTGTAGATGAAGATTCAATGTTTGTTTGTCGACAAAATTGGTGGTTAGGTTAATGTTCGATAAAACTATGGTAAAAGGAAAAATTTGTGAGTTATGTCGAAAGACAATACGCAATGTCAATCTTCCTTCTGCATATCTGGAACTAGTATGTCGGCGTTTTGGGCTTGTATGGACCAATAATAAGTCTGTGTGGGATTTTATTTATAATTGTAGAACTCATGCGTGTAAATCGGATTTAGCTTATGTATGTGATTGGTTCGAGAATGAATTCCTTTGTATTAATGAACATATTTCATTTCATTTTAACCAGGTTGATTTTGTCCCTTATAGGTTCGTAACTCCAAAAATATTGTTCTTCTCGATTATCGTACTAATATTCCTAGCCTTTGTAACCAAATTAGCTTTTCCGTCACTGATTTTTTTCACCAGAATGTTTTGGTATCCTCTTTGGATTCCATCGACTGTCTTCGTAAATTGTCATGCTCCAATCCTTATTTTTTTTCATAATGTGTATTACGATTGAAAGATCCCCTTCAGTGATTGGTTTTGTGCCCTCTCGATCATAATATTGGGGACACGTAAGTTTGTTGCCCTTTGTTACATGAAAAAGGACTGCACAAGTTGTTTATTGACAATCAGGGTCTGGTAGTTATCGAAACTAATTAAAATACAATGTTATTTGAGTGTGTTAAGGTGTATAGGAATAGTAAGTTGACGCAGTTGTCCCGGTGAGCAACAGGGGGGAAGTTGGGGCGGTCTTACGTATTACCTAAGCATAAGGACATTAATAAATGGCGGCATTTTTGTCTATCTTGGTCGGATTCTACGGGAAATGCCGCTCACATTACATTAGCTTGTGTTAACGAGATTATTAGAAGAATTCCTAAGGTGAGTCATTTTAATCTCAGCAGTATACAAATGCTACCTTCCTTTCTTGATGATGTAACAAAAAGGTTGGCGTTGATAAAATCAATATTAGGTCGTAGTTATGATTTTAAAAAAATGTTCTACCAGCTTCCTCATCCTGCAATCGTTTCTCTTGTTGGATGGACAATTTGTTTGTTCGAGGGAAAATAGTATTTTGAGTTTTTGTATTGTGCCCAAAGGAAACTTGTTCGGTTCTTTCGTATTGCTATCAGTGAGTCAGGGTACAAATCGGTTAGGTTTCCTTGCTAATTCGTTTTATTGCTTTTGACCTAAATAATACTTATACATTGGCTATGGGCAAGGTCGTTAAACAAATTTTAGGAATTCCCATGGGTAAAGCCTCAAGCCCAACACTCGCATGCCTCATGTGTATGCATAACGAGTCTGCTTTCTTGGAAGGACTGGGTAATGACACCAAATTGGTGAGAGGTTGTAGGTTGATAGATGATGTTTCCCTGTTCGTGGCATTTCGGGTTAGCAACGATAAGTTTATACAAAAGATTGAAGACATTTTCCCGAAATTTGAATCACAGTGTTACGATGAACATTTGAATTTGGAGCGGAGCAGCCAGACGGATGAGTGGCCGTATCTTGACTGCAGGTTGTTTATTGGTAAGCAACCTACAATTTTTTTTTGTCAAACACTACATAAGAATAAAGAATTTCTCTTGGGTGGTGAGGATTTGATATATCAAAACTTGCAAGATTTTATTTCTTTCTGTAGCAGAGAACATAAGTTCGTCATTATTTCTTCTTGTCTTCATAGAACATATTCTGTGGGCACTTTGTCGGGGTTAGAAGTGGGGTTTCTTTACAGTCTGAAGTTTGAATTGCGCAAAAGGGGTTTTTCGAACCTTTTATTTGATGAGGCCATTATTCACTTCAATGACAAAATTGGTGGAACCTGGGCCCCATGGGTCCGCTGCTTGACATGTTGGAAAATATGGTGAAACAAAGGATTGTCCCTTCTGGCCCGTAGCATTGTTTTTTCTTGGGATACTTCGATTAGACTAAGTGTCAATACTTAGAACTATACGTAGTTTCAGTCCGTCTGTATATTCACACCCAGCGCGACCCCTTAGGATGGTCGGTTCTGGCATGGCGTCTGAAACAACTGTCCGGTTTGGTGCCAGTTGTGCTTCATATGGTGGTTCTCACCATTCTGTGGTGTTTCTCACAATCTGTACATTTTGAGCTTATTGCAATATATCGAGCTGATGCGCTCGGGGGACTTTTTTCTATCCTTATCTTTCTCCTTTCTACTTTTTTCCTTTTTTCATCCTCTTTGGCTTTGAGTGTTCACACTTGTTATTGTCATTTGCATGGAGATTCTTCTCTATTTGCATGAAGATTCTTCTCTACTACTACTCCTTCTCAGTCCTAAACGATGGATAATTGGTCATGTCTAGAGTTGATCGGACGGAGCCGTAAGAGCAAAAGTTTGTGTAGGGCTTCGACAATTAACCTGACTTTCATGAAATTTTTAATCATCTCGCAAACTGGTGATCATCCCGCTAGAAGCTTTCTCTTGCCCTCCTCCAATATGAACTCATCCCTCACTTTCTGCGCTGATGACCCACAACGTTCCGTGTTATAAATATGTGTAGTCATTTTTTCTCCTTCTCTTTGATCTTAGCTGCAATGCTATGCAGACTATGCGCAAAGCCCACGACGCTCAAAACGCTCGGCATGTCTAAGAAACAGGCAGAGTGACAGCATGGGGTGAGTCTCGTTGTAGGATCCATAAATTGTAGTTGAAGGGATCAAGCAGTGGTGGGGTGAAGGGTGGATATACGGGAGTGCGCAGTCGGGCGATGACCCAAGATGGATGATCTGGCGAATGGCTCAAAGTGATACTTTGTAGATCGCACAAATGTGGTGATGATCATCTTTTGGGTACCAACATTTTAAAGTTGCTGGATACCTTTGCTTTCCTCCATCTTTGCTTGTCTTGTGCACAAGTTCATGCTGGAGGACCGAGTCTTGAGCATGGCCTTGGCTGTGAGTATCGAAATTATGTATGATTGCTCTGCAAGGCAGAAGTTTGTTTGTGGTTGATCTAAATGTGTGTGATCAGACTGAATGTCTGATCAAATGGTGTTTTATTTACAATCTCCCTCTTGCACAAGTCGCAATGGTGGTATGAATGCACCTGATGCACCTGATCAAATGGTGTTTTATTTACACTCTCCCTCTTGCACAAGTCGCAATGGTGGTATGAATGCACCTGATGCACCTGATGCACCGTCGCAATGGTGGTATGAATGCACCTGATGCACCGCTGGAGGACCGAGTCTTGAGCATAAGTTTATGTTAAAACTGACAAAACCCTATATTTTTCTGGTTGCAATCTCCGTTCAAGTTATGTTCATGACTTTCATCTTCTCCCAAGTTCGATTCGTGCTCGATCATTTGGTGAATGGAGTTGGTGTTTTCAACCCTGAGTCTCAACATGGGCAACCGCTTGTGTTCCAGGGGCCAGGCTGCTCTCCATCCGCCATAACAGCCTTGTCGAGTTCCTCGCCACAGACAAAGACTTCGTCTACACAAATGTCAGAAGGTCGCTATAGCGAACCGATCGGCTTCACTTCAATAACCCATCTTCGGTTCGTACTGACTGACTGCTTTGAATCGTCGGAACTCATTTTCCCGTACTCCGATCTGACTGCGCTGCCTTGGCCGGCTACACTTGCCATGCGAAACCTCCAGTTGAACTGTCATTGATGTAAACTGGGTAATTCATGTTTGTGGCGACGACTGGTGCCAGGGTATCAAGGAGCAGTCCGTTTCCCGGAGCATAGTCGTTCAGCTACTGCTCTTCCGGCGAACTTCCATGTTCGAGCCGCCCCGAACTCTCCGTCTTTCGGAAGCGAGGGTTCGAGCTAATCGGGATGGCTGACGTCCATGAAAAATGTGTGAAGGAAACTAAACCCATACGTTTTTCAGTCGGGCATTACTTTACATTTCTTTCGTACTTTTTGCAGTCGTTTTCATTTAAGTCCTCCTTGGCATAGGATAATTTTGAAAAACAAATCTTTTGGAGCTTCGTTTCTCACCCTCGTCCTTCCCCATAAGCATAACCTAAAAACTGATACGGGAAGTTTCAGTTTTGCCCTGGAATTTCACCCCCTTGCCTAGAATCCTCGGCCACACCCCATACTCTGACCAGTGTTTCCCCTATGGGTACGAAATAGTCCGCGGGGTGTAAGGTTAGTGTATCAAAGCCTCCAACTGATATTTGGCATATAGACCACACGAGCCAGGAGCACAAGGATATGTCTATCCATCACATGAGCCCTGTTTACAGAAGCTGCCCTCTCAAAAAATTCATGAGACAATCCATCATATATTTCTACGGTGCCCCCAGAATGTCCTGTGGAGCTGGCGTAAAGCGTGTTTGCTGAAACCACCTGTGCAGCCAGATACATTTTGCCAGAAGGAATTGTGATGAAATTCATACCATGAATGAAGACAGCCAGATGGATGACGTGTACCCGGGCTGTGCAGACATCCGGGTACATTCTCTTAAACCACAAGTACTTGGGCCATACATTGGCCGCATGCCTTCCCCGTCAATGCGCCGCGGTGAATAGAGGTCACCCAAGAAAATGCCCTGTCGGTGCTAAAAGCCGGTCACAGGGTTGCAATATCATGCGAGCTGATGGTTGCAGCTGGGCGCAGTGCAGCCGGGGGCACTGCGCCCCGCCTGCGCAGTCAGGCCCCGAGCGACGCCGAGAGGTGACATGTGGCGGAGCAACGCGAAGTCGACTCAAGCGGCGTTGGACGGCAACAAGCGGCGGTGCAGAGCGGTGCCAGGGGGAGAAGATTCAGGGTGGTGTGAGGTGGTGGTTGAGAGGTTTTGGGTGAATGGATGGTGATGGGAAGGATGGTGTTAAGGGTGATGCATCGTGCGTAGAGGATGGGGCTACAACGAAGTGGCTGCTTGTGAAGGGTTGCGATGGGTAGGTTCTGCCAGCATCATCATCAGAGCTACGAATGAGGGGTTGTCACGTGTCTAACGAAAGAGTCAGGAGATGAAGGGCAACGAAGGGTTGGGAAGGTTTGTTCCCCCCCAGACTACCGCTGAGGGGTCACCGACAGATTCGGTGGTTCTCCCGGATGAAGTGCCGTGGAAGTTGGCAAAAACGACAGACCAAACGTACGGCAACTCGGTGAACTCCTTGAAAAAGGGTTCATTAAGCCAAGTTCATCCCCCTTCGGAACCAGCTGCCTTTTCGTCAAGAAAGGTGGAACTTCGGAACTCCGCATGTGCACAGACTACCGCGCCTTGAACCGGATCACGATCAAGAACAAGT
>BFEA01000182.1:1292042-1307620 GCA_003427395.1 Chara braunii
CTGTTTTCTGAGTCGTCGGCCCCCGACACCCGACCCCCCGACACCCGACTCCCGCACCCCTGACCCCAGCCGACCCCCGCACCCCCGACCCCTGACCAACGCACCCCCGACACCCGACCCCACCGCCCCCCGCCCCCCGTAAACCCGACCCCCTCCACAGGTGGCAGCCACCCGGGGGGGGGGGCGGGGGGGGAAGGACCCCTGATTTCTTGAAAAAAAAGAAATTGCCAAGGGATGCGCGGCGTCGGTGTGCACCCCCCGGTATTTTTTATTTTATTTTTCGTTTTTTTTTTGTTTTTTTTGTTTTTTGTTTTTTTTTTGTTTTTTTTTTGGGGCCGGGGGTGCCGACCCCTGACCCCCGGGACCCCCGCCGGGGCCCCGGCCCCGGGGGTCGACGAACCTGCCAAAGACTATATGTGAGGAGAGGTAAGGAGGCTCATGAGCACTTCGATTCAGTTTGGCTCTCAGCAGCAAGGTATCTTGAGGAGAGGGAAATAAAACTTGACGAGAGTGGTACGAAGCTGATTCGCAGCTTCGGACTGAAGCTCTATGCAAACTATCCTAAGCCTCCGGTACCTTTTATTCTCACTGACGGTTCTTATTGGGGCGACCTGGTGGATCTGGCAAAGAGGTACATTTCGCCAGCAGCAATCGACTACGAGTCTGTGACTGAGCCTTCCGAGTTCCCGCATCTCAACCGAGGGATCTTTTCTCAGTCGTATCTTCCTACACCATGGGAGGAGTTATGTGTCATGGTTGATTTTCGTATCATGGGACTTGGATGGAAGTGCCCAAAGCTTGCAGGCTTCAGGTGGCAATATATACCGAGACCACAACCTCAGAGAGTACGGAGACATGGCAAGAAGCCCAAACGACAGACAACAAAATGAGAAATTGAGTGTGAGGGTTCAGAGGGATGAGTGAGGACTCTAGATTGGTGTTGGTCATGCTCCTTACTCGTGTACTTTCTGAGACTATTATAAGTTCTCATTCTTCCCTCACTTAACTTTGTCATTGCTCGAGTCAATCAGTCTTGCTCCCTTGCATTTGCTTGCTTGATGATTGCATCCCTTTGATGATTCCGTCGCCGTCGCAGTTCTCAAAATTTATAAATTAAGAGATTGATGCATGCATGACACTTCCGAATTTTATGATTATTATTTGTAAGATTCTTTGTTGTTCTGAATCAAAATAAAAGATTCCTAATACCGGGGACCAGCGAAGACCGCAATTGAAGGGTCTCGCTCGAAGCCGGGCGCACACAATAAGAAGGGATTTGCTTTGATTTATTTATTTTTATTTATTGCAAAAACATTCAAAATCCTGTGTGACAGTCTGTTGGCTTTCAGGTCGCCTAGAGAGGTCCGACTGGGAAAAAATGCGAAAGAAATGGCGCCGTTGTTGGGGACATGAAAAATTTTCGTGTCCGGAACAAGCCTGGGTCAGAAAACAGCTTTGAGTTTTGATTAGGCCTTGAGAACTGCCGACAATTTCTGATATTCCAAACTGATTTTGCAATCTTCCTTGAGTTATTATTCACTTGGAAAGCCAAGTTGCTAACTGAATTTTATCTTCCCTTGTATGAGGTACCACACTGGACTTGAGAAGGAGACTGATATTACTGTTGAAGATAATTAGGATTGATCTCAGGTATGCCTTATGAGCCTATGATGTCCTTGAAATACTAAGAAGGGAAAGAAAGAGTCTGGTTTTCAGAGACTTCATCAAGAATGTTAACGACTGATGCATTAGGAGAACTCTCGAAAGTAACCATTAAAGGGATATTCCCCTATCAATAAGAACATTGTTGGGTCTACCGTTCTGGCAACTCGGCGATCAGCGTAGTACTGACTCGCTTCTTGGAGGGAGATATCTATGATATCCGTCCTTATGTCAAGAAGGGAGACTGTGACGATGGTGATGCCTTTAACTAGTTATGGGGAATTGCAATCCAGTCTCTTTATGACGAGAAGACAAATTTAATCAAGCAGAGGAAGAGAGTGGAATGGGGTTTAATGTCAGTAACATATGAGACTGTTCCGATCCCTCCTATACCTGACAACTACTTTGATGAGACTAATTGGTTGCCAATTATCAGCATGGTGCTGAAGTGGGAGAAAAAAAATGATGGTCATGAGAACTAAAAACATTTCAGTAGAAGAAATCAGACAGAGAAGGTCGAAATTTGGCAGAGGTTCATGCCCAAGTCAAGAGAAGGTCGAGTGTCTCCTGAGATCACTGAATACCCTAAGTAAGAGAGAGGTGTTCCCATATGAGGTTGTCAGATTTGAGATGGTCGAGAGTGGATGGGAGTAGGAACGATTCTATGTACTGACATTTTATTTCATAAACCTGGATACATATGATGTAAGGATTTATGTTCCAAAAGAAAAGAGTACTGACGCTGTGTATGGGAGATGCTGGGGATTTGCAGAAGAGGTTGTACTGAAAGAGAAAGAGAGACTTGGGAGGGAAAATAAATGGTTTATTGGATCTACTCGATTTACTATCTTTAAGGGATTTTCAACTATTCCCTTACCTGATATCAACTTGTCAGGAGATAATTGGTTTGCAATGGTTGAGTTTGCACTAAAAGTGGAAAGAGACAAAAGAACTAAATGAGTCAGCCCTACGTACCTTCAAGAGAGAAGTTTTGGTTTAGACCGATAAGAGGACATACGAGGTTGAGTAAAGCTAAATCAGATAAGCTGTTAAATTTTCTTAATTCTATAACAAGGAGAGTTGTGATTCCCTATGAGATCGTGAGATATAAAGCTCTAAAGAATCCAGGGCGAGAGCATGACAGTGTGTACGTTCTTAACTGTTATTTTATTGATCTTTATGTATATGATGTTAGGATCTATGTACCAAGACAAAAAATTGAAGAGTGTAGAAAAGGTTCACGCTGACAACGAGCATCGGATATCGTGCATGATGAGAAAAAAAGGTTAGAACGGGAAGGAGAAAGTTTCTCTTGGAGTACAAATGTCAGACCTTTCGTTGGAATACCATCTCCTCCTGTTGAAGGACTTACCTTTTCGATGGATAATTGGTCATCCATCATAAATTTTGTATGGAAAGTGAAAAGAGTCCAAGAAGACTACTCTCATTAGCAAGGATAACTATTGTAAGGGGCAAACTTTATGAGGTGACAGGGTGTGATAATCCCTTTGTAATCCTGAGGCATGAGACTTATGGGAGAGGACATATAACGTTTCATATTCCTGTGGTTAAATTCCTAAACTCTTACAGTTTGGACATGAGGGTTTACTCCTCTGCCTGTCTAGAGGAGGAAGTTGATTATTTGAAGTGTCTAAAAGGGGCGTATATCAGTCTTGAACGAACAAAAGAGTGGTTAGAAAAGTTAAGAAGAAAAGTGACATGGGGAGTGGAAGTAAAAAAATTTGAGAGGCTCCCTAAGTTCTCAATTGCTGATGGAATTTAAGACAGGAGAGATTGGATGCCTCTGTTGGAGATTATTGTTGAGGTTGGTAGAGCAAGAGAGAAAGACTCTACTGTGATGATAAAATCCCTGCTTTTGAGTACCTTTGAGCACAGATTTGAGATCCCCGATTATGTTCATCTAGAGATTTATCTTTCAGATATTGTCTATGATGATTAACAATGTCCAACTTGGTTGAACAACTAATGTTTGGGGTTGTACTGGAAGGAAGGACAGTCAAGATAGAAGAAACTCTTCAGATCTGTGACAGAAACCTCTCTACCTTGGATGAGCTTGAGTTCTTGCAACCTTTTCTTGATCAGATGAGAGATTCTACCCTGAGAGCTGTCACTGATCAGACTGAAATTAGTTATTTATTAAAGGTGGTGAACGTTAGAATTGTTGAGAGAGTATCATATCACACTTCTAGAGAACGAGTTTCTCTTGTCAGAAGGGTCAGCAACGGGTTGTAAGCCATGCAATTTGACTATGAGATCATAGACTTGACACGATACTTTATGATTTGAGGTACTATAAAATGATATAATAGAAGATTGAATAGGGATGATGATAGTCAGTTGATTGAGGATTATATCGGAAGACTGAGAAAAACTGCATTGCCATTGATTACTACTCAGTCTATCATTGCCTATACGCTCTATGCACAAAATTCTTAAGAGGTAGAGCAAACAAGAAAAGAGAGAAACGAACATGTGTTCCTTGCGAGAAGAGTGTGAGATTGAAAAATAAGAAAATGGGAGGACAAAAATGACAAAGAGAGGGAGAAAAAAGTATCCTGGAGAGTCTATGGTCAAAATGGTAGGACGAGGGAGACCAAGTTCTTCTGCAGGGACTAATGAGGAGGCTTTGGTGAGTATTATACGAGAACTGGTAGAGAGATGTGACACTATAAAAGGAGGGTCAGATATCGCAAGAGCAAAGAGGCCAGATGAGAGGATTCCATGTTTCAGAGGGCCTAAAGTAAATGATTTCTTGGATGAGTATGAATTATTTGGACTCAGTTATGGTTGGACAGACAAGCAATGACTTAAGCACCTTCTATCTTATTGAAACACTGACTGGAGAGAGAAAAAAAAAAAAAAGCGGAGGGACAAGGGAGGATGACCAGCAAGAGTTGACTCTTCCAAAATGTGTGATTTACCCATCATCTGAGCGTTGGAAAGAAAGTGTTTCAGAGGCAGAACAACTATTGTCCGTGATCGTGATTAATTTGTATTTCATGCCAGCCTAAAAAACGGGGAAGATTAATATTGAGCAAAATAACTCGGTGAAAATTTGTGGGTCGGTAGTAACGGAAAGAGGCTCTTATGTGGGTAAAGCGACAGGCTTCATACCCCTACACCCTACAAGTCGTCGAGGACCTCGGAAGCGGGCGCGACGAGTGACAAGCATCGTTGCCCTTCGCTTCGACGAACAGCAGGCGACCCCTCCCGGGTTTTCTCACAACTTTGGCGCCGTTGCCGGGGAGGGGATTGCACCCCCAAGGCCGCGGCCTTCCCCTATCCAACGGGGGTGCACAAGTTGATTAACCAAGTGCTAATTGGCTTAATTGATTGAGTGTTTTTTATTAGATTCTATTTTTGATAATTTTTTGTTTAGTTTTTTTTGAAATATCTTCCGATCCGCTCGTTTTTGCGGGAATTGTACTGGGGTCAAAGTTCGTCCTCTGAAAGAGAAGAACATTTTGAGACCCTTTTTGAAAAATTCTGAGATTTAGATTTTTAGATAATTAATTTTTTTATTTTTAAATTCATTAATTTATAATTACTTTTTTTTTTTTTTTTTTTTTACGAAAAATAGGCGCGGAATCCGGAGAACACCCCGGACCAAAGTTGTCCAGCTTAATTTTTCCGACATTTTGAGACTTTGGTCGGGGAAAACGAACACTGTTTGTGGAAACGACAGACTCTAACAGATAAGAAAAAAAAAAGAAAATAAAAGGAAAAATAAAATTTCTTTATAATTTTGTTAAAATTAAAAAAGAAAGAAATAAAAAAATGTAATCCGATAAGTTTTCATTTTGAACCCAGTAGAACCTGACAAAAGTTTTCCTACTTCGATCGGGGGCTTGCGGTGCTCGTGCGGGCGAGCGCAAACCCCAAAACCCTAATTACGGGAAACCCAAATTAAGGTGAAACCCTAATACTAGTTTAGAAAAAATCGGGAAAATAAAGTGAAGACACAACTTCTACTTTCTGTATAGATGTGGAAAAATTTTGTATAAACATTTTTGTATAATTAAAATTTTCTTTTATTAAAATTCGGGAAAATTTATTACGAAAAGTAATTAAAAATCAAATAAACAAATTAATAAATATACAAGGACCTAAAACTTTTAACCTCGTTATTTTTCTCTTTTACTTTCTTATTCAAGGGACAAATTCCTGAAAATTTGTTATCAAAAATTAATTAAAAAATCAAAATAAAAGTCGAAAAATTCGGTAAGTTTGCTTGTTTGACTTTTTAATTACTTTTACTCATTCGAGGGATCTTCTTCCGCACTCCATCCTAATGGGGAGATGGAAACTGTTGTCGGAACCCACAAAAATTCTCCTTTTTAATTTATTTTTTTGTTAATTAATTAACATAAATACTTAAAAACCGAGGAAAAATCAATCATATTTTTTTCATTATTATTTCTGATATTCTCCTTCCGGTGGTGTTGTTTGAGGGCTTCGCCCGAACCCATCCCAACGGGGAGTGACGAAGTGCTGCCGAAATATTGGAATATTCCCACAAATTCAATTTTACCCTCGGCTACCAGCCGGGCCGCCCGGGTCCCGGGTGGCCAGCCCGTGCAAGGACCAGGGAAGGTCCCAGCAAAAAACAAAACAAAACAAAAATCCAAAAAATCCGAAAACAAACTATGTTATGCAGAAAAATAAACTGAACAACTTTTGCCTCAGGGTCACATCGAAATTCTTCACAAAATTTAAAATAAAAGTCAAAATTTAAAACTATTATTTTATTTTTCTTTTTTTAGGCCCGGCCGGGAAAGTGACCCCGGGCCACTCTGGTAGCCTAGATTTTACCCCTAAAAAGCTTCAAACTCGGTGGACATATATATATATATATATTGATTCTTAAAATATATAAATTGAAAAAGGGATTTACCCTAATTAAATATGTTTTATTTAATTTTTAATTAAAAAATAAGAAAAAAAATTGTAGAGAGAAAAAAGAAAGAAGAGTTAGGGTAACCTGAGTTCGGGTGATCCTCCTGGTTAGTTCCCAAAATCTTGAAACAAGCAACGGAGATTTTCCAAAATTAATTTTTTTTTTCCATATTTATTGGGCACAAATTAGGAGAAAGTAGAAAGAGTCGCTGACTTGCCCCATGACTCGCAAGGGATTCCTCCACGACTCCCTATGCTTTGAACCCGACGCAGTGCTCTCTTCTTAGTTGCAAGCGATTTTTGTTAATTTAAAGAGACAAAAATCCCTTTAAATTATCAAAATGGCTTTAAAATTCGGAAGGATTGTACGTATGGTCCTTGATATTGACTCTTCCTTAAGGGATAGGGTCAGTTGGCTGGAAGCATGCTCGAGGGTGCAGTAGGCAGAATTCCCTCGAATTGTGCACACGCCTTAGATTCGAGGGAACTCGAGTATAGGGCTTGCTAGGCCAATTCGAGTTCGGGATTCTGCGCCCTAGCTACCCAGGGCCCTTTAGGATAGAGATAGTACCTAGGTGGGCAGTGCTCATTACAGGGACGATCTCCCGAACCCCATCCCAACGGGGGGAGGCGAAACGCTGCCAAATTTTCTTTAGGATTTCTCTTATCGACTCTACTGCTCTTCATATTCCTCACTCACCCCGTAGTTCCTAAACTCTGCTGCACGGATGTGGCCACCCCCGAGAGTAGAGGAGTACCCTGTTAGCCCGCAATGAGGGATTGAGCCTCCCGAGCTCGTGGAGGGAGGTCTTGTGAAATTTACATTGCCAACTCGACCTGTCGACTGGCACGACGGGTTGAGAGCATGGCGATCGATCCACTTGTCGCCCGGAGCGTGGCTATGGATGTGTAGGGACTTTGCGCCGGAGGGCCAGCGTACGTATCGGAGGCGTCTAGACGAGGTTACATACGGAGTGGTCAGGGCCTTCCTCCTGTATCTAAGCCCAGAGGTAGCCGGAGAGGCTGCATTGAATCTTGTAGTCCGAGGGACTTGTGAGGTCATCAGTTGGGCCGAGGGATACTTGCAAGGCGAGATAGAGGCTTTCCGACGGAAGGACGAGCACGAGGCGAGATCTTGTGGCTACACGCCCCGTGACATCATCGGGGAGCTTCAGGTTGTACATGACGGGTTTTTCCCGTATGCAGGCACTGGCTGAGGACGACGGTTTCCGACTTTGTGGTCAACGCCGTATTCGGTGGCGTGGGCCGTCTTGTCGAGGCATATCTTACTGAGGAGGAGCGCGAGCAATTCGCGAGAGGGGATCTCGACTCCCGTTATATCTATTACTCCCTAGTGACCACCGGGCCACACTGGGGAGACGAGAGGATACAACTCATAGAGTTGATCCGGTCGATTGTTCCCACCTCGTCTGGACACTTGTGGGACGAGGGTTACGAGCGGAGACGGCCCCCGCCTGCGTATGTGTGGGACCTGCTGGATCGTGAGCTTCGAGCAAGGCCCGATTATACCACTAGTATAGGTTGTCTCTTCACTGACTACTGAGGCTCTTGGGGACCTGGGGATGTTGAGCCGCTTATAGTCGTTTATCAGCTTATATGATATTACTATGCTATTGGAGTGGACAGATACCGGTTGATCGAGGACGACGTCGACGACGACGACGAGGAGTATTGGGAGCCCGACTGGATCGACTCCGAGGCTGAGGACGCCGAGTCGGGAGAGGAGCTCGATTTCATCGACGCCCATTTCCCGAGGATAGGGATTGCCATTAGGACTTAGAGAGGTCGGCAAAGCCATTGATTGTATGTGGCACTCTGAGGCGGTAGAGGAGTTCCCTGTTGTCGACTGGCGGGGGCCTTATGAGCCTCCAGATTTGGTGGAGGGAGAGCTGGTGGAGTTCACGTTTTCCGCGCGTCCCGTTCACGAGAGCGATCACAGTCATGGATGGCGATCGTTACTTCTCTTCCCAGGCGCGTGGTTATGGATGTACCGGGAGGTAGATGGTATGAGAGGCCCCAGAGGTGGACTTATTGAGCAGACCATCTGGGGCGTAGTGAGAGCGTTCTTGTTCCTGAGCGCAGAGGCTGCAGCGGGCGCCGTGCTATCCCTTGCTGTCTCAGGGTCGTGCACCGTGATAGATTGTGCTGAGCGGTATCTTCGAGAGGAGGTGGGCCGCTTTCGACAAGACGAGCTTGCGGACGTAAGGAGATGGTCGCAAAGGGTCCCTGGGGTTAGGGATATCACAGGGGAGTTCCGGATTGCACGATCGAGATTCTTTCCTTATCCCTAAAGACGACTGAGAACGATAGTGTCTGCATACGTAGTCGACGAGCTGTTCAGAGGAGGAGGAGGAGTGGTCGAGTGACTCGAGTCATATTTGACACTGCGAGAGCTCAGTGCTTTCTTCCGGAGTGATCTTGACTCAGACTTTATATATTACTCTCTCTTGACTGGCGGATTGAGCTGGGGAAACAGGAGATTACAGCTTATAGAGTTGGTCCGGTCCATAGTTCCGACACAGTGTAGGGATTGAGCGAGTGAGAGATCGTCAGCTTGGAGGAGACCCCCACGGGCATATGTCTGGGACCTACTGGACAGGGAGATCGGAGCAGGGTCAGACTACGTAGCATCTGTGGGACAGCTCTTTGATGAGGATTGGGGGGCTTGGTGGAGCAGTGCTTTTCTCTGTCTGCGACTAATCGAGAGATACTATGAGCAGATAGGCGCTCTAGGATACGTCATAGAAATGGGGGCGGAACACGTCGAGGCTGCAGTACATGAGGAGGCTCTGGTTGTGGACCATGACTTGGAGGAGGAGATAGAGGAGGCGGACCCTGTGGCGATTCTCTTCCCTAGGTTGGCAGTAGGGTTCAGGACGTAGACGGAGAGGCGATAACCTCATAGGCATAGTGGTACCAGAGGACGGAGGCGGCGCGTGTGTTCTCAACACTGAGGGGCGAATCGCATAGGGTCCGAGGAAGTCGTAGATTTAGAGTATAGGTGTTCGGCGAAAGGAGAAAGAAGCTAGGAAAGAGGTAGAGACGATGGTGAGGATTACAGATGGGCAGACATGTCATGTCCTTTAGACGGGTATATTGGGATCAGCTACTCATCGAGGGACGAGGCCCTACAAGAGAGGAAATAATGATGTCATACGGTCCCTGAATGAGAAGACGAGGAGAGAGGTTCTCCCATACGAGCTCGTTACGTACGACTTTGTCCAGGGAGGAGTGATAAATTGTTGGCGCGTGTACATTCTTACGTATCGCTTTGTTAACCTAGACGAGTACGACGTGCGAAACTATATTCCTGCGACCCGGGCAAGGGGGGGACTGCGTGAGAAGGCTTGGAAGAGCGCTGCTAGATTGGTGGCAGTAGAGGTGGTATGATTACAACAAGAAGGAAAGGTAGCTAGTTGGGATACTGGAATCGAAGTGTTTGAAGGGATTCCGGCTTCTCCAGTCATAGGGAAAAACCTATCTAGGTATGGATGGCACGAGATGATAGAGTTGGTCACACGGATCAGAGATCAGGGACATTCGCATTCGCATCGATGAGGCGGATGGCGTGATGAGGAGTGACTCGGACGTATGGCCAGCTTATGTTCTGACGCGCGATTCGGATTCCTAAAGAGTGAGGAAGTTGATAGGGCCGGGAGAGACGGCTGTGGGGTACGATATTCCTCTTCCGATGCGCTTAGAGGAGATAGCGAGCGTGCTGGTTCGGCACTTTGGTACTTGGCTGGCTAGGGGCGTCTTCTTGTGGATGGTGATCTTCGAGGATACAGGGTTTAACATCCCTCGACGACTGGAAGGGATAGGGCATCTTGTGTTTGACAAAACACGAGACCTAGAGATAGGGGTGACACTTGCCGGTGCTAGCAGAGACTGGTGAAAGTACGAAGTCTTAGTGGGATCAAAAGTGAGACGGAGACTGACGAGTTTTGCAAGAGAGAGGCCGTACAACGTCCGAGTCGTAATCGGGCCTCCGCACCCGGTCCACTTCCCTATAGAGAGCTGGAGGTTGGTTCTCCCTACGTTCGATGTAGAACACACTTATGGGAGCGTGGACTGCCTGACTTAAGCAGTTAACCACGCGTTGTACACACTCTGGTTAGGGTTAGCGCCTCGATTTAAGGAGGCGTACTACGCGGTCTGCGTGAGGTCGGGACAGCCGGACAAGGAGACGCTAAGAGACCTGATCGACGCCACTTGCTGGATAGAATGTCTGGGGCCGGTCGATCTGATCGACTATTGCCGAAGGCAAGTAGAGGACAGGTACGTTGGCTTGGAGGATCTTAGGTATCTGTTTGGGGACCAGCGACAGGAGGCACGCTAGGTCGGATGACTACAGGGGTTAATGTAAGCAGGCAATTAGTGAATGAAGGTGTCACTGTGACCGTCTTACTCAGAGCATACATAGACGAGGACCTGACAGAGCAGTAATGCTTTCGACGAGCTAGAGAATTCATACGTGAGTACCGACCATGAGTCCTTGTATGCGTGACCTTCCAGACGAAGATAACGTATGAGGTGATGGTATGGTCGGTTGGATACCTACGCGCGGAGTTGTTCTTTGACGAGACTCCTGGAGGAGCGTGGATGATAGGAATCCTCGAGTGGCTGCTCATGGGAGAGTGACGAGCCGTCTGCCTGCTGACGAGCGATATGAGCTTTTCTTGCGACGACTCCCGTATGCTCGAGTTGTTCCTAGGCACGTGACGATGGAACACTATAGATTTTGCTGAGGGTGAGTATAAACGAGGAACTGTCCAACAGTGAGTTCAAAAAACTTCCTGAGGATGTTATATGGGAACAGAGGTTAGGAGCACTGAAGGAGTTAACATCACAGAGTTGGATGGTTTATGAGGTGGTCATCTGCGTGAAGGGAAGAGTGCGCTTAGAGATAGTTCGAGACGAGACACCCACGGAAGCTCGGAGTAAGATGTGATAGGTGTTTGGGATTGTATCATAGACCGAGAGATGGTTAACAACAGACACTATCTACAGGTCACTTTCAGCCACTTCAGGTCCCCACCTGAAACTCCTGAAATGACCTGAAGTGGCTGAAGCTTCTGAAAGGGGTTTCAGGTACCCCCATCCAAATGGTTGGATGGGGGTACCTGAAACCCCTTTCAGAAGCTTAAGCCACTTCAGCGGTTTCAGGTCCCCACCTGAAATTCCTGAAATGACCTGAAGTGGCTGAAGCTTCTGAAAGGGGTTTCAGGTACCCCATCCAAATGGTTGAATGGGGGTACCTGAAACCCCTTTCAGAAGCTTCACCCACTTCAGCGGTTTCAGGTCCTCAACACCTGAAACTCCGGAAATGACTTGAAGTGGCTGAAAAAACAGGCTGAAAAAAAAAAAAAAAAAAACATAAAACCTGTCCTCCAAACCACCTGAAACTTATGAAATGACCTGAAGTGTCTTCAGGCCATTTCAGCGGTTTCAGACCACTTCAGAATCTTTCATTCTGAAATTTCAGGTGGTCGTTAACCGCAAGTGCATAGAACTGGTGGCAAAACAAGTCAAGGAGCTGGACAACAAAGTTAGGGATTGCGGATCCAACAAGAGTGACAGTGAGTTGCGTAGAATAGAAGCATGGACGAGAGTGTTAGAGAGACTCTTTAGAGAGGACATAAAATTTTTCAGAAGGCAGCGTATAGATTTTCTGGAAAGCGTAAAGGCAAGATATCATAGTAGTGAGGAATCAGACCGCTCATTAAAGTCGACGGAAAGGACAGAGGAGTCGTCAGAGGCTACAGCGCCGAAAGAAAAGGAGAATGCGAAGGAACGTCGGAGCGATGAAAGGAGACGATGAGCGGAACGAGCGAGTATGCCAATGATAAGTCTCCCTTCGATGAGCGGCCTTTGTGTAGGGCGTGGCGCGAGAGCCCTAGAAAGACTGAGAGACTTCTAGAGTGTGAGGCGGAAGTGGCTGGAGAGTTAGCAGGGGTCATAGTAGACAGCTCCGTTCTCAGAATGCTCAAAGCTCACAACCGGTACTGGAAGAAGGTCATTAAGACCTTAACGGATATTGAAGATTTTCGGGATATAGACGACCTCGAGACGTTCTACGTATTCTTAGAGGATTCTGCGGGAAGAGTCTTGTTGGCCCTAGCGTTAATTGCGATGGAATGCTAGGTCGCTCATAGAGACGGATGAGAGATGTTGCTACCGGAGGAGGAGTTAGCGCGAAGAAGGCGGAAATTTTCAGTATGAAGCGGACCCAGTAAACTTGAGCACGAGAAAGTACTCCAAGGTTTTAGCGCTATTAGCAGATGGGAAGTCTTTCCGTACGAAGTACTCAGGTATCAGGAAGCAAACAGTGGCTGTGACAGAACTCAGTTTTATGTGATGACCGTATACTTTCCCGACTTAGGAGTATACCACGTAGGTATATATTTACCTAGGGAGTGCGAGGAGTTCTGTGTCTACACGAGGTGTTGGAGGATAGCCGCCTGGAAGTTGAGGGAATAGAAGAAGAGATTGGAAGATTTAGGGAAAACTGTTGAAATCTGTGATGACATCTCGATTTTCGACGGGTTACCAAGGTTGCCGATTCCGAACCGAGGATTAGAGAGAAATGGATGGGAGGCGGTGGTAGACTTCGCTAGGACGGTCGAAACGAGGAATGGTCCCAAGAAATTGACAAGAAGAGAATAGGATGTGGGAATGAGTGAAGGGAGAAACATCTCTAATTGCGACCTGGAGTTGAGGAGAGAGAGGTTTCTTGTCGGAAACCGACCGCCTAAGGAGAGACTAGTGACTATCTGTAGCCTATTGAGTTCGCTAGGGACGATAGAAGCGATTTCGTATAAGGTAGAGAGGTATGAGTTTGTGGATGGTGGTTGGGAGGAGATACGTCTTTATGTGATGACCGCCAGGTTTATCCATTTAGACGTGTATGATGTGAGGATCTATCTGCCTAGGGAGAGGGAAGTAGATCTTGTATACGGTCGATGTTGGGAGCGTGCAGAATAAATTGTAGAAAGCGAAAGGGATATGTTACTAGCGCTGGGGAGAAACGTTAACTTGAACATGCAGATAATGATCTTTAAAGGACTTCCCAAACCTCCAATTCCGTATCAGATTGCGCTGAGGGGAAACTTCGGCCCTGTGGTTGAACTCGCCTTGCGACATCAGGAGTTTGATGGCAAGAGGAGGTGAGTACCTGCTGGCGGGAGCCAGTGCAGTACGGCAAGGGTTGAGCGATCTGGAGAGGAGGACATCTATCGATTTAGGAGAGCGGTTGCGAGCTTGTACTCGCGAGGAGTTACGTGCAATAGAGAGTGCGATTTGTAGGGGAGTCATGTGCCCCGAGACAAGAGTGTTAGAGGTTAGGAGAGGTGTCATCTGTATAGAAGGACAGGTATAGCGACTTTTCCTTGACAGTGGGATATTAGGTATTGAAGGGACACACGAGATCCGAGATGAGAGCGGGAGACTGATAGTGATATTGAGGGCGGTTGAGAGCTAGATTTAGGCATTTAGAGATCGACAGAGCCAGTTCCGACATTAGGTCCGGGCTGCCGGTTCTGACATTAGGTCCGGGCTGCTAGTTCTGACATTAGGTCCGAGTTGCCAGTTCTGACATTAGGTCCGAGCTGCCAGTTCTGACATTAGGTCCAAGCTGCCAGTTCTGACATTAAGTCCGGGCTGCTGGTTTTGACATTAGGTCCGGGCTGTTGGTTCTGACATTAGGTCTGGGATGCCGATTCTTACATTAGGTCCGAGCTGCCGGTTCTGACATTAGGTCCGGGCTGCTGGTTCTGACATTAGGTCCGGGCTGCTTGTTTGTGGGATAAGGACAGTGGACTCCCGATATAAACTCAAGCCCAGAAGGGGAGTAAAGTATATGGAGTCTGACGCGATGGGTCCACATTGGATGAGGAACAACAAATTACTGTGTACCTAGCATCACCGGATCGAGCTCTGCGATACCTCAAGGAGCGTATCCGACAGAATGCTCCATTGAGATATGTAGAGCAAATCGACGACGGGGAGCCAGAGGTAATGACCTGTCCGGTCATTGTAGAGCCAAACAGGGCCACCACGGTGGTACGAATGGAGAGTAGAACCAAACCTCCAAGTTTTCAGCGAGAGTCGACCGTTCAACGCTCACCTACGTATGAACGAAAAGACTCTAGAGGTGACCAAGGTAGGGATGACTGGAGGGACCAGTACATCCGGGAGCAGCTTTGGAGAGACACAGAGAGGACCACACCGCCCAGGCGGATCTACGACCCGCAAACATCATCTCCTTGCCTTACGAGAGGAGAGATAGATACATCATCTAGCACCAATCTTCGGAGCTAAACACCAGGCCCCCCATTTTCAAGGGATACGGTACCACCGAGTATCTCGAGAAGTGGGAGTTGCACGCATACCGTAGTCAATGGTCGGAGGACGAAATTATAGATAACTTCTTATTTAATACGGACCCAAGTTTGAGTCAAGTGATTAAAGAAGCCCGACCGAAAGACTGACGATGGACTACCTACAAGGTCAGCCTCTACGAGCTCTTTAAGCTGGAAGACGTTAAGTATTCGATCCGAGATTTGGAGTTGATGACTCAGGGTGAGGACGAGAGTGTTCAGGCTTTTGGGAGGCGATTCCAGAAGATATCCAATGCCCTTATTGCAAAAGGGAAGTTGTCAGAGGTCAAGAGATGCACGATCTTCATCGGTCGACTACCTAGAGGAAAGCAGAAGGGAGTACTGAGAGAGATGCCTCACGATAAGTTAAATTTCGCCGCGGTACTCAAGTTGTCAATGAAGGCTGAGGCCGATGACTACAAGGACCTAGTTTGGAGAGGAATGCAACGCCGGGACTTCTCCCTCTATCTCGAGTACAAGGCGGATAGGTGTCCAGACTTTAACGATCAGCCTTGGGCAGAGTGGAGATATTTTATGGACAGGGACCAGGGTTGTCACGCGGGGATCCCCGGGGCCCAAGCCGGGGTAGGGGTTTCACCC
>BFEA01000182.1:1308619-1333188 GCA_003427395.1 Chara braunii
CCCCCAAACCCCCGCCGGGGCCCCGGGGCCGGGGCTCGACAACCCTGACAGGGACAGACCACAACGACCGAGAGACACAGAGACGGGTGATAAACAAGGTGAGAGAAATGAGAGAGATGATGAAGGGATTGGCCAGACAAATTACCAATATCGAGACTAAGACGGAAGCCACTACTTATCGGGACAAACCTGAGTCCCCCTATTCGATGCGATGGGACCGCAGGGATACCGACTGGTGGAGGAGCATGGAAGGTAGAAACCCTCGCACACTAGCAGACTATCGCGCAAGGAAGAGGGACGACGATGCCTAGCGACTTACGGATGAGGAGATTGACAGAGACCGCCGAGGTGATGGGTATCGCGGAGTAGACGCTTTTAGCCGAGGGGGAAGGCTGGAACAGTATCCGCGCAGTCCCAGATATGGAGGGAACATGGACGGATAACGGAGCCCAGACAACTTTAACCCGAGGGACAGAGACGACTCTTGCGACAGATGGGAATCGGACAGGGACTGTCGTGATGGATATCGTGGCGGTTACGAGAGGACAGAGCGAGGTGGAGGTCGCCGAGAAGACCCACAAGGGCAGTATGATCGAGGAGGATATCCTGCGTTGCCTAGGTACCCAAAGTCTCCAAACTATCCCAAGTCCCCGGGACCGTCCACCCAGGATGTTAGGCCTACGAGAGGCCCGGCTATTAGGAGCACTGAAGAGAGACCCCCTACTCCTAGGAATTCCTGCATCTATTGCAGGGCAGATGATCACGTGAAGAGGGATTGTCCTGACCTCAGGCGGGCTATAGATGATGACTTATCGTACTTGATGATTGCAAGTACGTCAAGTGGGCAGATGACCTCGGCGATGTGTCGATGTTCCCTTCGATGAAGGAGAACGTTGAAGTCAGGCGTGTACGACCAAGTAAGGGTAAAGAAGTGGCAAGGATACAGAGTATGCGAATGAGTTTGCCTTCTGATGACGGGGCGTCTGCGACACCTATACAGGTCGCGGCGACTAAGTCCGCAAGGGGGTCTTCCTCTAAGAAGACTGGCATGGATTATGCGATGGCGGAGAAGGATGGACAGAGGATAGAAGGAGCAGAAGTCATACTTTTGCGCAAGCGCGGAGCCCGAAAGTTTACCATGAAGAGCTCCTTAGATGATATCGATACAGTGGAGCCTCTCAAACGAACGCTCAGGCAACCGATGCAGTGCACGATACTTGAGTACTTGGCGGCTTCGAGACCCGCGGGAGATGAGCTACAGATAATCACGTGCAAGACACGCATTCCTTTGGGAGACGAAGTCCAGATGACTTCCAAACCAGAGGTACCCCCTGTGGCAATATCGGGGGTGTGCGCAAAGGCAGAACGCGCAGCGACATTGTATTTGGATGAAATGGAAGGCGTGCCTCCTGACAAGTTTTACATTTTAGGGAGTGAGACAGTGGAGACCAGTCTCAATGACGAGATAGTCCTCCATTGGGTGATTGACAATGGCAGCGAAGCTGTCATTATAGACGAGGAAATCGTTGTGCGATTAGGGTTGGACCTCGACAAGTCTTACCTGTTTGAGATAGAAACAGCCGATGGAAGAAAGCAGAAGATCTCCGGAGTCTTTCATAAGGCGGCCATTGAGGTCGAAGGGTTGCGCGTGCTGATGCTTGTTTTCGCAGTCAGGGACTGCAGTTCGGAGTTACTATTAGGGCGGACGTGGTTGAGCCATGTTCATGTGGTGACTATAGAGCGATCGAACGGGAGCCAGATGCTTTCTATTAAGCGTCCGGATGGTGGACGGATTATGATTGAGACAGTCGAGCCTCGTGATCCGAGGAACAGAGCCGCCCTAGCAGCTGGTGGCGGCCGCAAGCGGGTCACACTCACGAGTCGCTCGTTGCGATTCTGCGAAAAGAAGTATAGGGCATTGCTCACAGAAGAAAAAAGACGCATATTGGAAGTCGAGGATTTAGGTAATCACGTCCTGGTGGGAGAAAACTCCTACCCTAAGGGTGAAGACGAGGAATTTGGAGGTATGACTTCTGTGTTTTTTTTAAGGGCGCAGCCCCCTACGGGGGGCGATCAAAGAAGCACAAAACAGTAGCTTAGAAAGTTAAGCCGGCGGCGGTAGCCCGAAAGCGATCCGCACTAGATGGGATATCTGAGGAGGAGATCGCCAGGAAGGTTAAGGAAAGGAAGAGGGAGGAGCCGCAACGGCTGACAGAAGAAAGGATAACGGAAATGGACATAGGAGATGAAAATTTGACGGAACAAGAGAAGGGGCGCGTGTTGGAAGTTCTTAAAACTTATAATAAGGTCATAGCTTTCAGCGACGCGGAAAGAGGGAAGATCGATCCTAGGTATGCTAAACCTGTCAGGATCTACACGATTCCGCATACTCCATGGAATGATGCAGGGTGGAAGTTCGCACAAAAAGAGAAGGAAGAAGTGATCGTCTTTCCAAAGGAGAAGATGGCGTCACATGTAGCGGAACCGTCTGATAGCGCCTACGCGAATAGGTGGTTCTTCTTACGGAAGCCGAATGGGAAGATTTTGTGGATTCAGGAGTTGCATAAGGTCAATGTTGTTACCATCCACGATGTGGGGTCCATACCGCACACCGATCTATTAGTGGAAGGAGTGGTGAGCAGATCTATCTACTCTGTCTGCGATCTATTTTCGGGTTATGATGAGATACCCCTAGATCCTAGAGATAGGCATCTCACTGCTATGCATACGCCACTCAGGTTAGTGCAGATGATGGTTGTGCCCATGGGATGGACCAATGGGGTAGCGGTCTTCCAGAGAGCTATGGTAGCTATTCTAAAAGACTTCATTCCTGATAAAGTTGAAGTGTTTTTGGACGACTTTTCGATAAAAGGATCCGTACTGAAAGATGAGACGTAGGTTGCCCCTGGTGTCAGGAGATCGTAGAGCAGCACCTGACGGACATCTACGCAGTCCTGGAACAACTAGATGAAGCAAATATGATGGTCAGTGGGACGAAGAGCCGGTGGGCAGTCTCGGCGATTAAGATCTTAAGGTTTATATGTGATTCGAGAGGGCGCAGAGCGGACCCGGCAAAGTTAGATAAACTGCTGAACTGGCCAACTCCGTTGCATAGCGCTACCGAAGTCCGCCAATTCCTAGGAGTCGTAGGTTATTGACGGATCTTCATACGTCGGTACGCGGAGAAGGCAGAGCCTTTGCGGACTCTCCTTAGCAAAACAGAGTGGTTTTACTGAGATTCTCCTAAAAAGCTGGCAGTATTAACCCACAAGGAATAATTTAAAAAAGGGGGACGAATCCTAGGTGTGCCTTTTTTCGAGGACGAAACCAACAGACCGTTCATAGTGTCTACGGATGTTGGGCCGTGCTCAGTCAAAGGGCTGCTTTCTCAAATGAACCCCGATGGTAAGGAGAGGCCGCCGAGATTCAAGAGTCGTACGCTCAACACCGCTGAACGCAACTATAGTTAATTTAAGAAGGAGGTGTTAGTTGTTCTATGGTGTTTAGACGTTTTTAGACACTACATAAACGGGAGACGATTCATTCTACGCGTAGGTCCTACGACTTTGGCGTCAGTCTTACAGAAAGACTTCAGTCTGACAGATCCCACGATTGCGTGATGGTTGATCAGGATCCGACTCTACGATTATACTATGGAGAGAATCTCGGGAACGAAGAATGCGGTAGCCGACGGACTTTTGCAAATTCCGATCGAGGCGGAGCGACCAATAGTGGTCGTTGCACTGACTATGACTGAGCCTAGACGGACTGATCGATTCCTAGTTAACCTTTATGAAGGAAAGTACCGGACTATAGGGCTGCGTCTGTTAGGAGAGGAGAGTTCTGACTTGGAGATTAGGAGACAGGCAACACAGTACTGCTTTAGATCTGGGCATTTGTTCCGCAGACCTACAGGATCAGGAATGCCTCTGCGAGTGATCTGTGACCCGGAGGAGAAGCAGTCCATAGTGGCGGAACTACATGACGGTGTGGTCGGTGGACGTAGAGGAGTAAAAGGGACATATGAGAAGGTCTGAAGACTACACTGGTGGGAAGGTCAGTACAAGGACGTCGAAAAGTACTCTGTGACTTGTGAGGAATGTCAGAAGAGGTCCCTTGTGAGATACAAGGAGCAGCTTCAAGTTCATCCCTCCTATCCTACTCAACCGGGCAAGAAGGTGCATATCGATCTGGTTAAAATGTCGAAGGGCGTAGGCAACATGAACTATGTCGTGAACGTTAGAGACGACTTCACTGGATTCGTTGACGGTAAACCCATCAGAACAAAGGCGGCCAAAGAGGTCAAGAACTTTGTTCTGGAGTATCTGTCTAGATACGGGTGCGTTAGTAAAATTGTGATGGATAGAGGATCGGAGTTCCTAGCGGACGAGGTGCAAAATGTGTTCAAGAAAGCGGGAGCTAGAGTGTCAATAGCTACTGCTTATGATCCTCAATCCAACACACATGTAGAACGAGGTCATCAATCGTTGATAGCATCATCGTCAAAGTGGTGTAGAGGTAGAGATAGCGACTGGCCAATTTACTTTCGGTACACGATATGGGCAGATAATGTCACAGTTCGAGCCAGCACAGGATACCCGCCTTACACTCTATGGTTCGGGGGGCACTGCCCTCTGCCCATAGAGTTTCATGTCGATAGTTGGAGTACAGTTGACTGGGTGGATAGTATGTCACGAGAGGAACTTCTGGCGGCTATGACTAGATAGATAGCCTACGGATTAGAGGACAATCTCATGACCACGTCCGATCGATTGGCGGTGGAGAGAGGCAAAGGCAAGGAAAGATGAGATAAGGATGTCAGGGTAAGAAAGGAGAAGATAATTGTGGGTGATATGGTACTTCTCTACGATGCAGCGCTAGAAAGGACATGGTCAGGAAAGTTGGCAAACAGATGGATGAGACCTTACCGCGAAGTCGGCGCACTCAGTTGGGGAGCATATATGATTGCTGAGTTAGATGGGTCTAAGTGGAAGGATCTTGTGGCAGGGGCTAGATTGAAGTTGTTTAGGCCAAGGGAAACCCCTGCTTCTGCGCGGACATTATCGAACCCTAAGGGAAAGGGGAAAGCGAAGGTGACAGATGAAGGACCGTCGAGACGGTTCGAGATAGGGGAGAGTTCGAAGACGAGAAAGAGAGTAGAGACCAGGAAAGTGAAGGGCTTGACTCTGGAAAGAAAAGGAAATGGTTTTTTGTGCTACGAAGACCTAAGCGCCGAGTCCGCCTTAGACGAGGTCGCGCATTTGTTGCACTGTCACCCCCCCAAAAAAAACAACTGAGAAATATCCTTATATCTAAGCGCAAACGACCGCAACATAAGAGAGGGAAGAAACACCCTCTCAGTCCTAGAGTTCCAGAAAGACCCAAGCGCCAAACGGATAAGTGCAGACATAAGAGCCGCACTCGTGTGGTCAGTCTAAATTTTATATGATTCGTCTGATTATGGCGGTGCGGGCTCGACGGGGGCGTCGAGAAGAGGTCCGGGCTTGTTTGTCGGGCGGCCGAAGGTCAGTCGGTCACCCGAAATCTGATGGATTAACCCTTAGATTGTCTGCCTAGAGAGGGATTGACCGTGACTTTCGTCTGAATCGTTGGGAGAAATTAGGGGTCGGAAAATGATCCCTAAAATTCCCCCATCAACAATAAAGACTGACCCTTGAAATTAACATGATGAACAACCGATACTAACGCAACTAGTGCCTACCATTTTTGTTCGTTCTGAGGCTGTCCCCAGAGCGGCTGATTACGGAGCGGCGGTATGGGAATAAGGCTCGACGTGCTCTTTTTACACTGGACAATTGACGAGGGAATGAACCGTCAATTTTTGCTAATTTTAATAACCAAATTAAAATAAAAAATAAAAAAAAATAAGAATAATAAAAGGAAGGAAAATAAAGGGATATTTGCTATTTAAATCTAGGCTACCAGCCGGGCCGTTCGGGTCCCGGGTGGCCAGCCCGTGCAAATTTCAGGTAAGGTCCCAGCAAAAAAATAAAAATAAAAAATAAACTCAAAAAATTCTGAAAACAAACAATGTTATGCAAAAAAATAAACTGAGCAACGTTTGCCTCAGGGTCACATCGAAATTCTTCACCAAATTTAAAATAAAAAATAAAATTCAAAAATATTTATTTATCTTTATTTTTTTCAATTATTTTGGCCCGGTCAGGCAAGTGACCCCGGGCCACTCTGGTAGCCTAGATTTAAATTAAATTTCATCGAAATTTATCCTTAATAAGATTGTCCTCAATTTTTATTAATTCCCATAACGAAATTAATAATGCGCAAAGGAATAAAAAATAATAAAAGAAGGGGAAACGAATTAATAATTACTATTTGATTATTTTTTGCCAAAATTTACTATTGATAAAATTTTGCCGGAAATTATTTATTTTATCATGAGCCGTTAATCCGTGCGAGTCCCGATAATTACGAACCCACGATTGATTTCGCCTGATTGATTTGATTACTACCTTTGGTATGAACCCGATGTTGTTGGGTGAGTGGGACTGTTTTTCGGTTTACGGTGGCATGGTTGATATGGGGCGGTCACCGACACAACACTGTTACTCTGGTACGGTTACTGGTTCGGACCTGGTATGGCACTATCATTGGGGCAGCATCGATACGGGCTACTTCGGTTCACTGTTGAGACAACTGGAATGACCGCTAGTTAGGAGTGGCACAGTTATTGGTTCGACTTCGAGGCAGTACTGCAGGCTGGTACTTATTTTCTGGATCGACACGGGCACGGTACACTGATCTGCGATATGGTACTATATTCTGTATTGGTCAGATACGGTTACTTGTTCGGGACAGGTAAGTTGCAATCACTTATTCAGTACTGCTGTGGTACTTTTGCGGCACGGTACGGTACTCTGCATTAGTCTCGTACAGCTGCTAGGTCAGAACAGGCTACGGACATTGATTCATTATTTCGGTATGGTGGCTGTCGGCCTTGACACTTATCTGGGATTTTTTGTGCACTCCGGTCTGATGGCTCAGCTATGGCAGTATGGGCTTTGGTTCGGAAAAGGTGCTGGTACAACTACAGACTCAGGCTGGTACTTGAAGGGCCGGCGACCCGCTGGTAATTCCTGCCTCTACTCTGCAAGGCCTAAATTTGTCCTGCCGAATTAAGCCCGGTACAACTGTGTTCACATGAGTTTCACCGGCTGGTATAACGAGGTGGAGGCCTGGCACCGCCAGGAACGTCGGTCCGCTTAAGCCTGCGACCAGGGAAACCACCGGGATATAGGGCTGACCAGCAAAACAGAAAGGGGGATTCGGGTTGAGTTTACGGGGGAGCGCGCCAGGTGTACGCCGCCCCCAGCTTAGCACACGTTCGAACTTGCCCTACTGGTGCCTATTCAAAGAACGCTCAGAGGAGAGGGGAGAGGGGCTATCAAAGAAGGGCAACGGAAGGTGACAGGGAGCAGCGTGCTAGGGGTACGCCTCCCACAGTACGAATGAGCCAGGGGAAATAGTGCTCCCTCGTGCGCGGCGCGCTCAGTGAACGAGTTCTTGGGACAAGGTTGGTGCGCTGGTAAGGACATTCGCACGGAGGCAAGGAGGAGGGGCGTGCATGACGCACTCGGCGCCCGTTTCGCAAGTCTAGTTGATGAAGGGGGTGAGAGAGCAACGATGGGAGGGGGAAGACACGGGGGAGTCGAGCGCGACGTTCGCAGCGGGAATGGGTGGCTAGCTGCCCCGTTAAACTCGGATTAGCGCTCCATGTGGGAAAAGGCGAGCTGGACTTGCTGCGATCGAATGATTCGGGAGTGAGCAGTCTGGAGCGTCCTGTGATCTCAGCCCGCAAGAGAACCGAACATAGCGGGGAGACCGTTCCGAACTCCGACGAAACGCTTGGTCACAGCTTGCCTTTGATTGTAATTCCAGGAACCTTTTGATACATCGTCTCTTTAAGGGAGTGATGACGGTGTATCGAGCGTCGTCCCGCAAACCTGGTTGACACGCAAGGCCCGAGGAGAGAAAATCATTGGTCGTTTGAAAGTAGACATGGCAACTTGGGTGAAACAGGATATGGAAGGCATTTGCAGTGACCTTGAACAGGGAGTAGCGTCCACCGCAATTAAGTGATTCGGACGGGGATAATTAATTGTCCTTGGGGCATTGAATCGGACCTTCATAGAACCTCTTCGCAGTGTGGAAAGGTTTTTATCAACTTGGTTCAGCGTCCCAATGAGCACGTGCGTCAACGAGAAGAGTGCTAAACGAGAAAGAAAGCGAAGGTAGGAAAAGGGTTAGTAAGAGAGACGGATAAGTGAGAGGAGAGTGTGAGCGGGCGCGCGAGAAAAAGAGACTGTGCGAGTGAGTGAAAGAGTGGGAGAGCATGCCGTGTGCTCGTAGGAAGAGAGGGAGAGGGGTTGAAAGGCGCACACGCACGAGCACGCTTCGTGGGATCGACACGGAGTGTGAATCGGGGTACTCGGGGTGAGATCGTACCTAAACAATATCGAAAGTGGATGTCCAAAGAAGGGTGAGCGGGACGAGATTGGTGCGAGGTTGCGGGAGAGGGATCACCAGCTGTGTGGAATGCCAATTTGGGAGCCCATGTGCCATTTTCTGACAAAGCCACTGTATAGTCGTGGGTGTGAACAAGCGCTGGTTTAGCCTTGGATCTATATTTGCAGTGCGCCCGAGCCCCTGCAATAGGCGATAGATAAGGTGAACTCTTTACACTCACTATCGATGTTGGTCAACAGGGAAAATTGAAAGAAGATCCGAGGAAAGACTGTGTACCTGTCGTCACACCGCGATAACCTCTCACACCACGAAGAAGAGAACTTAGTAGCTTCCGACTGACGATAGCTGAAACAAAAAGAGCTTGTGAACTGCGACTGTCTGCCAGCGAGCCGTGAGACTCGAGCAACGCGGAAGGGACAGACTGGAAGGATTTGTGAGTAGCTTCAAAAAAAAAAAACGGGGAACATGATTGTGAGTTCATGATTGACCATCAACACTGAGATCGGAAAGGTATTTAGTTCGTTACTACATAATTAATATTTTCTTTATTTCTCTATTTTGCTGTGCTTCAATATTACATACAAAAGAGTTGATTGGTGACAAATTCTAGCGTGGACTTTGAGCTTGGCCCATTGGGGTTACCAGCCCGAACAGTACGGTGTAGAAAGCGTAGTGAATTTTAATGTCATAAAACTCGGTCACATTCGCCGAATCCCAAGGGTCAGGGCCAATCAACAACCGAACTGAGACTTTGACTGAGATCATGCTCGAGTGACCACATGCTTAAATCTGAGAGGTACGCTGCGGTGATACTATGGAGGAAAAGCTAATTTGGGAGGTTAAGATTCCGAAAAGCTTGGGAGGGAGCGCTTGCTTTAGGAGAGTTGGCTCGCAAGCCTAGCGGATTGCTTCATTCCCAGAGCTGGATGAGTGGAACAAAGTGCAAGCATGTTTTATTTGTTCATTTATGATGACTATAACGCTGCCCTGAATGAGGGTATCGCGGTCCAAATAGCTAATTGCCCTAAGTGAAGGCAGGGTCGGATGCGATATTTATTTGTCGATTTAAAGTCGTTGTCTGAGCTACAGCAGCATAGCCGTTCGATGTCATCTGGGTTACTGTGTTTGAATTGCTGTCTGACGTTGCACGTGGAGCTTGGTCTGGGTGCAGCGGGGCAGTTTGGTGCAGTGTGTACCCGTGGGTTGGCTGAACGGTACGCATGCGTGTAACTGCTGGCAAACGGACAGATCATCAGTTCAAGTCCTCAAGGCGGCACGTACAGCAACGCTCGCACGTTTGGTACGGCCACCGCTACAGCGCAATTGCGCTGATGATGATGCTTGTACACAAGTTTGATTGCACACACAAAGACATGGTTCACCGCTTCATGCCTGTAACTACAGGTGCACAGATCATCATGAATTCCTTCACACAATTGCTCCCATGACACACGTACGGAAAACAACACTACTGTACACACAGTTGAATTCTGCCGCTGCACGACACCTATGAAATGACTCGGTGGGAATCTGAGTCCCTGCTGAAACTGGTCATTTGGTAAGTTTACAGCAGTTGCAGGGGTTGAGTTTGACAAGGACATTGTCGTTATCAAGCTGAGAGAGAGAGAGAGGGGGAGAGAGGATGACCAGCAAGAGTTGGCTCTTCCAAAATGTGTGATTTACCCATCATTTGAGCGTTGGAAAGGAAGTGTTTCAGAAGCAGAATAACTATTGCCCATGATCGTGATTAATCTGTATTTCATGCCAGCCTAAGAAACGGGGGAGATTAACATTGAGCAAAATAACTCGTTGAAAATCTGTGGGCCAGTAGTGACGGAAACAGACTCTTCTGTGGGTTGACGAACATTGCTTTGTATGACGATACAGGCATACACATGTCTCAGTGGCTATAGTCTGCCACCCGCACGCTCCAGCTCATGGGCACCCCACCCGACACATAGGTGGCTCACCTCTCCACGCGCCTGAGTGGCGGTCGTTTCGAAGCCTAGGAGGATTTCTACGCTTACTCCTTTCGTGCGGGTCGGACTCCGATCTTCATGGATTTTCATGCATTCCTCGAGGATCGCTTCGGAGCCCGACATGACGTGATTGACGCCTTCGAGTGTATCGTCACTACGCGCTGGTCCGACTCAGGTGCCGCTGTCGGCCTGGATCGCCACATCCAGGTCTTTCAGGACGCCCGCCTCATTTGTGATGTTGCGTTTCACCCCGAGGTTGCCCTTATCGATCGTTTTTTGGCCAGCCTTCCCCTCGAGTACCGCTCCGAGTTATGGCGGTACGAGTTCACATCGGCCTCGCAGGCTTACAAGGCCGCTAGGGACCATCAGCAGATGCGGGCCCGTCGTCAACACACTTCCTCCTCCCAGCCTCAGCATACTGGTTACGCCCCTTCCTCCTCTCACGGCACTTCCCAGCGTCGTTCCCCTTTCTGCGGTCGCCCCCGCCGTTCCACGCAGCAGGGCCGCCACTTCTCGCGCCGCTTCAGCGCGCTCGAGTATGGTCAGCAGGACGCTGTTGCCCCCCTGTCGCCAGAGGGTGACCATAGCGACGACCTCAACCTCGGCAAGGTCGTCCACTACCACCTGGAGGACTCTACTCTCCCTATGGCAGAGCACCTCCATCTCATCCTCTCGGCCCTCTCTCGGGCACGCAGCCGCTTCGATCACGCTGACGCGTCATACCCCGAGGTTCCTCAGCAGGACCTCCCTCAGGACTTTGTCCCTCCTCGCGGTGTCCTTTCCGCTGAGGAGCGCGCGGCCATTCTGGGTCGGTGTGTGTGTTTGCGCTACCGCCAGGACGATCATACCTTCTCGTGGTGCCCTTACACCGCTGCCCTTGACCACCACTACGCTGACCTTTCCCGCCAGCGTCGTGCTCAGTCCCCCCCCGATGCCTCGCATCCCCACGGCGCCTCCTAGCCACGGTGCAGTGTACACCTGCGCCCTCCTCAGTAGTGGGTTTCCCAACATCTCCGTCGCGGTTCGCCCCTCTCGCTAATGGAGCTGAGGTATCGCAGGACCCGATAGAGCGTACTCCGCCCTCTGTCGCAGTACCGTATGCGCCTCCGCAAACCACCGTCTCCCCTCCTACCCCTCCGCGACTACTGACGCATCGAGCCATTCGCTCAGCCCATTGCAGCGAGCAACTCGCTACTACCGAGGATGCTGTGTCCTCTCTTCTGAACTTGAGCATACTCCAGGCTCGTCAGAAGCGACTCACCCTCCATGCCGCTGCACTGAGTCGCCTTCTCAACATCCTCTCTGTCCCTGATCGCACTCTCGCGATCATCCCCGTAGGAATGGGGACCTCCGCGAGGGTGTACTCAGCGTTGTAGGATTCCGGTTCTCAGGGCGACTTCATTAACCCACGTGTGGTGAAAGAAGCCCGCTTACCCACGACAGGGTCTCCGACTCCCATCTTTGTTACCCTAGGGGATGATAAGACCCGACGCTTCTTCGATCAGACGGTCACCGACCTCCCTTTCTTCCTCACCCTCGAGCCGACTGATCGTCCCCCGGTGTCTCGTCGCTACCGCTCCTCTGCACATTTCGATGTGATGGAGAAAGGGTACGATTTCATTCTCCGTACTCCGTGGTCTCATCGGTTCCGCAGCACCGAGGCCAATTGGGCTACCAACACTCTCGTTTTCAAAACGAAGTGTGGACAGACGTATCGCGTACCTTTCATAGGTACCACTGCAACACCACACCCCGATCCTCCTCCCCCGGAGCCTTCCGTGCCGACACCATCTCCGATGATCACTGTCACCTCGCCTCGGCAGTTCGCTCACTTCATCCGACAGGACGACATCACCTTCTTTATCGTGAACGTTACGGATCTCTTACACTATGATCCACCCTGTCCCGACGTCCAGCTCATCCCTCTGGAGCCAGATCCTCCTTCTATCTCCATGACTCCCATCTCTACTTCCCACCCTCCGCTGTCCGTCGAGTCTACCGCCCCTCGTCACGCGCTGCCGCTGACGCTGAGGAACTCGCACGATATACGGCTGACCTAGAACCCACAGTTCGCGACCTCATTAGAGAGTACCACGACGTTTTCCCATCGTCGTTCTCGTATGCGCGACGTCGAGCACTCCATTCAGCTTGTGTCTGACTATCGTGTTCACCACCAGGCACCGTACAGACTCTCGATCCCCAAGGCCACCGAACTCAAGCGCCAGCTTGAGGAGCTCCTGAGACTGGGTTTCATTAAACCCAGCAACTCCCCGTGGGGTGCACCCGTCCTCTTTGCTCGCAAAGCGGATGAAACTTTCTGTCTCTGCATCGACTATCGCGGTCTCAACCGCTACACGGTTAAGAACAACTACACCATGCCTCGTTCCGACGAGTTGTTCGACCGCCTAGCAGGCAACCGTTTTTTTACGAAGATTGATCTTCATAGCAGTTACCATCAGATCCGTGTCGCTGCAGCGGACCAGCCGAAGACAGCGTTTTGATCTCGCTTCGGCCACTACGAGTTTACGGTGATGTCATTCGGCCTCACCAACGCACCCGCTACCTTCCAGAGGGCAATGAACGACATCTTCAGGGACATCCTGGAGCAGTACGTTCTCGTCTACCTCGACGATATCCTGGTCTACAGTCGTATCCTTGAGGAGCAGCTCAGACACCTTCACAACGTCCTTGAGTGCTTGCGCAGACATGACTTCTATGCCAAGCTGAGCAAGTGCCGGTTTGCCCAACACAAAGTGGATTTCTTAGGACATACGTGTCTGACCAGGGTCTCTACATGGACGACGCGAAGATCACTGTTATTGCGGAGTGGCCCATCCCCACATCCGCTAAGCACCTTCGCAACTTCCTAGGCCTTACTAAGGTACTACAGTAATTTCATCCAGGGATACGCTAGGTATTCCTACGTCCTTACCTCCACCCTCCTCCGGAAGAACCCGCCATGGGTTTGGACACCCCTCCACGAGGACGTCTTCCGCACCCTTAAGAAGGCGGTGATATGTGCACCGGTTCTTCACCTACCCGATTTTGGTCGCCCTTTTATTCTTACCACAGATGCGTCAGACTTTGTTGTAGGAGCAGTGCTTTCTCAGATTTTCCCCTCCTCTTCTGATTTCTCTCATCCTCGTATCCCTCGCTTCCCACCCCCTACCCCTACCACTGCCTCCCGCCTGACGCCTACTCGTCCCGCTACCGACGAGGCTTCTATTGACTATTCTCCTACCATCGCCGATGATGGCACTGTCGAGTCTCGCTTAGGTGATTGTCCGATAGCCTTCTACTCTCGTCAGCTCCTGCCCGCCGAGATAAACTACACCGCTGATGAACGTGACGTTCTCACAGTAGTTTATGTCGCTCAACACTGGCGTTACTACCTACACGGGGCACCGTTCACGGTGCGCACGAATAACTCTGTTGTCCAAGCTTTTATGACAAAGCTGAAGCTCACCCCTCGACAGGCTCGCTGGTGGCGCGACCTATCCGAGTTTAGTTTCACCACTGAGCACATCAAGGGTGAGACTAATTGGGTCGCAGATGCCTTATCCCGGGGTTCTGACCATGATTAAGAGCAGATCCAGCTCACTGCCATCTCGGTCACCACCGTCCACCACTCGGTGATCGACGAGTTTCACACTCAGTACCGCCACTGCCTCGACTATCACAACATCCATGCTACCCTTCGAAGTGGCAAGACCGTCCCGAACTACTCTCTCGGGGATAATGGTCTTGTGTACTGGCACGGTTCATATGGCACCAGAGAGCCCCGTATTTGCGTTCCCTCCACTGAACAGCTACGTATCCGGGCAGTATCATAGTTCCATGACCAGGCAGCCGCCGGTCATATGGGCTTCCACAAGACGTTGGCTCGTGTGAGCCGCCTGTACGTCTGGCCGAAGCGCAAGGACTTTGTGAAGGACTACGTCATAGAGTGTCCCACCTGTCAGGAGGTGAACAGTGCGAACCACCTGCCTTATCGTTTGCTCTAGCCTCTTCCTATCCCTGAGGGTCGTTCGCAGTCCATCTCGATGGACTTTATCGGTCCTCTTCGTCCTCCGACCCCCCGGTGTCGACGCGAATACCCTTACAAGGGTGTCCGTCCTGGTTTTTGCAAGTGACAGAATTAAAGTTTGATTTAAGGTTTAAGTATGTCGTGCGAGGCTCGATTGTGTCTATGGTTTACGTTGACTGGATGGTTGACTAGAGTAAAGAGTGAGTAGGCGTGCAGATTTGAGGCGCGCACAATCTTTTACTCTTTGATGATTGTGAAAGGCGGCGTTGGTCGCCGGCCGGGTTTTTATCTCTGATTAAGTTAGGATTAAAAAGATTATGCCTTGGTGATTGATGTGTGTGTCTGTGACCCACGCGCGAGCGAGGAGATCGACATCGACGATAAGGAGGCCTTGATGTGTGTGCCTTTAAGCGTCCGCCAGAGCTAGATCCAGACTTAGGTCATTTTCCCGGCCTCAAATGCTAAGCTGTACAGCCTTATGTAGGGTTTCATGCATGCTGGTTGCAGGCTTGGGCTTGGCCCTATCGGTTACGACATTGGACTCAGGATACGACGGTGTGGGGATCGAGGCCAGTGGGGCGACAACGCAGGAGTAATGGAGCAGCGGAGGGATTGAGGGGTTGAGGTCCCGACAGGGCTATCCCCTTTTTGGTTTTGCCGTCGGCGGCGTTAGGACAGTGTCAACATCCTTGTTTTTCCTCGTTCGTTATGCTTCGACGATTAAAAATTTCTAGATACCTTTATTATTTTAGTTTCGGTGCTGCTTGACTCGGGTGCGCCGCTAAATTTGGAAGTCGTCATGGCGGTCGAGGACTTTGAGTGCGCGCCTCCTTAGGTCGGCCTGCGGGTTCCCGCGCGCTTGGAATGTCGGCGACATTCCTTTATCCTGATTGTTATAATGCATGGGCCGAGGGGTCCGACGTGCATGTAAGCCGGCGGGTGATTTGTGTTGAGGACTTACCGCCCGCCGAACACAATCTGCTATGAGAGGCTTGGGTGGGTGCAAGGCTCTTAGGACATTGAAGATGGTGGACCGTCCCTGAGCGCAGAGAGGTAGCGGGCCAAGGCTGGGCCTGCAACTATGGCGGACGCTCACGGGGATTCAGGGACCTCACTGCACTAAAGTTCGTCCTGCAGGCGCCGATGTAGGGCCGTGCCCATTCCCTCGTCGCGGCATGCTTTAACGCCGACCACTAATGGGGCAGGCTGCTAGGCTGATGTGGTAGGCGGGTCGCGGAATTTCGACTGTCGTAACCACCACCCTACTGTCCGTATCGATAGGCTCCGCTCTGTGGTGTCTGCGCTACTGCATATCGGCATCAGGCGAAGGCAGGAGAGACGCAAATGAATCCGGACGGTGACGTTTGCCGGGTGCACGACAGGTGAAGAAAATGATGCAGATTGGCTCCCGCAGTGAGACTGGCAGAGCGAAGGCAGCGAAAGCAGGAGGGGTAAGGGGGCAGTTGCGCAAAGGTCATGGTACCAGCGGACCAGTAGCGGGAGTAATGAACTTAGGCGAGGGGATGTGTCGGGTGCAGGCGGGGGTGGTAACTGTTGGGCAGGAGTGCTCGTCGGACCAGCCATTGGGGCGAGAGACTAATCGGACCGTCTAATAGATGGTCCCCACCGGAGCTCCGTCAGAACCGCGGGAGCTGCCGTGCGAATCGGTCGTCGAACAGTGTGTAGAGGCGAAAGGTTTATCAAGCCGACTGGTGGCCAGTTCCCGCAGAAGCTAGCTAGAGACTGTCGCCACTGCCGGGTCGAACGCTGTAGAGTCCACGGCTGTCGAAAACTGCGTTAGCGGAGGTGCTGCCTGCGAGAAGAAGGAAGAATCTGGACGCGTTATCGCGCCAGATGCATTCGGAGGAAAGGACGAACGAGAGCAGCTATGGCGGCGGGGAGCTAGGCGGGGCACGGCAGGGAAGGGACAACGCGCACGATCGACAATGGAGATGGGCGCTAAGGTAGTGAAGTAGGCTGATTGAACCTGGTCGGAGGGCGGTGCCAGGTACATTCGAAAACGAGATGGCGGGGTGACGAGTTGGGCACAGCCAGGGAAGCATAGCTCACCCGATTCTCGGTGGAATCGGGCCGGGAAAGGGACGGTTTGGCGGGTTTAGTGTAAGGCGAGCTCGATTCCCGTGTTTCAGAGGGAGGTACATGAGCGTTATTGTTATATGGCGAGCGCTACAGTCGGCGGCCCCGTGAGAAACGGGCCTCCCGATGCATAGCGGGAGAATTCATCCTCATCTTTTACATTTGGAGAGTACCTGAGTGAAGCCTATCCTGCTGCCGATTACAACTACCATCTTGAGCTCGGCGTGTGTCGCAACAAGGCCTGCCTTTCGCGTTTTGATGTCGTCGAAGCCATGGTTGAGGGAGCTCGTCATCACCACGTTGTGACAGCATAGCCATCCCCGCTTTTGCTTCTCTCATAGCGGAGGGGGGGGTCATGGCCGACGGGCAGCGTATCAGCCCACTTTCTAGCGGAAGATTCATTCGAATTGGCCCCTTCTGTCGATGAGAAAGGTGGGGAGTAGACGGCTGGATGTGAGACCTACCTGTTGGCCACTACAATGCACAGTCTGTTCACTGAGCTAGCGGGCGGTGTGAGCGTACATACCTGGCTAGGGGCTATGTGTCCTTGCGCATCCTAGTGGAAAGATTCACTCTCATTCCTCGCCAGAGTCGAGCTAGTCGTCACAGGTGCTGCATGCGACCAGGCGATTATCCGGAAACAGGCTACGAGTTGTAAACTTACCGGTTGGGGGCGGAGCTGTTGGTGAAGGCTGCTGCTGTTGAGAGTGTCGTGAATGCTGTTGTGTGTCATAGCGACCTGCCCATGCATACGGAAACTTGCGTACCCTGCTTTTTGTGCAGGTGGTTGCGCTTCTCATAGAGAAGGGCGGTGCTGTGATGTAAGGGGGGAGTGACTGGACTGCAAGGGAGGTTGTTGCTACAGCGTGGGGGAGGGGCACATACCTGCAGATTGGCGGGGGTCTGCCGTGTTAGCAGCCTGCGAGCTGGGCCTGTTGTAGGGTCGGCATCCTACGGAGTTGGCGTCTGCAGGCGCTGGTGACTGTGGTAGGCTGCTGCACACCGTTCCGCATTGTTGCATACTGCGGTCATACCGTCGCTGACTGTGAGCAAGCTGCTGCTGGTTCTGTTAACAGCGCTGCGTATTGTTGTTGGTTGCGGCTGGCCGCCCGAACTGCGGATGCGTCTGCGGACTGGGCACGAGTTGCTACTGCGTACTGCGCACTAGCTGCTGCCTATCTGGTTGCTGCACTCTGTTGTACGCTGCCGCCAACTATTGCCAATTACAACGGCCTGCTATACAACAGCCGATTGGGCGAAGGAGAGGTGTTGGGACTCAAGGGAGCGATTAGGCTTGAGAAGGGAGATTAGTGCGGTGGTGTCAGAGTCCGTCAGGGAAGTGATTTCGGCAGTCTGACTCAGAGTTGACTAAGCTGTTACGTTGGCTGCCATTGCGGGGCCCTCAGGCAATTCAAGGTATCAAGGCCCTCTCTTGCGAGTGTGAGCGCACCACTCTTGGATCTGAGAGTCTCAAATCTATCTTCTTCTGCCCTTCTTACTCTAAGTCTCGTCTGGATCTGAGAGGAAGGCGGCAGGCGGCATTGCAACCCGTAAGACCGCAGCAAGGCCTACATGGGACGTTACCTTACCGATTGCGGGAGCTCTGCCGGAACTCAGGAGGAGTTCTGGAGGCAGGGAACTGAGAGGTAATCACCCATTTCCCTCTATAAACCCAGATTATAGCCCCTATCTGTACTATCCATTGCATATTCTGATTGAGTATAAGGTGTGTATCCCTACTTTGACTTGTTGTTTAACTGTCAGGACATGAATCAGATTAAATAAAAGAATGCATGTGCAATCTCAGTTTCAGTTTTGTTGATTGTCTGAAGGCAGACTGTGAACGGCGGGGAATTGCATATGGGGGAAGGTTGGAAGGAAGGCAGTTTTGCATGAGGCTTAACTGGGTCATTGAGGCTGGGAAGTCCCCATAAGTTTGGGGAGACCCAGTGCTTTGTTTATTTTGAGGCTGGGAAGTCCCCATAAGTTTATGGAGCATCAGACCATTCTATAAGTTTAGGTGGTCTGATTACTCTTGAGGCTGGGAAGTCCCCAAAAGTTTGGGGAGATCTAGTGTTGTGGGGTTGCCTTGAGGACGAGACTGTTCTATAAGTTTAGGTGGTCTGGTTGCTCTGACTTGCGATGGCTGTTTGTGATTTTTCGAGGGCCAAGTGCGTTCTGTAAGTTTAGGTGCTTGGTTGCCTTGTTCATTTTTGGGTTTCCTCTGTTTACTTGGTTCTGAACGAGGGGGTCTGGGCCGTTCTATAAGCTTAGGTGGCTCAGCCTCTTCCTGTTTTATTTTGAGAAAATGTACTTGGCGAATGGCAGACCGTTCTGTAAGTTCAGGTGGTCTAGCCCAATGCCACGCACAGATTGGATCAGAGAAGAACGAATCAGGCAGAGAGTTTGACTGTTCTGTAAGCTCAGGTGGTCTGACTCAAAGCCCGTACATGTTGGAACCCAATGTTATAATTTGGCTATATTTTATTATTATTTTATCAATGAACGAGCTAATCAGGTTGTTCTATAAGTTTAAGTGGTTTGACTATAGCCTATCACAACCTGAAGAGAGTACAACTAAGAGTATAACTGAAGGTAATTTGGGCCGCTTGAGCATTGTTTCTAAGATGAATGGTTCAGTCATACGCCCACCTTGAAGATTAAGTCAAGAAAAATATATATAACCTGGCTATTTAAACAGTTCAGGGCGACTAGAATGACCTAGTCATATGCCCAAAGAAGAGAAAAGTTGTTGTGCCCTGTGTTTGCGTATACTTTGGCTAAGTTGGACTCATTCCATAAATTTGGGTGGTCTGACTCTAGGCCTGGCTAAGGTAAGGTTCATTCCATAAGTTTGGGTGTCATGACCGTATGCCTTATGTAAGCTGGGTATAAAGGGTTAAATCATTGAAAGGTCATGAACTATTGTTGTTAAGGTTTACTTGGGATGGTGAGAGTACTGACCTTTGTGGCTTGGTCTGCATATGATTGAGTGAGGTCACTACTTAGTCTGAGTTTCAGCTTGATAGGTAGTTGCTTTAGTTGCTCGCCATGTGCTAGAGCCATAGGAGTTAGTCTCAATTCTTGCGTTTTCTGAGCTAAGTTTATTTTACTTAGATCAATTTTCGCATTTTCTGGGGTCTTTTGTTATACTTGGCTTTGTATAAATTTCGGAAAGTTACTTTTTTCTACGGGAAGCGCTGCCGAAATTTCTGCAAATCCAAAGAGTTCATCAAATTTTGAGTTTTCAAAGTTCAACTTGTCTAAAGTACATATATGGCTTAGTAAAAATCTGGAAAGTCTTCTTTTCTAAAGGGAGTGCTGCCCAAATTTTCACTAATTCACGGAGTTAGACAAAATTGGACTTTGGAAAGTCGAAGACTACTTGTGTTTTCATATTCAAGCTGATATAAATTTTGAAAAGGCACTTTTCCTATGGGAAGCGCTGCCGAAATTTCCTTAGTTTAAAGGAACTAGGTTATATTTTGACAGGTGGCGATTCTGGCGATCCACCCTGTATAGGGGAGACTCTACCAGGATCTACCTTTGCTTTGGGCACTGCCTAAAGGTAGATTTAGGCTTAGTTAGTCAGGTAGATTTTGAGGTGAGATCGTGATTGTTCTCCAAGGACTTATAGGTTTAGCTTGGGGATTGACCTGTCATGTGTTATAGGTCCTCTTAATCGATTGATTCAGGATTTGGAATAGGTTCAGCTTGATCGTACGAGGATCATCCTCTGTCATCACTGATAACAGGTCGGTTGCCGATTCGTCGGTTTACGACTCAATTCCAACTCACCCTCCATACTCCACCTAAAAGGTTTTGGCCCTGGTGATTTTATTGTTTCGTTAAGGTTTCACCCGAACTTTTATTGAATGGTCATTTAACAAAGGTGTTGGTATTTAATTATGGTTGGTTGGCCGGGGGTTGGGGCTTACATGGCTGAAGCAAGGGGTATGAGTGTAAAGATTTGTTGGGGTTGACTCCGTGTAGTGCGTGAACTTTTATTGGACTCTTTGATGTGATTGCAGGTATGTTTTGTGGTTCGGATTTTGGATTTGACTGCCTGGATCACATATATACATATGGTTGTGAGGAGCCCCACTGACACTGTGAGAAGTGATCGTCACATACTTATCCCCCTATACATATATGCATGTGTGTATCTATGTTGGACGAGAGGGGCCTCGTATTAAAGGTCTGCTTAAGGGTTAGGATTGGGAAAAATAAGGAAGACCCTTCCTTTGGGTCCGCTTGCTTCTTAGGGATTCTTAGTCGGACGTTGGTCCTGGGCCGGGATTCGAGGTCCTTGTCCAGGACATCCCAAGCCCTAGGCTCTGCAGGGAAGGAATCTGTCCCCGTGCAGAGCCTATTTGCCTTACCTGCCAAGACGCTCAAGCCAAAGGCTTGAGGTCTCGCGGCGGTCGCACGACTATTTCTTCAGCCGTGCAATATCGTGAGGGACAAGACCATCACGGTACTTCGAGTCTGATACTTTAGTGTCATAAGCGGTACTCGGATCCACGAGGGACCACTTGATTATGGGCACTACATTGTACGCCATCATTGCGCATGCTTGCATACGCTTGCATTGCGAGTCGATATGAGTTAGCCCTGCGTCCGCACGGTTTTATGCTAAGCCTCGCGCGCGAAGCCCATCCGATTTTGCATTGGAAAGTTATGGGATGGTTACAAAGGGGTTAGGAGCGTTGTCGCGTTGTTTGTGTTGTGTCGTTTCATGCATGTCGTTGTGTGTGTTTTTTTATTTTTGCGTTCGTGGAGTGGTGTGCATGTGGTGAGTGGGATAGGTCCTAGTCGACCGACGACGGGCCACACTTGGGATCTCAGCCTCCGCAGTGCGTCGATTCGTGTACGGGTCTGATAGAGGCGTATTACCGCGCGTACCCCCTATGCTACGGCGAACGAGAAACGCCCTCGGCTGGTCCACCTCTGCGATTGCAACTGATCAGCTTTCGTACTCTGGACCTGTAGCTCGGCGGGGATACGTCCACTGAAGGGAGGTGACAACTCCCGTAAGGTGGAGGTAAGTCGTGCCTCGCGTAGGCCTTATCCTGTCGTAGGGGCTCGCTGGAGGTATGGCTGGCACACTCGACCGGAGCGGATTGCGGAAGCTCCATGTAACTGTGTTTTCGTTATAAATGAAATTGTTTTCATGTTCACTTTTTTTTTTAACTGTAAAATGGCAGAATGAAATGAGGAAATTATAGACGAAATAACGACAAAGCAAAATAACGACAAAGCAAAATAACAACAAATCAAAATAACGACAAAGCAAAATAAGGACGAAACAATGTTCATAGCAATGCAAAGTTGAAGGAACGACAAAACAATGAGGAAAAATTAATGTGACAGTCATGCTCCCGTGTTGCCTGTGCTCAAAATATAATACAATGTCAAGTTTTTACCTCGAATGTTTACACTTAGTAAACATGTCAATCTCATCAACAAAATAGTAACTATGGACTCTAGCTTTAGTCGCACCTCATTGACTTTCGTATCTAACCATGGACAAAATGTCAAATGCTATTCTAAGCCTCATATCAGAAATGTTGGTTTGTGCGAAAGCAAATGGAGGGAAGTGACCTCTTGCACGCAAAGATGCAAAACCTAACATAAAAACACCACAACTACAAGGATCCTCTTGAGCAGGAATCCCATCCACTGATGTATCAAAGGAGGATGTAGGCCCGTCCACATCATATCTTTCGCGAAGATTGTGCCGATGAAACTCCGCTTCGAAAAAATATTCCAAACGTTCAAGGACTGAAACATAGTCAGCACGAGGGAGAGAGTCTATGATGTGGAATTTACAGTTAGGACCATCTATGCTGACATAAGCTAACGCCCAGTGATTTTCAAAATGAAGAGGGATAATCACTAAGTCATAATCAAAAATATTTGTGTCCTTCACCCATTTCATCCCTTCGGAATATGCGGTTTCAAACCTCGAAGGACCTGACAATCGAGTGAAGAAAAAGAAATTGAAAACGTACACAAAAGGAACCCTATCTCTTGTTACTTCTGTACATGCCGAATCAACCTTGATGTGATCATTGGTGATTTGGACGGCTAGCAGGTACAAATTGACGACTTCGTCATTTAACCATTTCTCATCCTCGACGACGACCATAATGTCTTCCTTTCCCACCTTCCAGCTCCCCTTATAATCGACAATGCCGTATGCTTCATCGTCTTCGTTGTTGCCTGTAATGATGTCAAGATACTCCTTTTCTTCTACGGTGAGGCGTTTTGTTGCTAAAGGAATCTGGAACGAAGGGTCATGCACTGCATACAAACACGCATATAAACAACAATGAAACGACTAAGACTTCATACAAAAACGAACTTTTCGTTATGTGATGTACGACGTAGACCCGAGTTCATGTTTTTGGTTGTCTATATGTTTCGCTATCAGAGCTGTCATCCACAATAGATAAACTGCAACCTTCGCGATGCAATTTCTTCCCTTCCCTGAGGCTTATTCCAACAGCTTTAAACATCCTTAGGGCAGCTGGCTTCATAGATGGAAATGTCATGGGTGTTAGTCTTCTTCTCTCTTTTTTGGGCAATAACGGCAAAGTCGATAAGGCTTGCAAGCCACGACGAATAATATTCTTCTCACTCTGCCTTTGCGAATATACGTGCGTCGTTTTCCACAATTCTTTTCGTCGCCCTGCATGTTCAGCAATATAAAACGACAATGATTGACAAGACAAAACATTATGAGTTTAAGTTCAATTTTTCACATAATTGCAAATAAGAGATACACAATATTCTACTTCATTTCTTCTTATGACCGAGCGCACGGTTGCAAACTTAGGCAAAAAATTATTTCCTATGAGATGAGTGCATGTACCCCCTAATCCGCATACAGTATTAGATATTCCTTTAGAGATAAGTACGTGCTCACCTCGGTGGTTCACTAACACTTTGTCTTCAACACAATCTTCTATCACACCATGAGATGGTGTAAAAGGAGATTCGTCGATAGATATCACGAGGTTAGCAGACTGTTGTGCTTCTGATTTTGCAACCATAAGTTCAGGTTGTACAAGCGTATGTTGTTCCCGTGTACTTAGTACTATATGTCCTTCATCCTCTTCGATGACCTGTACATTGGCAGTTTCGTTTGCACCTGCAGTCGCGCTTTCATTCTTCATGTCCAGAGAGACTTCATGTTCATCTTTCTCAGCTGGCATATCCAATGGCATCTTTAATTCTGCAAGTGCATGAGTATTATCCACTTGCGCAGTAACACTCTCGCTCCCCAACACAGTGGTCGCCCAAACTTGGTCATCCGGAAGGACGTCCTTGACACATTTCGGCAGTTCTCCATGACTTACGCCCTTGACGCTTGCACTGCCACTTCCTCCCAAATCCTGGCCACTTGCATCGCCTCTCGATCCCCTGCCATGTGCACTGCCGCTTAGTCCTAATCCCAGAGGCGAACCCGATCCCCTGCAACGTGCACCGCTGCTTTGTCCTAATCCCAGAGGCGAACCCGATCCCTTATCATGTGCACCGCCGCTTGGTCCTGATACCTTTCCCTCTATTGCTTGACGCCCTTGACACATTTCGTGTTTTTGCGGTTCACCGTGAGTTATTGGTTTTCCACTTGCACCGACGCTCGGTCCCAGGCCCTTGCCACTGACACCGCCCCGTGGTTCCAATCCCTTGCCATGTTCACTACCACTTGATCTTGTTCCCTTGCCAAGCGCACAACCGCCTGATCCTGATCCCTTGCCACTCTCATCGCCGCTCGCTCCTTTCCTTTCCCCAACTTTGTCTTCAAGTTCCTCTTCGATACGCCAATTACATCCAAAAGTTTGACTTGTTTCTCGATCATAGAACTCTTCCAGATACTCAAGCCATCGAGATGTTTTGAACTCCTCAAAGATTTCTTCTGTCCTTGCATCCAGTCTTGATTGAGAAACCTTCGG
>BFEA01000182.1:1343728-1370700 GCA_003427395.1 Chara braunii
TCAACATAATTTCTCCAACAGTATCACAGAGTCGTCCATCATCGAGTCCGACACAACGACCGTCGTGTTCGACACGATCACGGTTGCACGCGAGCGTGTACACCACGTGCTGAACATGACCCCACCGTCGTGTTCAATCCGATGATGGTCGTTATCATCGAGTCGAACACGACCGCTGTGGCACCCCCCGACCTCACCGTCGTGTTCAACCCGATGACGATCGCTGTCATCGTGTCGAGCATGACTGCAGTGGCACCCCGCAACCCCACCATCGTGTTCAACCCGATGACGACCGCTGTCACCATGTCGAACACGACCGCGGTGGCACCCCATGACCTCACCGTCGTGTTCTACCCGATGACGATCGCTCTCATCGTGTCGTACATGACAGAGGTGGCTACCCACAACCCAAGAAGTTGTATCAATAAGTTATAGAGAATAACTTACATATAAAATCAGGTATATTTATTTGTAGAGTTAGATTGATGTATATTTGTTCAATGCGGTGACGGCCGAGTGCGGGCATGTACAACACGTTCTGAACATGACCCCACCGTCGTGTTCAACCCGCTGACGGTCGTTATCCTTGTGTCGAACACGACCGCGGTGGCACCCCTCGACCCCGCCGTCGTGCTCAACCTGTGACGGTCGCTGTCCTCGTGTCGAAAGCGACAGCATGTCGTCTTCAATACGATGACGCTCGAGCGAGGGCATGTACACCACGTGCTGAACACGACCGCGTCGTCATGTTCAACACGATGACGGTCGCTGTCATCGTGTCGAACATGACAGAGGTGGCACACCCCGACCTCACCGTCGGGTTCGATGCCATGACGGTCACTCTCGTAGCCGCCGTGCCGGTGGTAATGTTCAACATGCGACGGTCGAAGGCGGACATTATCGCCACCAAAGCACCGTCGCGTTCAACAAGCAGGCGGTCGCTCATCGTCATCTTCAACACGACGGTGGTGGACATGACCGCGCTGTCGTGAGAATACGGTGACGGTGGATCTCGCCGTGTGTGCCTGTCATGTTGTGCAATGGGATGATGCGCCGTCGTGTTGGGCACGACTGCGGAGGGAGATCATCGCGTTCAACACGACAGCCAGTCGCCGTGTCTCTCGTGCATCGCTTTTGTTGAAGACTGTACTTTTTCCCGCATTCACGGGCCTGGCGGCGCTGAACCACATGTTTTGCACTCTACATATACCGCATGTGATCCATCTAGCTGCGGATTTGTTACTGGTATGTATGTCTTGTGCCAGTGATCCACTGTTTTGTCATCGCAGAAACGTTTTAAATGGCTTGTGGTGGGCATGCACCGCGGCAAGCTGTCAGCAGAACTTTGGAAAGCATGGATTGTGTGGCATCTAATATACTGCCTAGTGATGAGCTTCCTCCCATGGACCTGCCAATGTTTTCGCAAGACATTCAAATAACTCCAGAATCTCCTGATCATAAAAGATCCCGGATGGCTGCGTGCGAAGAAACCACATGTGAAAGTGCATCTCCAGCCTTCGGCGGGCCAGTGAAAACCTCTGATGCAGAAGGTTCGGAAGGTCAGGGTAGGGCCGCCTCCGGTGACAGGAACACATCCGATGTAGATCGTATCATGTGGGTGCCGAGAAGTTCGCTACGAGATCTCGAGGGCACAGACCTTCTGTTTGGCGAGAGTGATGAAGATGGTTCGGAATCTGGTGCTTCGATGTCATCTGACGCCAACAGTTCTCGAGACAAAATTGATCATCCACAACCTTGCGACGATGATGGCACTGACCACTACTGTCGCAACGGTATGGAGAGTTCTGATGTCATCTCTGATTTTGATGACATTTTTCCAAAACGCTTGTCGTCGAAGAAGCGTCCTTATACTTTCCGTGTCAGAATGCCTCGTTCAAAGAAGATTCTGCAAAAAGTTCACAAAAAGCTCACAAAAAAAACACTAACGAGTGTGCGCGGACAAGTTTGTTGTAAACAAGATTGTTGCGCTCGCATGACCATGGAAGACATAAAAACTGTCCGGAGTGCATATTACTGTAAGGATCACAAAAGTAGAGATGCATGGTGGGTTGAAACGTTAAAGAGGTTCATCTTCGTGAAAGATGAGAAAGAGATTGTGCCACCTATTGTGGGGAAAAGAAAGGTGTGCATTAGTGCATGGTATTTCACATTGGGTGTGTGCAGAAATACATTTTTGAAAAAGAGGGTCACCGTGACTTTGTCAAAAGGTTACATTATGCCGGAGCATGGCAGCACTGGACTCAGACGCACATCTGCAACATATGCGACGATGTTCGGCAAACTAAGCTCCTTTGTGCGTGACAATGGAGATTCCATGCCCAATGACATGAGGATCAAAGATGGAGAATCACAAGTGGTTTTGAGATTGCCGGCTTGCTATAACAAGGTTGACATTTATAAGTTGTTGAAGTCACAATTTGACAACCTGGGTGTCCCTTCTGTTTCTCTCCAAGTTTTCTATAACATGTGGAGAACACACTTCTGGCATGTGAAATTCCATGAAGTTGATCAAAATTTTGCGAAATGCGAGAAGTGTGTTGAGTTCAAAGAATCTATCAATTCTGCGAAGTTCGTACGTGTGCGTGATTATTTCATTTCGGAACGCGACAAACAGTTGGACTTGTAGCTCCAACACCGTGATGCTTATGAGGTGTGGAAGGATGAGTCGAAGAGACCAGGTTCCAACAGTTTATGCATCATTATTGACGGTATGGACCAAAGCAAGACGAGTATTCCACACTTCGGCAGAGAAAACAAGTCGAAGGCATTCGCGAATATTCCAATGATGAAAACAAATTTAACAGTTATTATCGCACACGGCCGTTAACCATCAGTGCATGTTCACACATGGTACCCTTGCTATCCACATGATTCCAATGCTGTGGTGTCATCCGTTATGAAAGTTTTGCGTGACATACAGGCGACAAGCGACTTACCTCCTAAATTGAGGATACAAGCCGACAATTGCTGGAGAGAAAACAAAAACAAATACGTTTTGTCTTTGGCCGCAGCTTTGGTGAAATTTGGCTTCTTCAAAGAAGTCGAATTCGGTTTTATGTTGGTAGGACATACACATACGGACGTTGATGTCACTTTCAGTCATTTCTCTCGCAAACTGAAAATGCACGATGCTTATATCATGCTCAACCTGTTCAAACTCGTTGCCAGTTTCCAAAACGAGCGTCCTTTGTGGACATTCATGGATGAAATTGTTGACTGGCGGGGAGTTGTTGAGTCCTTCCTGGTCAACAGATTGACCGGTCATACAAAGCCACATTTATATGGAGGATGTCACTTTATATGGAGGATGACAATCCTGTGTTCCAGTGGAAAGAGTATTGCACTTCTCCGCATTGGTCTTCTCCGGTCTATTGCTTTAAACGAGATGAAAATAAAGCATATGCTAGATCCGAATGGTCATTCGAGCCTTCACCTGTTCTCCTGTCACCTGTTCGACCTGTCATAGAAACATCACGTGGTCAACCCGCTAAGGATAAGAATTCGAATTTCAAATCAGGAATTAAAGGCGTGAAGACGTTTGTTGAGTGGTTGGAAAACAAGCGGCACGAGTGGTTGGGAATGAAAGATGAGGTTAGCTTCTCAAAGGAGAGTGCTCTTTCACACTGGAAAACTTTCCTGGACACAATCGAGTAAAATTATGGGTCTGGCTTTGCGAAAACATCACTCAAGGCTGGCTTTTGGCCCTCGCGGGACAGAATTACGAAGGACGATGCTGAGGATATTGATATTGCCTTCCTCTTGCAGAGCAATGAGAATAAGGAACCGTTGTTTGTTGGGCCAGCCAATGAGCGTCCAAAAGCAGAGCTCGACCCGGTTGTGGATGTCGAAAAGGGTCAATTCGTTCTCTTGCGTCCTTCGCAAGATGATATCGATCAGGGAGTTCCCGTGTGGATGGGTAGAGTCATTTCTAATATTAATAACGATAGGAAGTCACCTGCTTTCAATCATGTTCTTATTGAATATTGGATGCCACAACCTGTCGTTAAAAGTCTTTCTCTGCAATATGCAAATGCATGGAATAAGATATGGAAGAAAGACAGCACAACAGCGCAGCAGTGGCAGCACGCGAACTGTGTTTTGTGGAGCTGGTCATCAAGGACGTTGCATTTGGAAAATGGAGTTCACATGTCCAAATCGGTCAGAGAGAAAGCCTTGGCATGTCTTTCACTTCCAGATGATGAAGACCAATAGGATAAGTCACTGAGAAGGTCTCATTTCGTGCGTGTTGGTGTATCATTTACTTGTCATTGAGCTTTCATTCATATATAGTTAAACTATATATCATTGACTTGCCTTTTACTGCTTCTGTATTTCATGTGTTGCAGAATGGTTCATTCAACGACTGGATGGCCGCCAAGCGATATGGTGTGGGGCAAAAATGTATGGCATGATATGGGATCTATCTTTTTCACACCTGAAGTGATTTTCGAGGGTGCAGTACTCAGTGTCAGAGGTGTGGATGTCGCACCGGATTGCTGGGAGCATTATCATCGACAATGTTTGTATATTCGTGGTCGTAGGTGTTGTGGAACAAGAGAATATCTGCGAGAAGTGTTCGCACCGTATTCAGAATTGTACTATTCAGCATTGAAGTTCTACCACAACGACTTCAAGGTGATGACCTTGTACTGTGCAGCGTCAAGTATCCAAGGGCGCTGCAAACTTTCTTTTCTTATTTATAACGATCATTCTACAAGTGCAAACATATCCAATGCACATGACATCGACGGACGAAGACGGGAAGCATTTGGAAGGAGAATCATGGACCAATCGTCGCTCAAAGCACTCGTGGATGGGCTCGTGGACACAGTGATTACATATTTACGAAGTCTTCTGTTGCGAGAGTATGAAGTCATAGAAACTTATGTAGAGTACAAGGACCCCACGTTCGATGGGCACAATGAGACGAGCACTGTAGAAGATTGGACAATTCACATGAGGAGAGCGTGAAATTTATCACGCAGATTGTGTTAATATGTCCATTACGTACTTAGATCTGATTCAAGTAGCCTTAGAATATCGTAATGGTTTGAATGTTATCTAGCAGTGCCTAGAAGTTGATTTCAATTATAGTCAATTTTGACGAAGATTTTGACAATGTGTAATTTTAAGAGTTCATAGAGTCTGACGCACCATTAAGCTGATGTAAATGGCAGTGCTTTGCTTTTAACATAATTGCCAATGGACTTTTGCATTAAAATTTTCTTCCACGGTCTCCATATGAAGGGTGTTCTTATAGTTTGAATCAACTTAAGGTCTAAGACTTGGACTTTGGAAAGCTGCTCTTTGTTTGAATGTGTCAAGGGTTTTACAAATTTCGAAATTCTTTCCTTCGCATATGATGTCATTTTTTTTCGTTTATATTCTAATCATTTGGACAGTTTTCTGCTCCAGGTTTACATTGTGCCGGAATATTAAAATCCTATTTTTTTTGTTCTACAATTTACCTTTTGTTCGGTTACTTCGTTAATTTCATTATGTTCACTTTTTACAAAGCAGTTCATTTTTAACGAAAACGCCGTTATGTATATTTGCGACGAAGGATTCAAACCAACTCCTGCGTGACGCGACCGAGAGGGTCCCGCGCTGCTTCGTGCGGTGCCGGACCGATGCGCTCGACACCGTGGTCATAATGCTATCCTGGTCGTCGTCGACCGCTTCACGAAGCGTGCACGCTTTGTTATGTGTCGCTCAGGCTATGCCATCAATGCACGTGAGGTCGCCGACATCGTGTTTGACCGAGTCGTGCGTGGCCACGACTTACCTCTGAGCATCATATTTGACCGTTACCCGCGCTTTACCATCCGATTCTGGCGATGGCTCCATGAGGTATACGACACCCAACTCCGCTTCTCCTCGTCTTACCATCCTCAGACTGATGGTCAGACCGAGGTCATGAACAGGACTCTCAGAGATATTCTCCGAAAGATTGTTCGTGACGACCAGCAATGGGATCTCCATCTTGCCCACACGAAGATAACCTACAACTACGCCGTCTCGCCAGCCACGGGGATGTCGCCTTACTATTGCGACCTCGGTTATCACCCTCGTGTCCCTGCGGACTTCCTTCGACCGTCACAGATGCACCCCGACACGAGTTGTCCCGCGCTGGATGATTGGGTTCCACACATGACGTCGATCATGAGGACCGCACATGAGCACATAGCCGTTTCCCAGACTCGCATGGCAGCACGTGCGAACCGATCGAGGATGGATCATTCATTCAAAGTCGGTGATGATGTGCTTATCGACGCCTGCCACTTACAGCTCGGAGCGGAAACGCTTCGCAAGTTTCAACGTCGCTTCTTTGGCCCATGCCGCATTCTCCAGGCCGTCGGTTCTGATACGGCTTCTAGCCCGGTCAACTTCCGTGTGAAGCTGCCTGACTACCTACGCCAGACTCTCGTGCACGATGTCTACCACGTCTCGTTACTGCGTCCCTTCCGCAGACTGTCTGAGCGTTTCGCCGGACGACCATACGAGCGCCCTCCACCCATCATGCTCAGGCTGGACGACCACGAGGAGTTCCTCGTTTCAGACATCATTGGTCGTCGAGTCACGGACGACAACCCTCCTCACATCGAGTATCTCGTACGTTGGAAGGGTTACCCCGATGAGGAGGATACCTGAGACCCCCTTGAGCACTTGCAGCACGCTCGCATGTTGGTGCGTGCCTATGACCGTGCTCGTCGTGCTGGGTTGACTGCTCCTCCTCAGTCCACTGACCCTCCTCCTTCTCCCTCGGCTGAGGAGACTGCTGAAGTCGAACCTGCTCCATCTGAGGCAGACCTTCAGCAGCAGCCGGATGCTTCTGAGCGTCCACAGCGCACTCGTCGTCGCCCTACTCGATACGATGATTGACTCTGACTTATCTTCCCACTTCTTTGACTTCTCTGTACTTCATCCACTCCAGTTTTGTCACTTCAACTCGTCGACGTTGCGGCTCTTCCTCGACGACATTCCAGACTTCTCATCATGGACGTCATCGACAGCTTCATGGACTTCGTCACGATCAGCTCTGCCTACTTCATACGTCATCACCATCTGACCACTTTACCCTGTACAGTACCCTGGTTGTGTCGCATGATGGTCTCCCTTCGCCGGGTTCCTCTGAGTTGGGCTCTCCCTTGGTATACGCATAGGCATCGGGACCGTAGCGTTGCCCTGGCTTCCCAGCTTACGGATCTAGCTCCGACTTCCCTCACCTTAGGAGTCATTTGCATGATTCCCTTACCCATCACCTTTCTACCCTTTGCTGGCCCTCACGCCTTAGTTAGGCAGCCTTGCATTCTTCATCTAGGTGCGCCCAGTATACCAGGCTCCCTTGTTCCCTTGCATGGTCGACCCTCCATAGCGGTTATCCCTTTAGTCGAGCATCACCCGCCTTGATGATCTATCTGTTAGGGTCATTGGTTCTGTTCGCTCCCAGTTCCCTACCCTCATTGAGCCTGATGACATGTGTTCCCCCTGTCATTATGTGTGGATGCCCTTAGGAGTTATTGACCCCTAGGCTGCATTCGCCATCCTCAGAGACCATTCCACCCTTTGGTTTGCGACACACTTCTTCTGTGACATATGGTTGTCTTGTTGTTGCTTTGTTGCTCTCAGACGGAGGCTACTCCCTCTGACATTATAGGATTTAGTTGTTTCTGCTTTTGCTGTTCTTAGGACTTATACACTAGTCAACTGTTTTCAGACTGAGGCTACCGCCTCCAACATTCTAGGGTTTAGTTGTCATTACTTTCTGCTTTCCTATGACATGTATGCTAGTTAGTTGTTTCTGCTTTCACTTAGACTGTTAGCTGTGACATTGCTGTTTTTGTGACATTTTATATCCTAGGTTGCATCGCATGGACTCAGCATGGAGCTTGCTCCGCATCATAAACTACTTAGGTTTTCTTTTATTTGCTAGAGTTCCGCTTCTTGGCGGAAACGTGCTTGTATCTAGGCGATCCATCATAGGTCGAGGATCGTGTAGCGGACCTCTGCTTGGCCTATGAGACCAGCCCCTTGGCCTGTTCTCATAGGCTTGTGTTGTATTCGGGGTAGTCCAGTCCAGATCGGTACCTCTGTCGGTACCAGCCAGTCCAGTCCAGTCCCGTCAGTCCGCTGGGGTATACTCCAGCTGTTGTTTGTTTTCCGAGTCATTCTACATTCGCACATCTTGGAGTACGTGCGTTGGAGTCTCACGTGGGAGCTCCGCTGTGCCATCTCGCTCCCCCTTCTTCCTCCATCTCCATCTCTATCCTAGGTGGAGCACCACACCTGGTGGGTCCGCCACACAGACAAACCAATCCAAGACTTGACTTTGGATCCGGTGGAATGGACTTGGCAACTCCCCCAAAAGGGAGGTGTCCCCAAGAGAAGCCACATTAGTCTACACCAGGTAACGGTCAAATCAACTTACAAAATGCTCAAGCCGAAACGGTATCTGAGAAATATGATAAACGATAGATGGGCCAAGCACCTTATTGTGGACCGCACCGTCCTGTCACCAATTCAATGGTTTAAAGAAGAAAAATATAAACCTATGAAAATCACCTCACTGCAGTGGAAGATAACCCATCGTTGTCTGCCAACAAATGACTGGTTAACTAATCACACAAACCTCGAACAAAGAGGTCTTTTGCTCCCATGGTGCCAGCGGTGCCAGAGTCTCTCTCCGTTCCACAAGAAGGCAGAGACTATTGAACATATTTTCATGCAATCCCCGATTGCCCAATTCTTATGGAGGTGGTGGGACCGTATCTGGAGGAAAATGGTACCGGACACCCCTTGGCCCTGGTCATGGCAAGCCATACTGGCTGGGCATTGGTTGTTGGCAGGAACAGCCACGGCCTTCGTAGAGAACAAGTATAGGATTGGAAGGAGGGCAGTGTTATGGGCACTCTGGTGGCAGAGATGCACCCTAGCTATGGAAAAGGTACTGGTAGAGGGTGCAGAAATCACTGAACAGGTCCAGCAGCAAGTACACCTTGAACTCACACGTAGATGGCTGGACACAAAAGCACAATTGGATTTTTTCAGACAAATTGGAGACGTCAGGAGACGGATCACGACATTTTGCAGGGACTGGATAGGAGGGGAAAGAGAAGGATGGATTGCAAAAGTAAAGTGGGGTGGTGATCATGGAGAAGGGTCGCGTAATTTGGAAGATATGAGAGACTACCATCTTGGTTTTAAGAACTGGACTAATGTAGAGCCTTTGTTCCCATTACGCCCTCCCTCGGATTTTCCAGACCCCTTCCCACCCCACACCTTGTCACTGGCAGAGATCTTCTCCTGATTCCAATACCAATAACCTGCTTGCCTTTACATTCTTTACATTCTTTACATTCTTTACATTCTTTCCATTCTTTACATCCTTTGCATCCTTTGCATCTTCATAGATGCCCATATGTGGATTTCCTCCCTGGTGCCCCCTGGGGAGGACCCCGCTCATTTCTCCTTTTGTACATTCAGTTGTGGTAGTCAATAATGGTAGGTTGGGTAGCCTGAGCAATCTGAGACATCGGACAAGTCTTTTGAGTATCAGGCCAAAATGTCTATCTGGCGCCCTTCCGCTGAGGGTGAAGAGATACAGAATCTCCAAGTTCACAAAGGACTACACTACAGACACTATACAGGCCTGCTCAGGACAATCAATGCTGGCAGGACCATAGTCACTGTGCTCAGTTTTCTCAGATTTCCTCAGACAGTCTCCTTTTTGTAAATGGGACACTGGACCCGTTTTCCAGCAAGTGATGCTCCCCACTAATAGATGGAGCCTCGCTCCTCAGGTGCTAGTGCTGTCTGCTCTTATCTTTTTTTTTTTTACAAGGCCCAACCAATTCAATTACCTGTCAAATCTGGACAGGACGGCCTTTCAGGCCTTTTTTTTATTGTCATTATAGTATTACGGGGAACCCCGTAGCAGCCACATCCGTGCTCAAGCCTCCAACGAGGGAACATGCGGGAGCTGCACCCACCAGCAGGTGCGATACCTGCTACAGCAGGTGGGCGATACCGGCCAGGGGTCAGCCGGTAGCATCAGGACCGATCTTCTTCAATGGGCCAATCACTGTGCCTCCCCTCCGGTCCCCTCCCCCTATGAACATCAGCAGGCTCTGCTCAATGCCACTTGGGGGACCAACGGCATATCTCTAGGTGGCGGGCACCAAGCTTGCCCAGGAAGGTGCATGAGGCCAATGGGGATTGAACCCAAGACCTCCTGAATGCCACTTGCGTGCCTTACCAACTGAGCTAGGCCGCTGGATCTGTCTGCTCTTATGAGCGGCACTAACACTGGCCGGGATGTTAAAAAAAAAAAAAAAAGGATGACAGGCATAAATAGAGAAACGGTCTGAACTAGCAACAGCCCACAATAGCTCTGCTTGCAGGGGTCACAAAAAGAAATGACGCTATTTTGTTGTGTACTTTCCGCCTCGAGCGCTGGGCCTGGAATCGGGTTGAGAAAAGAACTTTTTGTCTTGCGCACGGGCCTTGCTAAATCTTTCTCCGTATCGGTCCAATTTCAACGGATGTCCCAAGGACAAAAAAAGAAGTTCGAACTGTCAACTTGAAGATTTTAGCGTAGTTCCAGCTTGGAACTGTCGAAGTGAAGATTTCGCGTACTTCGAGCTGCGTCAGCAGATTCGCCATTGGGTTCGGTATGCGACTTCCCAGCTCGTTTATCTTGCCCTGTCGATGCATCTTGCCCGCCATGGATCATTTTCAATGAACTGATCACCAACTATCGTCTTCCCCGGCGTACCCTTTTCTTTTCTCTTTCTGTGCTTTCCCATTCTCCGCCCCACAGTCTTTGTGTTGCTCACAGAACTGCTTTCGGCTCCCTCCCGCCTTCCGATTACGTCGGTCAGCGGTCGGAGACTGACTAGCCGATGGATTGCAGCCGCAGCTCGCAACGTCTGCCGTTGGCTTTGGACTGCTCTCTCTCTCTCTCTCTCTCTCTCTCTCTCTCTCTCTCTCTCTCTCTCTCTCTCTCTCTGTGTGTGTATGTGTGTGTGTGGAGGCCGCTCTCGTCTAGTCTCTCAATTCGTGCATGTCTGTTGCGCGGCTCTATCGCTCCATCTCTGTGTTGGGACTATTTCCGTCTGCTTCTGTCATCGGATGCTCTGCGTGCATGTCCGCGGGCCTGTAGAATTTCTTGCCAAGTGAGTACTCCTTAAGTTTCGGTTCGGTTGCTTGGGGACAGTCGTTACTGTGCTGTGATGTAGGCGCAGTTTGCAGCTCGTCGAGTTCTGCAGCTCGTCAGGCTCAAGGGAGAAAAGGAGGCAACAAACAAGTAATGAGGCGGGGTAACCGCTGATTCGTTGGAGGATCGTCGCATCGACAGATCGAATCGCTGCTCGCTCGCGGGCGTTGGCAAGTCGAGAGAATCGAATCAGATCCCATCGAATCGATGGCACTGGTGAGAGAGTATCCGAGCGCTGATTGGCATTCGATGTTTCCTCGTGACTATAGCCTTTGATCGCCTTCCAATCACCGTCTTGAAGTTCTCTCCCTTGCACTTCTGCACTCAATTTAGACTTCTCCTTTCGACCTTCATGCTTCGTTGCCCTCTCCATCCTACGCATACTTCGTCCTCCTCTCTCTCTCTCTCTCTCTCTCTCTCTCTCTCTCTCTCTCTCTCTCTCTCTCTCTCTCTCTCTCTCTCTCTCGTGCGAAGTTTTTCGTCCAATCTTTACTCAATCTTCGACGTTTGTCTCTACAATCCACCGTTGATATTACTGTAAGTCCCTTCAGTACCCCCCCCCCTTTCCCTCATCCCCCTCCTGCCTCTTCTTCCGTTTCTACCGTCGGATTTGAATAATCTCTGCCAGTCATTTGCCGTCCCCTCCTGGACGAACCGGACATGCGTACCGTCTTCCCTCGAACACAACGCACCCCGCTTATGAATGTATATGCTTGCCGGTTATAAGCAACCGAACTGCCGCCCCACGGAATAGATGGGGCTTGCGAGTGTGTTTTCAACAAAATTGGAAAGAAGAATGTATACTAGCCATCTTTCCGGTCCTACACAGTCATGGTGATGGTGCTTTGTGTTTCGGGGAACACGGGTAGGAACAAATGGATCACAAATGGATCTTCATATGACGCTCCCGAATACTTGCGTTCGTACAGGTGTTTTGGGATAAAAAGGGGGGCAAAAAAGAGGATGAGATGATCTTCTGCTGTAGCAGCGGCTTGCCGACAATGGGAGAGAGAGAGAGAGAGAGAGAGAGAGAGAGAGAGAGAGAGAGAGAGAGAGAGAGAGAGAGAGAGAGAGAAGTAATAGCACATTGTAAGTCTCCAGAGGAAGGGGAAATGAGGGAGCGTCCGAATCCCCGTGCTTGGAACAGCCGAAGAGAGCAGAGAGAGAGAACCTGCACTCCTACCGTCTTCCCGCCTCACACATCGCACCCGTATATTGAATGTTTACGAGTTAATTTTCGGGTCCTACACAGTAATGATGAGGGTGCGTTGCGTTCGGAGAAAGACGGTAGTGGTGGACCGCCCTTCTTTTGCTCCTCTTTCTCGTCCTTTCCTCCTTAAAGTTTCTCCTCTCTCCTTTCTCCTTTCGCCTTTCTCGTCGCCAGTTTCCGGTGGAGGCACGAGTTGGTGCACCGCCCACACTTGTGTCCCATTTACAGTAATAATCCAGTCCACTCTGCAGATCGTGCAAGTTAACAATTTCCCGCTGCTGCTTCACCTTATCCTCCATCTTTCTTCTCGTTATTCACGTTCTCCTCCTCCTATTGCCGCTGCCGCTCCCGCTCCCGCTTCATCTTTCTTCTCATTATTCACGTTCTCCTCCTCCTATTGCCGCTGCCGCTGCCGCTGCCGCTGCCGCTGCCGCTCCCGCTCCCGCTCCCGCTCCCGCTGTCGCTTTCAAAATTCCTCATTGTTTTCGCCTTTTCTCTCCGCCTCCTCCTCCACTCTCCCCTGCCGATGCTGCTGTTGCCTTCCTACTCCTCTTCCTGCTGCTGCTGCTCCTGCTGCTGAATCTGAACTCCCTCTTCCTTCTCTCCCCTCGCCCTGCACCTCCTCCTCCTCCTCTCCACCTGCTCCTCCTACTTGTCCTCCTCCTCCTCCTCGTACTTATCCTTCTCCTTCTCCTCCTCCTGCGGCTGCTGCTGCTGCTGCTGCTGCGTCCGAGCTCTCTCCTTCTCCTTCTGCTCCTGCTGCTGCTGCCCCCGCTGCTGCCGGTTCCAAAGTCTGTACGCGCCAATTGCATCTTGGTCCCTGCTCGTCCTCATTGTCTGCCACGTCCAGATAATGCCGACGTTTCTCTTCCTTTTTTGTTTTCGTTGTCAACGTGGTTGTGAGCCCAAGGACGCTGTTTTTTTTGGGCCCATTATCCTCTGGTACTTTGGCTGCTCTGCCGTTTTCCTCGTCATCCTGATGACGCTGCTTCTTTTCTACCCCTTCCTTCCTGCCGAGGCCTCCAGATGTTGACGTGGTGGCATGGACTGAAAAAAAACAAAAATTCTACTATAACTATTACTGCTACGGTAACTACTACTACAACAGTAACTACTACTACTACTTCGCAACGGTACTACTACTACTACTACCACTACTACTACTACTGCTACCACTGCTGCTGCTGCTGCTGCTGCTGCTTCTGCTTCTGCTTCTGCTACTGCTACTGCTGCTACTGCTACTGCTACTGCTACTACTACAACTACTGCTACTGCTGCTGCTGGTACTACTACTACTACTACTACTACTACTACTACTACTACTACTACTAGGACGACCACTACGACTACCATACTATTACTACTGGAATTAGGAGCAGTAGGAGTAATAGTAGTGCTAATAATACTATGCGTCTTGCTTCTTGTCCCATCTGCCCTTTGTGTTCCTTCTCTCAGTCTCTTCTTTTACACTCCCAAACCTTTCCTCCCATCCCTCCTCCAGCGAACTTCTTCCTTCTTTCCCTTTTTTCCTTTTAAAAACCACCATGCATGCGTGTGCGAATCCTCCCCTCCCCCTCCTCCCCCTACTCCTCTCTCGTGTTGCGATTGGCCAGGAGTTGAGCCTTGTGTAGTTTTCCAGGTTCCGTGTTTATTACTTATTACCACTATTATTTTATTTGAATTTGTCATAAAATTTAATATAAGATTTGACCTTTATTATTTCGTTTAACACGTGGACGTCACAGTCTCCGTGTGCCCCTTCTGTTACTGCTCCTGCCGTCTTCACCCGGATAGAACGCCCGGTCATGATAGCTGTATTTGACGTAATTTTCAGTCAAAATACAGCAATAATGACTGAATGTTCTATTCGAGTAAAGACGGTATTTCTCCTCCATCTCCCCCTCTCACTCCTCTCACTCCCACCCTCGTCCTCCCTCTTTCTCCCATTCATATCGCCTTTGAATCGGACGGCTTATAATGAGAAACCGATGGATGAACATGTCAGAGCACACTGACCACCGTTGGATTTAACTTCCTTCCCTCCAGATCTCTTCCCAAAGCGTTGTCGTATACCCCTCCCCCTACCCCTCTCCCTGCCTACCTTATTCTTCTTTTTTTTTCCCCGAAAGGGATAAAAGAAAAGCGATCAATTGGAAGGAACACCGATGCGCGGTCACCGTCAGGTCATCGATGGAGCATCCTCTTCCCTCCCCTAAATCTCGTCTGTGCTCCCCGGATGGAATACCGGTGCACCATGGGCGCCGTGGGATAGAGTGCGCTCCTTCCTTTCCCATATATTCTCTGGTCTTGAATCAGCCAAGTCTTGTTGTGTGCCTCCGTGTCTCAAGTGAAAGCGTAGCGAAAACGAATGCTGTTTAAAGAAAAAAAAAAACCGGATGCAGTATCAATCGGATAAGTATCCGTAGGATAAAGTGTGAATCAGATTGAAAAAAGGACCCAAAAAAAGAAGAAGTGATCGGATAAAGTATCTGTTGGACCAACTAGCCTACGCCTGAATTGTTGAAATACAAACGTGAGTTCGAACTCTGCCGGGTGCAGATGAGTAAAATACTACAATTCTGAATTACGTAGGGCCGATCAGTCGGATGATGATATCTAAAGGCAATCCACTGCCCTTTGAAAGGGGGGAAAAAAAAGAAAAAAGTATCAGTTGGGTAGTTGAGTCTAGATAGAATAGGAAAGTTAGATTTAGGAGTAGTGGTAGGTTAGTTTGGCGGTAGACGCTAGTATGAGTTCCCTAGAGCTGCTGCAAGATTGGCCGAGAGCCACTCAGGGTCTTGCCCTGAAAGCCAAGCTGGATAATGCTTCCCGTGCGATGTGCATCCGTTTTTTTTTTGTTTTGTAAGATCCGGTTTGTTTGTGAGGTTCCCCGGCCTCGAACTCCCAAGTTAAAAAAAAAAGAAAAGTATCAGTTGGATAAAAATATCAATCGAAACCAACGGGCCTAGCTCAGTTGGTACGGCCATGAACTGTTGAAATACAGACCCAAGTTCAAATCCAGATGCAGGAAAAGAAAAAGAGAGAAAACAGAAGTGAATCGGATAAAATAGCAATGGGATAAAGTATCAGTCGCGGAAAATATCCGTCGGATAAAGTACCAATCGGATGAAGTACCGAAGTACGAAATTGGCGGTTGAGAGAGAGCTTTGAAGTGCCTGCTAGCGTAGCATGGGCCTGCTCAACTAAGCATCAGGGAGCGAGAAAGGAAGGATCGGGAGGAGGAGAAGGAGAAGGGAGGAGAAGGAGAGGGGAGGAGAAAGGAAGGCGGTTGTGCAAGGCGAGGAGCCGGAAACTTTCCCCTGACCGTTTCCGAAATCACTATTTGGCAGCGCCCCATTGGCGTTCTTCACATTTTCTGCAGAATGAAATCTGCGTGATTGAGATAAGGCGATGGCGATGGCGATGACGATGACGATGGCGCTGAGGCCACGGAGTCCATGTTTAAGACCTCGTCATCGGCATCGTCGTCGCCATCGCCATTTCTCTGGTTGACATGTGAGTCGCATCCTGCGTACTAATGAAATGTGTGATCAAGACACAGGTATGGCGATGGCGATGGCGATGGCGACGGTACTGTCAACTAGGAGTCTGTTTATGACATCGTCATGGCAATCTCGATATCGCCATCGCCATTCCTCTCGTCCGCATGTGAAGCAACATTCTGCATAATGAAATGCGTGATTACGATCTTCCCCGGATTGCTTGCGACGTGGAGTTCGTGTTCACAGGGCCTGGTACAGGTAATGGCGGAGGAGGACGGAAGGGGGCAGGAATGGGGCGACAGCGGACATGGAGGGAGAAGGGGGAGAGGAATTGAGAAGAAGAGGAAGAGAGGGAGGAGAAGATTTACCGACGTAGTTTTTCGACCAATCGTAGGCGGCTCCGAAAAATCGCCGTCCCCGCATTTCGCCCGAGATGTGGGGAAATGCATGATGTCGGTGTGAAAAATCATCATGATACTGATTCCAAGAAAAAAGACAGGAAAAGAAAAGAAAGAGAGAAGACAGAAGAGCTGGTGTTTCTTTTTTTTTTTTTCCTTTGATTTTATTAAGTCAGAAGCTTGAAATTTTGTTCCTACTAATACAAATTCTTTCTTATTACTAGCTGCATTAGCTAAAAAATCACAAGCTTCATATAATAAGTTAGATGTCTGTATAAGGTCAATTATATGAACTCCTTTTCGTTCACTAAAAACAAGTTAGTTAATAATAAGAAAACAGCAAGATAAGATTAACACATCATCGATTCTAATAGAAAATAGACAAGAATCTTTTTTTTTAAATCTATTTCTACACCATAGTTGTCGACGTGAAAAATAATCTTGATACTGATTCCAAGACAAGAAAAGAAACAGGAAGAAAAAGAAAGGAGAGAAGACAGAAGAGCTGTTTTGGTTGTTTTTAACAGGGCTTTTATACATACAATGCCCCCGTGGCCAAGTCCCACTCTACCGTCTCCGCTCGAGCACAGGCATCCCATCATCATGACAGTATCAGACCGGAAAGATAGCTTTTATACATTCATGATCTGGGTGCGTTGTGTTCGGGGGAACGCAGTAGCACGGATTAAGACATAGCGGCCGTCGATCTTCATTTTCTATGCTCTCTCTCTCTCTCTCTCTCTCTCTCTCTCTCTCTCTCTCTCTCACACACACACACACACACACATCATCGGTGCAGAGGGAGACAACTTGGCCGCCGAAACACAAAGTGTACTTCCCCTCCTCCTTTCTCCTCTGCTCTACTCTTCTACGCCTTGTTATCCTTTTCGCCTTTTGGTACTATATGTGCTTTTCGGTGGTGCCTTTTATTTGTTTATTTATGTTAGCTCTTGGCCTATCCACATCAGGATATATTGCCTGCCACGCCAGCGCTGTTCCTACAGCGTTTCGTGACATGATCGGGATCCCGCTGCTCCTTCTATGTGGTAGGAATGAGGAGGTGGAGACGGATGGAGCACGGAGGAGGAAGAGGAGGAGGAGGGCTCCATCCCCCCTGCGAGGAATGAGCCTTGCGGAGCCCTTATCAGACTTACAAATGTTCTGGGCTGTGGCCCCCAGCAAGCCTCCTTTCCGCCCCAAGTGAAGGGGGGCCTGAATATCCACTTGAGGCCTGTTCTCGACAGTTTTTCCATATGTGGGTATTCAGACAGTTGCAGCACGCCGGTTGGTTACAGAGCAACGTGAGCCTCCAGGTCCTTTCCAGAAGCAAAGGGCTGTGCTGTGCGGTTGAGCCCAGGGCTCAGGCGGTTGCGCCCTGGGCACACGCTGTGTGAGGCCGACACATCATGGACTGGTTACAGGCCAATGAGCAAGCAGCATTGTTGTCACACATGTGCCGCGAGCAAATGAGAATGCTGCAAACACTTGGAGGCTGGGTGTCTGCCTGGACGTGTCTAACTGCACGAGGCCCAGTCCAGTTTCGGAAACTGGGCCTGTGCGCAGACACTTGGGGCCCAACTGAAGCTACTGGGCCCACCCCACGCCTGGCCAGGACAGCCATCAGCGACATACTTTCCATAAAGAAAAGTGTGAGCCACTGAGAGAGAGAAGTCTGGCCTGGGCAGGCAATGTGGACACGCTGCTGCGTTGCTGCGCTAGTGTCTGCATGGGCGCTGCGGGTCGGGCGCACACACGGACGCTGAGGTGAGAGGGGCACTGCGAGGCAGCGGGCGCACACCAGCCATAGCCGGGCTGCAGGGGCCCAATGCAGGTGATGGCGATGGTTGTCTTTGGGTAGGAGGCGCATGAAGAGGGGATCCAAGGGGTGATGAGGGGAGGAGAGAGAACGTACCTGGTATATGCTGGTGGTCGGCATTGGTGTTGAGGTCACGTACATTGGTCTTCGACTTCAGAGTGATCCAGTTGCAAGAACGTAGATAGGCTAGATAGGCTGAGTAGGATAGGCTGGGCGCTGGGCTCTCGACAGTAAGTGTGACATTGGATACAGTGTCGGTGTGACCAGAGAGTGGCGACATTGACACCTGAGTTCATTGTATTGCTCTTATTTGGACAGTATCTTGGTGCATTGCACTCTCTGCTTGGTTCATGACTATCTGAGCTTCTTCGTGATTTTGCAACTTGGTTTTCTCTCTATCGCTCTCGCTCATATTCCTTGCACCCCATACCTCCCCCGCCCGCCTCCCACTACCCACCAAACTTTTTTTTTTTTTTTTTTTTTTTGAAACGTGCTCCGTCTATTGGTGGGGAGCAGTACCTGCTGGAAAATGGGTCCAGCGTCCCAGAACATTGTATCCATTGAGGAACATCTGAAAGTAAGCTATGATCTTTGGCTCTCAGCATTGACTACCCCAGTGGACCTGGGGGGTTAACCTGCACAGCTTTTCTTTTTTGGAAATTTCTGCCTCTTCAATCTCCGAGGAGATGCCCAATCCATCATTCATTGCACTAGCAACTTTCTTCCTATCTCGATAGTCTGAGAGTACCTTCCATCTGCCAGCATTGATTGCCCTGGAAGCCAGGGGATTGACTGCGCAGATGGTAAAGGAAAAGAGGATGATATCGAGAATGACACTGAGAATATGTACCTAGTGTCCCACCCCGGGGGGCACCAGGGGAAAACACCTTGATCAGTTTGGAATGATAGCCAGGGAAAGGGGGTGAGGCGGGAATGGGTCCGGGAACTCAGACGGGGGTCTCATTGGGAAGGAATTAATCCAGTCATTTAAAGCCAAATTGTAATCTCTAGAGGGACCCTGTTCTGTTAAAGCAACTCGGTCCCCCCTCCACTCCACCCGTGCTATCCATCCCCCCCGCTGCCCTCCTAGCCAATCTGTGCAGAAGGACGAAATTGCCTTCTTAATATCCCGGTCGGTCTGAAAGATGTCTAGCTGGGCCTTGAGCTTGCGCCGCCTTTGTGTTAGCTCCAGCTCGATGAGCTCTTTAAACTGTCCTGTCAGTTCAGGGCCATCTACCCTGACCCCTTCCAGAGCCAGGGAACAGCGCTGCCACCACAACACCCATAGGGTCGCCCGTCTTCCTAATCTGAACCAATTGTTCTCAAATGTGGATGCTTGTGCTACTGCAGGGCAGTGACCTACCAGTATGGCCTGCCAGGACCATGGCCAAGGCGTCTCAGATCCCATTTTTCGCCAGATGCGATCCCACCAAGTTAGCAATGCGACAGGGCATTGCATGAAATTGGGTTCGATAGTCTCGTTTCGCTTTTGCGAGGGATAGGCTGCGGCGCATCTCTGGCACCATGGAAGCGCTGCCCCTTTTTGTTCCAAACGAGTGTGGTCTATCAGCCAGGCATTTGTTGGCAGGCAGCGGTGGGCGATCTGCCACTGCAAGGAACTAAAGAAAAAGAGAGAGGATTCTGATTAATGGTTCCCAAACTCTGGGATTGCCGATTGGTGGTTTGGACTTCATCTGTTTCTATTTTTGGACGAAGGGATCTTGAATAGTTATATAATTCTTGCATAGGAAAGGGCATATTACTCACATGAGGGCTTTTCCGACTTCTCTGTGGACGTCGTTGTGGTCAGGTGCATCCAGGCCGGGTTGGAAAAGCGGTCATATACATCCAGAAATGTCCTTCCGTCTTCTCCTGAACACAACACGCCTTCGTTATGACTGCATTGGACTGGAAAGATCACGTGTATGCATTCATAATGAGTGTACACTGTGCTCGGGGGACTACGGTAGTGTGAGTATGCCCCGAGGTATCTGCGTGTAGTCCATTGTAGTCGCAGTGTGTGATGTCGAAGTGATGATGTGTCAGCAGGCGCTCAGGAAGCTGTGTACGTTATAAGCAGCCGCAGCAGGAGGCGGCGGCGGAGGAGGAGGAGGAAAACTCCACCTCCCAATGAGGATCTGTCATGATCTAAGTCAGCGTTATTATTCATTGGAGAAGGTCAATGTCGTTCGCAAAGGACCAGACGGAGCAGCAGATGGCAAAGTGTTGAAGTTCCTTTTCTTTTTTTTTTTTTCTACGTGCTCACTTTTCCCTTTGAAACATTCTCCAGAAAAATGATTGAAAAAAATGATGAGAATGTTCAATTGCTAATGGAAACGCAGTTTTTCAAGGGAAAAAAGAAGAATGGAAAGAACAGGAATCCTCGCCGCTTCAGGGAGCCTCCTTTCTCCCAAAACCCGTCTCACAAACTTACCACCTGGTCAGTTGATCCCCTGGTGGCCAGGGCAATCAATGCTGGCAGGCCTGCACTTGACACAGTATGTTCTTGATGGCATAATGGGACGCTGTACCTGATTTCCAGCAGGTGCAGCTTCCCAACAATAGACTGAAGCATCCAGCAAAAAAAAAAAAAAAAAGGAAAGGAATCCTCGCCGCTTTGTTTGATCAAATGATTGGCGTTGTCGAATGATGACCGTTGGTGTCAGCGCGGCTTTGCCGGATCGGATCGGCATGGGGATTGGCATTGGTATCGAGACGGACACCACACAAAAAAAATCATTGCAATGTGTGCCTTCCATTTTGGAATAGTGAAGAAGGACGTTACAAGTCCACCTCTCTACCGGTCGTATAATGGCTCCAATCTAGTTAAAGCTGTTAAACAAGGAAATAAATAAATTTTTAAATATATTTTTATATAATAAAAATAAAAATAAGTATAAAATGATAAAGAAAGTAAATAACACCATACGGAGTAATAATAATAACTAGCTAAGCGCCCGCGGTGCGGGCGGTGTGGGACATGCCCGCAAAAATAAGAAATGTTGTAGGCAACCTGACATGGACCACTCACATAGAGTAGAGTAGAGTAGAGTAGGGTGTCATAGAGTAGAGTAGAGTAGAGTAGGGTGTTATAGAGTAGAGTAGAGTAGACTAGAGTGTCATAGAGTGTCATAGAATGTCATAGTGTCGTAGAGTGCGTAGAGGAGAGTGGAGTGTCGTAGAGTAGAGTAGAGTAGAGTTGAGTAAAGTAGAGTGGAGTAGAGTGGAGTAGAATGTTGTCAAGTAGATTATAGTAGAGTGCCATAGAGTGTTGTGGAGTAGATTATAGTAGAGTGTTGAAGAGGAGAGTAAAGTGTCGTGTCGTGTCGTAGAGTAGAGTAGAGTGGAGTAGATTGTTGTACAGTAGAGTGTCATAGAATGTTGTACCGTGTCATAGAGTGTCATAGAGTGTCATAGAGTGTGATAGAATGTCATAGTGTCGTAGAGTGTCGTAGAGGAGAGTGGACTGTCATAGAGTGTCATAGAGTACAGTGGAGTAGATTGTTGTACAGTGTCATAGTGTCATAGAGTGTCATAGGATGTCGTAGAGTGTCGTAGAGGAGAGTGTAGTGTCGTAGAGTAGAGTAGAGTAGAGTTGAGTAAAGTAGAGTGGAGTAGAGTGGAGTAGGGGAGTAGAATGTCGTGGAGTAGATTATAGTAGAGTGTCATAGAGTGTTGTCAAGTAGATTACAGTAGAGTGTCGAAGAGGAGAGTAAAGTGTCGTGTCGTGTCGTGTCGTAGAGTAGAGTAGCGTAGATTGTTGTACAGTGTCGAAGAGTAGAGTGCCGTGTCGTGTCGTGTCGTGTCGTAGAGTAGAGTAGATTGTTGTACAGTAGAGTATCGTAGAGTACATTGTTGTACAGTAGAGTATCGTAGAGTACATTGTTGTACAGTATAGTAGAAAAGAGTAGAGTAGAATGTCGTAGAGTGTTTTGAAGTAGAGTGTTGTACAGTAGAGTGTTGTAGAGTTGTAGAGTGTCGTAGAATAAAGTAGAGTCGAGTAGAGTGTCATAGAGTGTCGTAGAGCAGAGCAGAGTAGGGTAGGGCAGAATAGAGTAGAGTACAATGTCATAGAGTAGTGTCATAAAGTACAGTAGAGTGTTGTAGAGTATAGTAGAGTGTCGTAGAGGAGAGGAGAGTGTCGTAGAGTAGAGTAGAATAGAGTAGAGTAGAGTAGAGTGTCATAGAGTGTTGTAAAGTAGAGCAGAGTAGAGTAGGGTAGGGTACAGTAGAGTAGAGTAGAGTACAGTGTCATAGAGTGTCGTCGAGTAGATTACAGTAGAGTATCATAGAGTACATTGTCTTAGAGTACAGTAGAGTAGATTAAAGTAGAGTGTCGTAGAGTAGTGTAGAGTGTAGTAGAGTAGTGTCGTAGAGTAGAGTGTCTTAGAGTAGAGTGTCGTAGAGTAGGTTATAGTCGAGTCTCGTAGAGTACAGCAGAATAGAGTGTCATATTGTAGGGTGGAGTAGAGTGGAGTGTCGTAGAGCAGCCTAGAGTGTCGTAGAGTGTCATAGAGTAGAGTGGCATAGAGTAGAGTGTCGTAGAGTAGAGCAGAATGTTGTAGAGTGTCATATAGTAGAGTAAAGTAGAGTAGAGTAGAGTAGAATAAAGCGTCTTAGAGTGTCATAGAGTGTCGTAGAGTGTCATAGAGTGGAGTTTTGTAGAGTGCCGGAAAGTGTTGTAGAGTGTCGTAGAGTACAGTAGAGTGTCGTAGAGTGTCATAGAGTAGAGTAGAGTGTCGTCAAGTAGATTACAGTAGAGTGCCGTAGAGTAGAGTACAATGTAATAGAGTAGAGTAGTTTAGAATGTCGTAAAGTAGTGTGTCGTGAAGTAGAGTAGTGTCGTAGCGTAGAATGTTCCAGAGTATAGTAGAGTGTTATAGAGTAGATGGAGTGTCGTAGAGTGGAGTTTTGTAGAGTGCCGCAAAGTGTTGTAGAATGTCGTAGAGTACAATAGAGTGTCGTAGAGTGTCATAAAGTAGAGTGTCGTCAAGAAGATTACAGTGGAGTGTCGTAGAGGAGAGTAGAGTGTTGTAGAGTAGAGTAAAGGATCGTAGAGTAGATTATTGTAGAGTAGAGTAGAGTAGAGTAGAGTGTAATACAATAGAGTAGTTTAGAGTGTCGTAAAGTGTCGTAGAGTGTCGTAGAGTGTCGTAGAGTAGAAAAAAGTAGAGTAAAGTGTCATAGAGTGTTGTAGAGTAGAGTAAAATATTGTAGAGTGTCGTAGAGTGTCGTAGAGTAGAGCAGAGTGTTGTAGAGTAGAGTAGAGTGTCGTAGAGTAGAGTAGAGTGTCGTAGAGTAGAGTAGAGTGGAGTAGCGTAGAGTAGAGCTAAGAGTCATAGGGTAGAGTACAGTAGAGTAGAGTTTTGTACAGTAGAGTGTGGTAGAGTGTGGTAGGGTGTCGTAGAGTAGAGTGTCATCGAGTAGAGTAGAGTAGAGTGTTGTATAGTGTCTTAGAGCAGAGTGAAGTTTAGTAGAGTAGAGTAGAGTAGAGTAGAGTGAAGTAGAGTGTCTTCGAGTACAGTCGAGTAGAGTGTCGTACAGTAGAGTGTTGTAGAGTTTGTTATAGTAGAGTAGAGTGTAGTATAGTATAGTAGAGTAAAGTGGGTAGAGTAGAGTAAAGTACAGTGGAGTACTGTAGAGTGTCGTAGATTATAGTAGAGTGTTGTATAGGAGAGTATAGGAGAGTATAGGAGAGTAGAGTGTCGTAGAGTATCGTAAAGCAGAGTATAGTAGAGTAGAGTAGAGCGGAGTGTCGTAGAGTAGAGTATGGTAGAGTGTCGTAGAGTAGATTGTCGTAGAGTATTGTAGAGTAGAGAAGAGTGTCATAGAGTGTACTAGAGGAGAGTAGAGTGTGGTAGAGTAGAGTAGAGTAGAGTGTCGAAGAGGAGAGTAGAGTGTAGTAGAGTAGAGTATCGTAAAGTATAGTGTTGTATAGTGTTGTAGAGTGTCGTAGAGTAGAGTGTCATAGAGTGTCGTAGAGTAGAGTAGAGTAGAGTAAAGTGTTGTAGAGTAGAGTAGAGTGTGGTAGAGTAGAGTGTTGTAGAGTAGAGTAGAGTAGAGTGTCGTAGAGTAGGGTACAATTGAGTGTCGTGGAGTACAGTAGAGTCGAGTGTCCTATTGTAGGGTGGAGTAGAGTGGAGTGTTGTAGAGTAGAGGGTCGTAGAGTACAAGTGTCGTAGAGTAGAGTAGTGTTGTAGAGTATAGTAGAGTGGCGTGGAGTGTTGTAAAGTAGAGTAAAGAAAAATAGAATAGAGTGTCGTAGAGTGTCGTAGAGTAGAGAAAAGTAGAATAGAGTGTCGTATTGTAGAGTAGAGTGTTGTAGAGTAGAGTAGAGTAGAGTAGAGTAGAGTAGAGTAGAGTAGAGTAGAGTTTTATAGAGTGCCGCAGAGTGTTGTAGAGTGTTATAGAATGTTGTAGAGTGTCATAGAGTGTCATTGAGTAAAGTACAGTGTCATCGAGTAGATTACAATAGAGTGTCGTAGAGGAGAGTAGAGTGTCGTACAATAGAGTAAATTTTTGTAGAGTAGATTATCGTAGAGTAGAATAGAGTGTCATGGAGTAGAGTAGAGTGTCATAGAGTAGAGGAGAGTGTCGTAGAGTAGAGTAGAGAAGAGTAAAATAAAGTGTTATAGAGTGTCGTAGAGTAAAGTAGAATATCGTAGAATAGAGTAGAGTACAATACAATGTCGTAGAGTGGAATAGAGTGTCGTAGAGTAGAGTCGTAGAGTACAGCAAAGTGTCATAGAGTAGAGTAGAGTGTCGTAGAGTATCGTAGAGTGGAGTGGAGTGGAGTAGAGTGTCAAAGAGTGTCATAGAGTATAGTAGAGTAGAGTAGAGAGCCGTAGAGTACAATAGAGTAGAGTTTTGTACAGTAGACTAGAGTAGAATGCCGTAGAGTGTCGTAGAGTGTCGTCGAGTAGAGTAGAGTAGAGTGTTATATAGTGTGTTAGAGTATAGTTTAGTAGAGTAGAGTAAAGTAGAGTGGGTAGAGTAGAGTAAAGTAGAGGGAAGTAGAGTGTCGCGGAGTACAGTAGAGTAGAGTGACGTCGAGTACAATAGAGTAGAGTGTTGTAGAATAGTGTTGTAGAGTAGAGTGTTGTAGAGCAGAGTGTTGTAGAGTGGTGTAGAGTTTCTTATAGTAGAGTAGAGTGTAGTAGAGTACAATAGAGTAGAGTGGATAGAGTAGTGTCCTAGAGTGTCGTCGAGTAGAGTGTCGTAGAGTAGAGTGTCGTAGAGTAGAGTGTTGTAGAGTAGAGTGTCGTAGAGTAGACTAGTGTCGTGGAGTAGAGTATTGTATAGTAGAGTAGAGTTTTGTAGAGTGTCGTAGAGTGTTTTAGAGTGTCATAGAGTACAAAAGAGTGTCGTAGAGTAGAGTGCCGTACAGTGTCGTAGAGTAGAGTGTTGTCGAGTGTAGTGGAGTAGAGTAGAGTAGTCGAAGAGTATCGTATAGTGTCGTATAGTAGAGTAGTGTAGCGTAGAGTAGATAGTGTCGTAGAGTAGAGTAGAGTAGAGTAGAGTAAAGTTGAGTAAAGTGTCGTAGAGTGTCGTACAGTAGAGTGTCGTACAATAGTGTCATAGAGTAGAGTGTTATAGTGTGGTAGAGTGAAGTAGAGTGTCGTTGAGTGTCGTAGAGTGTCGTAAAGTGTTGTAGAGTAGAGTAGAGTGTCGTAGAGTGTTGTAGAGTGTCTTAGAGTAGAGTGTAGTAGAGTAGAGTAGAGCAGAGTAGAGTGGGTGGAGTACTAGAGTGTTGTAGAGTGAAGTGTCGTAGAGTGGAGTAGAGAAGAGTAGAGTGCTGTAGAGTAGAGTAGAGAAGAGTAGAGTGCCGTAGAGTAGAGTAGCGTAGAGTGTCATAGAGTAGAGTAAAGTAGAGAAGAGTTGAGTGTCATAGAGTGTCGTAGAGTGTCGTAGAGTGTTGTAAAGTAGTGTTGTAGAGTGTCTTAGAGTAGAGTGTAGTGGAGTGTAGTAGAGTACAGTAGTGTGAAGTGGGTAGAGTAGAGTGGAGTATCGTAGAGTAGAGTGTCGTAGAGTGATGTAGAGTAGAGTCTCGTAGAGTGTCGTAGAGTAGAGTGGGTGTGTGTGTGTGTGCGTGTGTGTATCACGTGTAGAGTAGAGTGTTGTAGAGTAGAGTGTCGTAGAGTGTTGTAGAGTACAATGTTGTAGAGTAGTGTTGTAGAGTGTCTTAGAGTAGTGTAGTAGAGTAGGGTAGAGCAGAGTGGAGTAGAGTAGAGTAGAGTGGGTGGAGTAGAGTAGAGTAGAGTGTTGTAGAGTGAAGTGTCGTAGAGAAGAGTAGAGTGCTGTAGAGTAGAGAAGAGTAGAGTGTCGTAGAGTAGAGTAGCGTAGAGTGTCATAGAGTAAAGTAGAGAAGAGTTGAGTGTCATAGAGTGTCGTAGAGTGTTGTAAAGTAGTGTTGTAGAGTGTCTTAGAGTAGAGTGTAGTGGAGTGTAGTAGAGTAGAGTAAAGTAGAGAAGAGTTGAGTGTCATAGAGTAGAGTAAATTAGAGAAGAGTTGAGTGTCATAGAGTGTCGTAGAGTGTCGTAGAGTAGAGTAGAGTGTTGTAAAGTAGTGTTGTAGAGTGTCTTAGAGTAGAGTGTAGTGGAGTGTAGTAGAGTACAGTAGTGTAAAGTGGGTAGAGTAGAGTAGAGTAGAGTGGAGTAGAGTAGAGTGACGTCTCGTAGAGTGTCGTAGAGTGTCGTAGAGTGTCGTAGAGTAGAGTGCGTGTGTGTGTGTGTGTGTGTGTATCACGTGTGTGTGTGTGCCTGTGTGTGTGTGTGTGTGTGTGTGTGTGTGTGTGTGTGTGTGTGTGTGT
>BFEA01000182.1:1405296-1419350 GCA_003427395.1 Chara braunii
GAGAGAGAGAGAGAGAGAGAGAGAGAGAGACAGCAACGTAATGGTGTGATTCATGGTGTAGTAATGCTACAACTCTTTCTATCAGCAGCTGGATGCGATTCAGGTTTGTTACATGCAGTGAAGTGCACAGTGTAAATATCACACCCACATGCGCATCCACACACACACACGTAGAGTGGGTTTTATGACTGGGTCAGACTAGTTTTTCAGACCTACTGCCGATCTTGTCAGGGGTTTGGACCGAACAGTACAATATATGATATGTTCTTTTTGTAATGAATTTGAAGAATACAACAGCTGATACTGGGGCCCTTACCCGGCTTCGGCTTATGCTGGAAAACCAGTGCAGCATCCCCATCAACCAAGCTCGAAATAGTGATGCTAGAATGATGATTATCGGAGTAATCTAGCGCTGATAATTCCTGATGAAGCACGGTGACAACTAAGCTGATTGATTACTTGAATTTCACAAATACGCGCACCTAACGAGTCCTCTAATCGGTTCCCTATGTGCACTATAAGGTGCGATCTAAACACCTACCATACAAAAATGAGATCGGATAAAAAATGCATAACCACCCTTCCTTGTATGCACTCCATCCGATTATGTTACACAAATTTCAAAAGTGTGGAAAACTAGTGTCAAATATATGACTAAGCCCCAGAATCTTACACGTACTCCCCATAGCCCGACACTTAGTCTGCATAGAAACGGGCTGCAGTTTTGAGATGTACCCACAGGTGGCGGACCCCAGGCAGTCTTGAGATGTACCCACAGGTGGCCGCCCCCAGGAAATTCGAGATTACTATGGAAGTTACTGTAGATTGTATTATAGAACTTCTGTTATGACAGGTATGTTGAGAGTTTAAGCCTCTTGAACTATCGTGAAATTGAGGGTCTCAACCCTGACAGGCATCGTAATCGAGCTATGAATGTCAGCTATGATGATTCTGACTGAGAATTCAACCTGAGAATTCTTTTATTGGGTGTGTCCCGACCAGCCGCAGCAGGACCTGAGCAGCCCCTTCCACCTAGCCTGATGCTCCTGCATTGCCATGGTTATCCCAACGAGCTACCAGCGTTGACGACCCTGACCATTCTCCTCAGGCCATGGAAAGTGACGGCAAAATGGAAAAGCAAAATGGAGGTAGGTTGGTTAGTCCATTGTCAAGCACAGTCTATACTCGAGAGCACACATCAAGCTGGGACCAGGCTGTCATGTCTTTCTTTGTCCTCATCCCTATCCCTTCCCTATACTCTTAAAGACTGCTGCAGTGACTTGCTGATTTCTGCTGCCGAGATTGACTGCGAAGCTGTACACTAACCGGTAGGGTTAGTTTCGTAATTTTGTTTGGCTGAGGGCTAACCGAGAGACCTGCCTGTTTGGAAATTCGTGAGGGACAGATCTGCAATTCCGGGAAAAACACAGGCCCGGTACTAACCGAATTTCTACAGCTACCCTAACTGCCTATCGCAGGCCCGGGCTACCCCTAGGACAGACAGGCCCTAAGCGGCCTATACTGCTATACGGTCCTATAGCCTATAGCCGGGTCCGGTAGAGGCCAAGAGGCCGAAACAGCAACGGTACCGGTAGGTCCAGTCAGTCCGGTCTAGGTCTAGGTTAGAGTAGGCAGTCTATAAGTCGGGTAGGAAAATTAGTTGGGGACTTTTGGCTTTTCATTTTGGCATGACTGCGTTCGTGGCCAACCAAGTTTAACAGCGCTGAATGTCTACAGCGGCACCTGCGACATCAGCTGTGTAAGGCAGCCATAGCCCGCCTAGCTGAGACAGCCATAGCTGGGGCTGTACTCAGCGCATCTATCCCCAGGGGATATCTGCGTTTGGCAGGACTATCGGAGGGTCTTCACTGAGTACATGTGGGTACTGCTGCTGCGGTAGCAGCCAGGCAGCCATAGCTGCCTTCTTCATCGTCAGAGTGGCTCATCGGCACTGGGGACTACATCGCTGTTCACGATCTTCATCTGGGTGTATGGCGCTGGCCTCTGGGAGGCTGTTTCAGTGCAGCGCTAGACTCTGAGAGTGGAGTAGTGAGTGGAGGGTGTGGTACTGGGGTGGCGAGACACTGGGTTGAACTCTGAAACGATTTGAAGTTAATTGTGTGGAGTTGGCTCATCATCAGGGTTACTTTCCAATTGTGATCTTCGCAGTGTCAATTGTGATTGGTTGTTGGGAGTGTGTCAGGGAGAGAGAAACACTGAGTGTATTCTCCCCTTCTGTGCATAATTGTTATTCCGCTGTTTATCTCTGATCTGTGTGCAGTTGGACTCTCCCCTTGGTCTCATGCATGTATGGGCGTGTGTGAGTTCTTCTGTGTGTGAGTGGCAAGTAAATTGTCAAACAACCGAGTTCATAACACTGCAAAGGGCCCAGCGTGACGCCTCCCGCTGGGCCCAGCGAAAATCGGTGCGGAGGTGGGTGGGACTGGGGCAAGGGAAATTGGGTGCAACGTTTCGTGGTAAGACTGCGGGTGGGAGTGAGCGAAATTTGGTGTGGAGGCGGGCGGAACTGGGGCGAGGGAATTCGGGCGCGGCGTTTCGTGGTGGGACTGCAGATGCGAGTGAGGGAAAATTGGGCGCGGCATTTCGTGGTGGGGCCTGTGTGCGCATCGACGAGTGTGGGAGTGTGGGAGTGCGGTGCCGTGCGCGAGTGTGAGAGTGCGGTGCGCGTGTGGGCCTGTGGAGTTTTTTGCTTTGGACGTCGCGCGGGGCACGGGGGGCCAGATCACGTTATCGGACCGTTGGCTTGTGGGGATTAGCGGCGGTCCTGTGAGCTGTGCAGTGCGTGGGTGTGGCGCGGCAGAGGGCCGGCAGCGGGGTGTGGGCTGTGCAACTGCCGTGGCCGAGCCCGGGGAGTGGTGTGGTCGGGGTAGTGTGGCCACGGGTGGCACCGTGTGACCACGGGCGGCAACGACGCGTGCGCGGTGGGGGAGCGACGTGAGAGTGGCGTGCGGTGTGAGAGTGGCGTGCTTGGCGTCATGTGCGGTCGAGGAGCGGCGTGGGAGTGGCGTGTTTGGGATGGTGAGGTCGGAATACAGGGAAGGAGGAGGTTGCAAAAGGGAGGAGGGCATCCTGCAAGTGGAGGAGGAGGTCGAAAGAGAGTTTGGAGGAGGTCGCACCAGAGGTCGGAAGAGGACGTGCAAGGGGGAACGATCGGGGTGAGCTCTCTCTCTCTCTCTCTCTCTCTCTCACACACACACACACACACACACACACACACACACACACACACACACACGTTTTAATGGCAAAATTAAAAATGAGTAAAAAAATTAAAAATAATGAAAGGGAAAAATAAAACAAATGAGTATTTAACATTTAGATAAATTTTAGCAGAATTTATTCCTAATGGATTTGAGCCCGAAATTATTTATTTACACTGGATGCATCGATTCGTACGAGTCCCCGATAATTATAAACCGACGCTTGATTTTGCCCGATTCATTTTGTTAATATCCTCGCTAGAACCCCGATGTAATTGAGTGAGCGGGATCGATTTTTGGGTTACGGCGACATGGTCGGTTTGGTGTTGCTACTGGTTCCAGTACGAGACGGGCTACACGGTTTATTATTTCGGTATGGTTCAGAACTGGTATGGCACAGCCATTTGTCTGGTATCGGTATGGTCCGTTTACGACACAATACGGTATTCTGCATTGGACTGCTATGGCTGCTGGTTCGGGACAGGTACGGAATGCTACGGTCCCTAGAATAGCGTTGTTACGGGTGACTACAGCTCAACGCTGAGATGGCTGGAAGGGGGCATGGAGACCGCGGCATATGGTCACTGGTTCGGATTGGTGCTTAGCTCGGCAGCGACATGATACAGGAACAGCTTGACTTGAATATTTCCTGATACAGTGCTGCTTGGTGGGGCCACCACAATGGACCACTATTTTTTTTGTCACCGGCACGACAGTTATGTGGGATGGAAGGTCATTCGGCCTGGCCGGGTTCTTCCTGATATTACTGCTGTGGATCCTCGCGCTCTCTGATACGATGCGGGCTCTGCAAACCGGGCCTAAAGCCTTGGTACGGCAGGCACAAGCAGGACCAGTCTTCAACTGCGAAAAGGGCTGGTCTTCTTCCTCCTGGCCCAAGGCTGTAGCCGCAGGCAATGCAGATGGAACCAGTGGGGCACAAAGGGGGAACAGGCACTGCGGTCTCAACTGGGAGGTGAYAAGGAAGAGAAAGGATTGGGGTGGGGGACTTTACTTTTTTTTCCAGTCAGCGCGCACGGTGTACCCAGCCCGAGTACACTGCATTTAGAACATGCCTGTTCGGGAACGCGCGCGATGAGGGGAGAGTGCTCGCAGTATGCTCAAGACAGTAAGATTCAGCCGGGGGGAACGATTCGGACGGAGGGCAAACTGTGGAGCGTGCCTGGCGTGCGCCGCGCGCGGCACAACACGATTCAGACAGGGGGATGACTGTGGACTGTACGGTGTGCCCGGCACGCACGGAGCACAGCTCGATTCGAAGAGGGGAAGTGCGGGTGGCATACGCAGTCCGGGAAGACCTCGATCAGGGCTGGAATGTCCCTGTTGGTGAGCGAGGGAGAAGGTTGTCTGACGACGGCGGTAGGAGGCGCGTGAAGCGAAGGGGAGATTAGCGTGCCAGGCGTCAGCAGTGAACGCGGGAACCAGCCAACGGGGGATTGGCCGGGGCAGCCAGCACTGCCAGCGCTCTTCACGGTTGGTCGAGCACAGCGGATTGAGGGAGGCGACGGAGAACATGTAAACAGAAACCCAGAAAAGGGGGCGGAGTCGTTCCTTCAGGCGGGATCAGAAAGCTCAGCGATAGGAGGGAAGAAGCGTGCGTGAAGGACATACTACGAGGGCAGAAACCAGAATTAAGTTAGCGCCAGCCTGCCTCACCTCAGCCTAGCTCAGCGCAGCACCTCACAGTGCTTTAGCGTGTCGGCATTGCTCGCAATGGCCAAGATCCCTGCCCACTCGCCCTCTCTGCCTATATGCCGGTGTTGCGTGTGGGCGGCCTCCCTTGAGCCTGCGCCTGGGCCCCAGTACCTGTACCCAGGCCCAATGCGGTTGGGGCCCACGAAATACAGTTGCGCCTATTTCATCGAGGCCTGCGTCCAGATTCAGATAGTGGGCCGGTTTCCCATTGGCATTTTCGGCCTCTATATCCAGCATGCAATGTCGCCCTCACGTTTATGTGCCCAGGGCCTAACAATTCTGGGGCCCTGGTCTTTCTGCATTTGCAGAGATCCGGTACTCGGTGCACTCCAACCAACTGGCGTGCGACAATTGTATGGACCCCACTTCGTGAAATGTTTGAACAAAGGGGCTCTCGTTGATTTGTTGGCCCGCCTTCACTTAGGGCGGGCACGAGGCTTGCTGGGGGCCTTAGCCCAAAACATGTACATCACGGCAAGGCCCCTTTGAGGGCTCAATCCTCACATTCCATCCCCCTTAGCTTCGAAAGTCCGCTGAGATGCTTACTTCGCAGGTGCCTTTCCTTTTAACATCCTCTCATATTCTGCCACCACTTGAGGAGCTGTGTCAATCAGTTCCTCTTTGGTGAACCACCGATCTTCTTTTGGATCCGTATGATGCCTGAATCTGACACGATATTCTCTCTTGGGTTTGGGAGGTCTTCCTCTGCCCAGTGGCTTTGGAACAGGCAGGTCTCTGTGATCCACAATGTCGTCGATGTCCACATGGCCATCCATGGTTGGGGGCAGCATCGATCTCCTTGAAGGGAATTGATCTGTCTCAACAAAAGGTGCAAGCTTTGAGGCATGAAAGACAGGGTGAGTGCGCAAGTGATCAGGGATGCGGATAACAAAGGTAGAACCATCCATCTCATCCCCAGGACTTCCCAGGGACCAAAATACTGAGGCATTAGTTTTCGAGAGAACCGAATTCTTGTCCTAGCTCACTAGCCTTGACCCAGACACGTTCCCCTACCTGAAATGAGGACTGTCGACGATGTTTGTTCTCAGAAGCAATCGTTGCTTGCTGAGCTTTCCTGATGTGCTCGACAACAACTTCTCATACTACACACCATACTCAAGTGTGCCTGGAGTTGCAGAGGGTCGGTTTTCAGGTAGGAGGAAGTCCAGAGCTGATCTAGGCTTCCATCCCAAGTGTAGCTGATTAGGACTAACGTCGGTACTGCTGTGTACATCGTTGTTTTACAGGCTGGCGATGAGAGGCAACTTCTCATCCCAGTCATCCTGGCTGGGCTTGATGTAATGCCTCAACAGGTGTTGTACAACTCTGTTCATCTGCTCGGCCTGTCCGTTGGCTTCGGGATGATTCCCTGAAGTCATCTGAAGTTGAATGCCCATCTGCTCAGCAGTCTTCTTCCACAGCTCACTTGTGAAGCGGACATCTCTGACACTAACGATTGACTTTGGTAGTCCAAAATCACGCACCCAGTTGTCCATAAACAACTTGATGACGTGTTCAGTCCTTGCGGTCTCTGGAATGGCAATTAGTCTAGCGTACTTGGTGAATCGGTCTATGATGACAAAGATGTGCCTCTTGCCACTCCTACTGGTCACCAGGGTGTCCATGAAGTCCATGGAAACACTTTGTCCCGGACCAGCGGGGATAGGTAAGGGCTTTAGCAACCCAAGCGGTGCTCGAGTTCGCAGCTTGTCCCGCTGACAGGCCTGACAGGTCTCCACATACCTCTTTGCATCTTCTAGCATTCGGGGCCACAAAAATCGTTGTACTAGATTGACACTCGTCTTTTTGTAGCCAAAGTGTCCGGTTGCGTCATGACATTCTCCTAAGAATAAACTACGCAAACGTTCACTAGATGGGACAATTAACCTTTTAAATCCGGCCTTCTCAAGAAAGAGAAGCCCGTCCACCATCACAAACTCATCTTCTGTGGCCTTGTCTTTTGCCTGAAGTTTGCATATGATGTCCATCGTGACAGGGTCTTCCTGATAGGCTCCCACCAGCGATTTAGTTCCTCAGATACACCAAACTCAGAAACTAGCGCCCCTAGTAGTCTGCCCTACGTGATAGCGCATCTGCAACGTTGTTGTACTCTCCCTTTAGATACTCTAGCTTGAAGTCATACTGATCTATGACCTCAATCCAGCAGCCGGTTGAGTCTTGATCCATTTAAGGGTCTGATGATCAGTTCTCAAATAGAAAAACCGTCCCAACAGAAAGTGCCTCCAATGGACAAGTGCTTTGTAGAGAGCATAGAGTTCCCTTTCATAGGTGGACTTTGCCAGTTTCTTTGATGGCATCGTTTTGCTCATATACTCAATCGGTCTCAACTTTTTCCCATCCTGCTGAGCCAGCACTGCGCAAATGCCGTATTGGCTTGCGTCAGTGGTTACAATGAAAGGCTTCTGAGGATCGGGCACCATGAGAACCTCATGATTCATGAGTGCATGCTTCAATCGTTTGAAAGCAGCCTCGCACTCATCACTCCAGTCCCACGGCGTGTCAAGTTGAGTTAGATCAGTCAAAGGATAGTTTCTATAGTAGCCGCACATTCCTAAGAAAGATCTGACCTCAGTAATAGTCTGAGGTCGTAACCAGTCCCTGATACTAGCAACGATGTACCCGGCGCATTGCAAAGGCCAAAGGGCATCACTACAAACTCATACAGACCGTATCTGGTCTGAAAAGCAGTCTTGTGCTGATCCTCAGGTCTTATTGCAATTTGATGGTAGCCGAACTTTAAGTCTATCTTGCTATAGTACTTACATCCCTGCACCCTATCCAATAGGTCGTCTATGCGAGGTTAGGGCTCTGCATTCTTCACTGTGATGGCTTTGAGGCCTCTGTAATGAATGCACATCCTCAATGTACCCCCCTTCTTTGGTACAAATAACACTGGAGATCCGAAGGGGGAAGTACTCGGCCGAATCCATCCCTTTTCTGTCAGCTCTTTCAGTTGTCGCCGAAGTTCGTCCAACTCGGCCGGAGCCATCCTATAGATCCTTCCCTTTGGGGTTTTACTCCCTGGAATGATTTTTATGGCGTGGATAACCTCCCTTTCTACGACTCTTGTAGGCTCTGTGAACAGATCAGGGAACTTAGCAACGACGTGTTCTATCTCTGGGGGTGTTTTAACGGCTTCCCCTTTCTCAGAGACATACACTAGGTGCATACCCTCCTCTTGGTTCTGTTTGTAATAATTGTAGAACGCTTATGCACACAAGAAGCCATAGGATTCTATTAAGCTACTGGCTTTACACTTAGCCAGTCTCACAGTTCTTCCATTCTGCAACTTATTGCTTTAGCACCTTCTTGTCCCAGTCAAATTGGGGCTTGGCAACCTCAAGGTAGTACACTCCTAACAACATATCAAACGGTAAATCGTCGCTAACCTGGAACAGAATCTTGTGATTAAGTTCCCCTCCTCCATAGGAGAAGGTACATACTACATCCTTGATATAGTCAGTGACAACCATGCGCTCCTGATTGGCCAAAGTAGATGCTACCGGTCTACTAAGGTGTTGTACCCGGTCCTTTAGGTGCAGCCTTTCCAAGGAGTCGCGACTTATGTAATTCTGTGTGGAGCCGATGTCTACGAAGGCACCACATTTGCGGCCCCCTACAACAACTTCCACGACGAAATGTTCTCCTCTAGGACCTCTACTTTAATGCCACCCAAGATTCGCGAGGATCCTTGCTTGACCACTCGCTTTCCAAATCTTCTAAGGCTTCAGACACATCCAACGTACAAAGCATAGTTTGGTCTGGATGAGTCTGCAGGGTGACTAAAGAGTCATTAGCTATGGCCTTCTCATGAAGTGGGGAGGGTATCTGACCCACTTCACCATGAGTAGAAGCAGCTAAAACTTCCACCGGCCTCACATGTTTCCCGAGCTAGAAGCCTAGGAAGAAGGTACCCCTCCTTTAGGGGGTATCTTCTGCGTGACCTTTGCGTTCTTGCACTTGTACTGGGTGTGTCCGTATTCACCACAGTTAATGCAAGTACCACGCACTCGGCGGTCCCGCCACACTTCCTGATCAAGACCTGCCTTGACCCAATCAGCAACTCTGGCTTGATTGGAGGCGGCCTGCCCTTGACTCTTTTGATGGCCCTTCCCTCGGCCACCTGCCTTAGTCTTTACTACTGCGGCGAGGGTGCTACCCTCAGCGGTTTCCTCACCGTCGTACTCTGTACTGTCCATCAGGTTTGAAAGCTCCTCGATCTCGGTTTGGGTCCCATCAGACTCGACCATCATCAATCGACTCCCCTTCTTCTTCCACTCCTGTGGACTCTTCTTCTTCCTCCCGTCTACTAGAGTAGGCTGAGCACTTCCTAGAGTAGCCTCTAAATCTAAGGCCTTTCTAGAGAAGGTCTCAAACGAATGATACTCGAGGCGAGCCTCGCTGGCCAGTAAGGTCCTGAGATTCTCTGGCAGACATCTCACAAACATCGTCAATAAGACCTGGTCATCGTAGCGTATGCCGGGAACGACGATGAGGCTTTCTACGGTAGATGTTAGCTCTCTGACTGACTTGTACTTTCGTTGGTCTAGTTTGAGCATCGCATCAGTGGCAATTTGTACCTGCTGTGGATTATGTCAGCGAGCTTCTACCATGTCTAGGAATTCTTCTAACGTAAGGGTCTTAGCCCAGTCTGCCATTCGTCGTTCGAACCCGCCCTTTGCTACTATTCCATCTATCCATTTGGTTGCCTTACCCTCAAGGTAAGACGCAGCAATAATCACCTCCTCCTCCTGCAAAGTCCTCTTTGCCCTTACCCACATTGGAACTGTTCTCAACCATGTGTTGAGTTCCTCGTCCTTCTTCTCTCCGGAGAAGGCAAGGGGCGGTTTCATAGGGGTCTTTGGGTACCATCGACCTCGCGGTTGTCCTTGTTGAGGAACAGGTTGTTGCGGTGATGGTGTAGCTATCACCGTTGACCCAGAAGAAGAAGAAGCAACAGTCTGTGCGACTGCTGCAGATGTACCGCTTGGTTGTGTGCTAGCTTGTACCGGAAAGGGCCTGACATCGTCGTTAACGGCAACGGCGACTGTGCTGCTGGCCTTAATCCTGGCCTTTGCAAAAGGTCCAAGATCTGGTCCAAAGAGTTCTGCATGAAGTCCAGTCTGCTGTCCACATGCGCATGCCGCGACAGTACGCTGTTCTTCAACACTTTCATTTGGTCAGTCATGGCTGACTCATCCGAACCCTCTAATGCAGCTTTGTTTGCCTCTAACGTATCAAGCCTGGCTGTTCTATTTTTTATCTCTTTTTCTCTGTCGGTAGCTTGCTTCAGTTCCCTCTCTAACCGAGCGCGGATCCTTTCGACTTGTTGGAGCTCTAGGAGCTCCCTGCCGCGTGGGCTCAATGGGCTTAACTGCGAGCCCGCCACTTGACTTGTGGACTGACTAGAACTTACTGCCCCGGAAGTACCTGTGGGCCCAGGGGGCATTCCCAACTGGGTCCCAGACGAGGACGCAGCAGAGGCTGTGTCGTTAGCCATTGCGCTGCTCTGGCTGCTGCTGCCTGTTCTCTAGCTGCTGCGTTTGCTGCTGCCAACGCCTGACTTGCAGCTAGTGCTGTTTCCCTGGCTGCTGCGAGAGCACGGGCTCTATTTTCGGCACGAAGCCGTCTTTCGTCTCCCGGTTGTAAGGTCTGAAACACGTGCAGGACCCTAAGTGATCTCGAACGTGTCAGTCTCGCATCGTCAACTCCACCCTCATCGGTGTCTAACCCGCTCATCAGTTAGGCAAACACTATCTGCACTACAACTCCCTGTTGGAGTCCTACCACAGCATATGTTTGATCGGCACCTAATTTTCTAAAAATAAATGTGTCCGGAAGGTCCCCTACTCAACCGATCAAGTGGCGGCCTACAGCATTCACAAAAGACCGTAAACATAGTTAAGTTCTATCATGATTAGTTCACTTATAGAAGCTTTGCATAGAACTGGCTATGGTAGTATACAACAGTCCTAAACTAAACTGTCTGTGAGGTGTTAGCAGTCTGTCAACCAACTAATCGACAATGAAACCAGACTATGTTGCAGATGTATGAACAATGGATATGGTTGTGTTTACAGTTGAGCTCCAAATTGGAACCTACCCTCCCCTCAATCCAACATACCGATGAGCATCATTGAGCGGCAGTGTCATAGGTGTGCAATGTCGGCCCACTCTTGTGCCCCAGGTGCATGCTTATGACCAGGCTTGCCCATTCTTTATCCTCGCGTGCAACGAGCTGTACGTCCGACTGATCTGGCTGATCAAGAGGCCTATTTAAGGACTGCCCCCAAGGTCGCTCAGGACCTATTTAACGTCGCAATCAGGACGACGATCACAGCTAGTATCAGATCGGAACCGCATCCAGAAATGTTTATAGACGGTCTGGGAGCGTCTGCATAAGCCTGTTCAGTCCGCACACTCCTCTATCAGCGCAGCAAAAGTACCCTCATGGACAAAGCAGCCATCGCATGCGTGTACTAATCCCATTGGGTTGGCATGGGCACCGTGACTCACGTGCTTCGACCAGGGCCCTTCAGTGGCACCGCCCTTTCTCCTTCCAAATGCTTCACCAGGAAGATTGTCGTCTCTTAAGGTAGAGCGCTCACGACACCTCACCAAAAGAGAGGATTCTCAAGTTGGACTCACTTCCTCATGGTAAGGAGAGACTGAGAGGGTGGATAAGGTAAGGGAACAACGTACCTGGAGATAGCTGCCCCCAACCACAGATTTCTCACCAATTGAGCCGAGTGCGCATTTGATGACCGGTCGTAGCCTCGGTACCACTCACAACGCAATGCAGTGCCACCTCAGCCAAATGCCACATCAGCATGCTCTCATCACCAATCATACATTCCGCCGTCACCACGGCATCCCATGCCGTACAACCTTCTGGCGCACACCTCTCTACCCAGGTCGTGCGCCTAATATGGCCTGACGTCACAAGGACCAATTGCGAAGAAGCATCGTCAACGCACCAAGTCTGTATAACGCCAGCGCACCAAGGTAAGCAGCGAATCGAACCAGCTCCGATACCAAAATGCAAGGAACATGAATGTGGACGAAGCACAGAAATCCAAATTGCAAAATCACACTGATGTCCAAGTAGTCAAAGCAAGAGCAGACAGCACAATGGAACCGAGTAACCATCCATTCGAGAACGATACAGAAGAATCGTGAGTCAATGTCCAAGCCCAATCGGGCAACACCAACAGCATAACCCAATGTAGCTCTCTCTCTTGAATGGCGCCAGGCGCCCTATCTACTCTACAACCTAACACTACAACTACAGCATGGAAGCAACCAGACAACTTGACGACCAGCGAGTGATGACGTCAACACCAATGCCGACCCTCTCTCCACCAGGTACGTCTCTCTCTTCATCCTCACTCTCCCTTGTTATCCCACACAGCGCCCTCCACTTCCCGAAGAACCACCTTCGCCCTCACCTCCCTCTGCGCCCACAGGCAGCCCGGCTATGGCCGCCAGCGCCCTGCGCCCAGGCTGCGCCCTACCGCTTAGCGCCAGCCTGCCTCACCTCAGCCTAGCGCAGCGCAGCACCTCACAGTGCTTCAGCGTGCCGGCATTGCTCGCAATGGCCAAGATCCCTGCCCACTCGCCCTCTCTGCCTATATGCCAGTGTTGCGTGTGGGCGGCCTCCCTTGAGCCTGCGCCTGGGCCCCAGTACCTGTACCCAGGCCCAATGCGGTTGGGGCCCACGAAATACAGTTGCGNGCCCCAGTACCTGTACCCAGGCCCAATGCGGTTGGGGCCCACGAAATACAGTTGCGCCTATTTCATCGAGGCCTGCGTCCAGATTCAGATAGTGGTCCGGTTTCCCATTGGCATTTTCGGCCTCTATATCCAGCATGCAATGTCGCCCTCACGTTTATGTGCTCAGGGCCTAACAATTCTGGGGCCCTGGTCTTTCTGCATTTGCAGAGATCCGGTACTCGGTGCACTCCAACCAACTGGCGTGCGGCAATTGTATGGACCCCACTTCGTGAAATGTTTGAACAAAGGGGCTCTCGTTGATTTGCTGGCCCGCCTTCACTTAGGGCGGGCACGAGGCTTGCTGGGGGCCTTAGCGCAGAACATGTACATCACGGCAAGGCCCCTTTGAGGGCTCAATCCTCACAGCGGAAACCAACGGCTAGAATTTGAGATATTGAATCTTCTTTATTTTTTTGAAAATATTACGAAAATACCTTTTATTGATTTAATTAAAATACTGGGAATCGGAGCGAAGTTTTGGACTGTTCACCAAGAACGTAGTTGTTTGACTTATTTTTCCTGACTTTTTGAGACTTCAATCAGGGAAAACGAGCATCGTACGCAATCGGTACGCAGTCAGACAACGTGCATTATCCTAAATTAAATTGCAAAATAGTGAATTTCTTTATTAATTTATTGAAATACTAAAAGGATAAAAATTAAAACTTTTAATCCGATAACTTTTTTGTTTGAACCCCAAAGATTGAACCTGCGAAATTCCTATAGTTAAACGGGGTTTACGGTGTATGTGCGGCTGCGCGCAAAAACCTAAACCCTGATTGGGGAAACCCTAATTCTACTTTTAGGCATATAAGACTATTGAAATTAAATTCTAACTCCAAATCTAGCGAGTAGCGAGAGCGGTGGAGACCTAGGCTTTGTGCATATAGTACACGCTCGGAAAATAAAGAGAATTAATTTGATTTTTTTGTTATAATTAAAAAAAAAAAAAAAAAAAACTTAATTAAAGTTAGAGTTCTTTTATCTTTTCGTCCGTTCTATCTTTGCTCCTAGGTTACCAATGGTCCGGGGGACGCCTAAAAATTTTGAAGCCATTCTGCTAAGCCAACAAAACATGAAAAATCGTCAAAGATTGGGGTGTCAAAACGTGCTCGCCCACTCACTATTTTGTTTTTTTTCCCTTATAACTTTTTGTTTTCACTTTATTTCGGGGCCTAAACAATTTTATTATTTAAAAAAAAACAATTAACGAGTTATTGATTATGTAAACTGCATATCTGTAAATTTTCAGGGCATTTATCAATGCCAAAAAACAATTAAAATTTGGCAAAGATGGCGGTGTCGAAAAGGTGCTGGCACACTCAC
>BFEA01000182.1:1432696-1451877 GCA_003427395.1 Chara braunii
ACTGACAGCAACACTCACTCTCTCTCACTGACAGGAACACTCACTCTCTCTTACTGACAGCAGCACTCACTCTCTCTAACTGACAGCAACACTCACTCTCTCTCACTGACAGGAACACTCACTCTCTCTTACTGACAGCAGCACTCACTCTCTCTTACTGACAGCAACACTCACTCTCTCTCACTGATAGGAACAATCTCTCTCTCTTACTGACAGCAGCACTCACTCACTCTAACTCTTTCGCTCTCTCACTCTTTCTCATGATAACCGTCCACGCCAATCGCACTCGCCACTTGCACCGTCAGGATATCCCTGGGTAAGCTCTCACGGCTCGAGCTCTCGTCCCAATTCCCTCGGATTACATCGCAGTTTCCAGCTAGTAGGTCTGTGAGAAATGAGTTGATGGTGAGATTGCCTCGCGCTCAGCTTGCCAAGCACGCACTGCTCTTCTTACCGTCTTCTCCGCAGACGAACTCGAGAGGGCTAGTTCGGCCCGCTCCCTCGCGTTGTTCCTCTTCCTGCTTGTTTGACCGCTGAACTCAGACACGGAATGGGCTGAGTACGTCTTGCCCGCTCTCCTCTCCTCGAACCGCCTCACCCCCAACTCCTTCCGGCTCACTGCAGCTCGAGTCTGAGGCGCGCCGGGTACACCTGGCATGCCCCCCCCTTCAATGTCGGGTCTTCCTCCTATATCTTCTGGCGTGTCGAGTCCACCGTGCCTTCGGATTCTCGGCCCCGCCTGTATCTCCCTACGCCTTTGCTGCCACAGGCCACATGCTCGGGTTCACGAGCACAGGGGGACGGGTTGATAAATTCAGTTCACATTATCGTCGAAATGCCCATGCTTCTGGGGTTTCACTAGGAACCCCGCAGGCATAACATTAGTTCCGCGGATGGCCTGCGCATTCGACCCCAGCAGGGGGACCAAGGCTACCCAAGACTCACAGCCCAATCGGTGTCCCCGCAAACAATCGCATGAGTTATCTATATCACGTCAGACCGTCGCAGTACCAATGGCAAGAAAGTCCGCCCTGTTCTCTGGCCAACTTTGCCACTCCATACCAGCCCCGAACCAGTTCGGACTGCACCGAGCCTAGAATTGCCATGGCTTGCCCCGTGTCGTAACCGTTCTCAAACCGAACCCGAAATAAATTGTCCCAGCGGTTCCCGGCTTGGATTGATACACCGTAGAGGCCTCGGACCAGAAAATTGATCGCCGCACCGGTTCTGAATCTGAAAAATATACCGCTGCAGTGAACGGGGATCTGAAAATAAATCACAGCAGAGGTTCCGAACCTGAAATAAATCTCCGTGCGGGCGTTGAACCGAAACAACGCGATGCCACCGATCCTGATCAAACCCGAAATCCAATACCGGGCTGCCGTGCCACGCGGACGCCGAACTCGTACAACCATGCCATGATTATTCCGTATCTGTCCCGAACCTGATATAGGACGCCGCAACGTCTCCGAACTTGAAAACAAACTGCCGCCAAGGACCCAAACTTGGAATAAATCATCGCAGCTGTCCCTAAACCTGAAAATAAGTCCCCCTAGTGAAACAGGTGTCACCCGGCCCATACCGTACTTGAAGCACGTCAGACACCGTAGGATGTAGCCACTCCGTAACAAGCCTCATATTCGTACCGAACCAAACACCATGGTCGACTCAAGGTAGTACCTGTCCATGCGTCTCTCGCTCTCAGAACGTCCGAACAACAGTAGTGTTTAGTAATCAAGCAAAGCAGCGAAAGCGACGCAGGGATCCTCGGCCATCGGCAGTATTGAACACTGTTAAAATCCGTGGAAAATGTTCAATCCGGGGTCAGAGCTAACGGCGGGTAATCGAGGCGAAATTAGGCCAATCTCCTAATAATCATGGGTTCCCGTCCCTCTTATCATTTTTCATCATTCTCCCCTTCTGGTCGTAATCCCTTTTTCCCATCTTKAATTATGGTACTAAAATKAGCAAAAATTTGAGGCTTCATCTCAACCCCGGTCGCGCCTAGTGCGGCCACTCATCTCGTCGTCTTTTAGGGTTGCTCGCAAAGTTCAGCGCGCCCAAAACCAGGGGTGCCTTGAGCTCCCCTAATTTTTGCTGCCCGGTCAACCCGGAGCACCGACAAAACGCGGACTTGTCCTTGAGCTGGAGTCCCAAAGCCGCAGATTTCAGGCGGCGCACTGCTTGTGGCCGCCTGACAACGCTATGAATAGGATATTCCATGACTACTTGGATAAGTTTGTCGTCGTGTACCTCGATGACATACTTATTTTTAGTAAGACTGTCGAGGAACACGTAGCACACTTAGACAAAGTTCTCAGTCTCCTGCGACAGCACAAGTTCAAGATCAACGGTGAAAAGTGCGAGTTTGGCCGCACCCGTATCTTGTACTTGGGTCATGAGATCTCCGCGGAAGGGTTGAAGCCCGATGACGCGAAGGTGGCCAGCATTCGTGATTGGCCACGTCCTCAGTCCGTGAGTGAGATGAGATCTTTCGTAGGAATGACAGGCTACTATAGGACTTTCGTTAAGAATTACAGCATAGTGGCCGCTCCTTTGACTGATCTGACCCGCCTTGACACCCCTTGGGAGTGGACAGATGAGTGCGAGGCTGCTTTCAGACATCTGAAGCATGCATTGACGCACTATGAAGTCTTGAAGCTACCCGATCCTGATAAGCCATTTATAGTAACCACGAATGCTAGCCAATATGGCATTGGCGTCGTGCTTGCGCAGCAGGAGGGGCCAAAGTTGAGGCCAGTAGAGTACATGTCCAAGAAAATGCCGTCTCAGAAGTTGGCTAAGTCCACTTATGAGAAGGANCTTGCGCAGCAGGAGGGGCCAAAGTTGAGGCCAGTAGAGTACATGTCCAAGAAAATGCCGTCTCAGAAGTTGGCTAAGTCCACTTATGAGAAGGAGCTCTATGCGGTGTACAAGGCTCTCACCCATTGGAGACACTACCTCCCTGGGCGGTTCTTCATCCTCCGGACTGATCATCAGACCCTGAGATGGATGAGAACACAGCCAGTACTCTCTGACGCTCTCAAGCGTTGGATCGAAGTCATTGAGCAATATGACTTTGACCCTCAATATCTTAAAGGAGAGTACAACAAGGTTGCTGATGCCTTGTCGCGCAGACCGGACTTCTCAGGTGCGCTGATTACTGAGTTCGATCTGACGGACAATGCTACTCAGTCTTTGGTGGAAGCCTATCATCAGGACCAGTTTATGTCTGAGATCATCCGCAGACTTGAGGCGAAGGATAAAAAGACCTCCGCCGAGTTTGAGTTGGTCAATGGATTGCTGTTCCTAGAGAAGGCAGGGAATAAACGCTTGTGCGTTCCAAGTAGCGAGTCTTTGCGTAGTTTGTTTTTAGGTGAGTGTCATGATGCCACCGGCCATTTTGGGTACAAGAAGACCGCAGCCAACTTGCTGCAGCGGTTCTGGTGGCCAACGATGATGAAAGATGCACAGTTGTACGTGGAAACTTGTCAAGTATGCCAGAGAAACAAGCCCCGGACTCAAGCGCCTCTTGGGCTGCTCAAGCCCCTTCCGATTCCGGAAAGGCCAGGTGAAAGTTTATCCATGGACTTCATGGATACGCTGGTCACCAGCAAGAGTGGGATGAGACAGRTCTTTGTCATCGTGGATAGGTTTAGTAAGTTTGCTAGATTAATAGCTATGCCAGAAACAGCAAAGACCGAATACGTGATCAGGCTATTTAAAGAAAACTGGGTTAGAGACTTTGGACTGCCGAAGTCTATAGTCAGTGACAGGGACGTCAGGTTCACGAGTGAATTATGGAAGGCCGCTGCAGCTGAACAAGGAACTCAACTGCAGATGACTTCTGGAAATCATCCAGAAGCTAATGGCCAGGCTKARCAAWTGARYCGYGCTGTGCAACACCTGTTGAGGCACTACATCAAGCCCAATCAGGTAGACTGGGACGAAAAGCTTGCTTTAGTCGCTAGTCTATATAACAACGCTGTGCACAGTGCTACCGGGACGAGTCCTAACAGTCTACAACTGACATTCAAACCTAGACTGCCCTTAGATTTCCTACTTCCAGACAACCAGCCAACTGCTACACCGGGCACTCTAGAGTTCGCCTATAGATATGAACAGAAGATGCAGGAGGCTGTAGAACACATGCAGAAGGCACAGGCARCAATGATAGAGTCTGAGAATAGACACCGCCGCCCTTCTACATTTCAGGTAGGGGACAGAGTCTGGGTCAAATCTTCAKAACTGGGACAGGAGTTCGGGATATCCCGCAAACTCATGCCTCAGCACTTTGGACCTTGGGAAGTTTTAGACGTAGTAGGGACAGATCCTGATGGTCCATCATATGTCATCCGTATCCCTGGTCATCTCAGAACTTACCCAGTCTTTCACGCCTCTAAGCTCGCTGCCTTCAAGGAAACTGACCAGTTTCCCTCTCGTCGATCCATGCTGCCCCCAACCATGGACGGAGAAGTCGACATCGATGATATCGTTGACCACAGGGAGATGCCAGTTCAAAAGCCTCCAGGAAGGGGACGTCCTCCAAAACCAAAGCTGCAATTCCGAGTCCACTTCAGACATCATACAGATCCAAAGGAGGACCGCTGGTTTACTTGGGAGGAACTGATGCAGACCGCTCCTCAAATCGTTGCCCGCTATGAGAAGGATGCACTGAAAGGAAAGCGCCAGATGGCTACAGATTGATCTTCGAAGAGGACTAACGAAGATATGGAGGAGGGAATGCGAGGCTACGCTCGCTTAGCCCCTACGGGGCCCTATCTGCAACAAGGTCAGGTCACGTCAGATCGAACAGAGGAAGAGGACAGGCAGCCATCCGGCTTGTTGAGTCTGCTGTGGTTCGAGGTCAAGACTATCTGGGCTCATATGTATGATGCTGTTTGATTGCCAAAGTTCGCTAATGCTCATCTTCCTTGCATATGTTAGATAACATATATTTTTTTCAGATTGTTCTGAGAACTTTTTTTTTTTTTTTTTTTTTGTTTGCGCTAGGTCGGACATACCCTGTCCGGTAGGACGTCCGACCAGACGTCCGGTCGGACATCCCGGACGGTCAGGGGGGTCCCGGACGTTCGATCCAACAACCTAGCTTTGCTACCCTTTTCGGTGGATTAATCATGGAATAACCTCCCGAACCCCATCCGCACGGGGGGGATGGGAAGTGCTGCCAAAAGTTTTTGAAATTTTCTTTTAACTTTTTGATTTTAGTCAATAAAATTGATGAAAATTAAAATAAATATCGGAAAATAAATAAAATTTATTTTTTCATTTCTATTTATTTTACTTGTCTTTCCTCTTTCGACAGTTCTATTTGAGGGCCTCCGTCTCGAACCCCATCCCAACGGGTGGAGACAAACCGCTGTCGAAATTTTTGTAAATCTCCCAAAATTATTTTTCACCCTTAAAAATCGTAAAATTTGGCGATCCTTTATGTATTTAGACCTTTAGTTAATATAAAATAAGAAAAGTAATTAATCCAAACCGGACTTAATTTTATTTATTTATTTATTTATTTTTTAATTAATGTTTGGAAAATACAAGAAAAGTCTCTAAAAGAGGAAGGAAAAGGGCAGTTGGACTAATCTGTGATTAGTGAGTCTGCTGGTCCATTCCCGAAGATCTGAAACGGGCAACGAGAATTTTCGTGAATTAAAAATTATTTTTTTTTATAATTAATTGACAGAAATTAGTAGTAAATTCAAACGGAGGGGTAAAACGAAGTAGGTACTTACCACCCGACTCCTTAGGGTTTGCGTCTATTCCCCCTATGCACTGAAGGCAAGGTGGTGCTTTCTTTTTACTTGTAAGGAGGTTTTATTAATTAAAACAATGGAAATTTTCTAAAATAAGAAAATGGCCTAAAAATTTGGAAAGTAAGTACGTACGCACTGTATCTTTGGTTTCTGTCTAGGGGAGTAGATCTATTGGTTGGAGACGGTTCCGAGGATGCAGCAGACTGAATTCCCTCGAATTGAGTACACGCCTTATATTCGAGGGAACTCGAGTATAAGGCTTGTAAGCTCATTTTGAGGACAGAATTTCACACCCGCCGTATCTAGGGTACTCTAGAACCTGGTTAGCACTTAGGTACGCACCCTTTTAATAGGGACTTCGTCCCGAACCCCATCCCAACGGGGGGGAGGTGAAGTGCTATCGAATTTTTCCTAGGGGTTTTGAGTTTTTTCTTGACTCATTTACGCGGATGTGGCCACCCTCAGTAGTAGCGGAATATGTTGTTGACCGATGCTGGAAGATTGAGCCCCCCGAACTCGTAGAAGGGGACCTTATGGAGTTCACTTTGCCGATTCGACCCACTGACTGGCATGACAACCGGTACAAGTGGAGGTTGAGGCCTAGGGGAGACTGCATATGGCGAGGTCAAGGCCTACATGTATCTGAGTCCAGAAGGGACCAAAAGGGCCACTCTGACTCTTGTGTCTTGGGGGACCTGCGGGATCATCGGCTGGGCGGAACGATACCTGCAGGAGGAGATAGAGGCCTTCCGGGGTGAGGAAGAACAGGACGTGATAGCGCTGCTCCACGGGTTTCTTCCCCGTGTTATTACCTGAGAGCTTCTGGTTGTTGGAGACAGGTATTTCTCGCACTCGGGCTGTAGGCTTAGGGCGACCGTTCCCTCATTCGTGGTCGACGAGGCGTTCGGTGGGATAGGTGGCTTGGTCGAGGCCTTCCGACTTGAGGAAGAACAAGACGTGATAGTGCTGCTCCACAGGTTTCTTCCCCACAGGTTTCTTCCCCGTGTTATTACCGAAGAGCTTCAGGTTGTTGGAGACAGTTTTTTCCCGCACTCGGGCTGTAGGCTGAGGGCGGCCGTTCCCTCATTCGTGGTCGACGAGGCATTCGGCGGGATAGGTGGCTTGGTCGAGGCGTATCTCACCGCTATTGAGCTCGAGCACATCTCGTGAGGAGATCTCGACACGCATTATATCTACTATTCTCTTGTGACCGCTGGACCCCGGTGGGGAGACGAGAGGGTTCAGCTTATAGAGTTGATCCGGTCTATCGCCCCTACCTCTCAGGGGGCCTGGTGGGATGAGGGTTACGACTGGAGGCAGCCCCCGCCGCCTTATGTGTGGGCTCTACTAGACCGCAAGCTTCGGGCTCTACTAGACCGGACTATACCACGTCGATAGGTCAGCTCTTCACATAGCACCGGGACTCGTGGTGGGGTTCTGGTGATCCTGATCCCCTTATAGTTGTTTATCAGTTGACCCGGTACTACGTGGCTATCGAGGCGCCAGGATATTGCATAGTAGAGGAGGACGACGCGGATGCACGTGCGATCCACTTCCCTAGGCTAGTGGTTCCGTTCCGAGCCTAGAGGAGAGGGCGCGATAGAGTGTAGAGTGTTCGATAGCGAGCTTGCTGATGAGGTTTCGTTCGGGCGGATGTGGTCGCCTGCAGTGGTAGAGGAGTTCCCCATCACTGTGCAATGGTGGCCATATGAACCCCTAGAGTTAGCGGAGGGAGAACTAGTGGAGTTCACACTTCCCTCTCGTCCGATCCACAGGGACGACAACAGTTTTGGATGGCGGTCGATACTTTATAGATCGGGCGTATGGTCGTGGATCTATCGGGAGTTGAATGGAATGAGAGACAATAGGAGTAGGCTTCTTCCACAAGCCGGCTGGGGTGAAGTGAAGGCTTTCTTGTACTTTAGTGTTGAAGCCGCGAAGGAGGCTGCACTATTTCTTGTCATCAGGGGATCGTGCGCAGTCATAAACTGGGCCAAGCGATATCTCCGAGAAGAGACAGAGTCTTTTCAGTGGGACGAGGAGGAGGATGTAAGAAGGTGGCCTAGGAGAGTCCCTATTACAGAAATCTCTGGAGATCTCTGTATCGCTGGACCGGGATTTTTCCCTTGTTCTAACAGGCGGTTGAGGACGACCGTGCGTACGTTCGTAGTAGAGGAGCTGTTCGGGGGAGTAGGAGGAGTGGTTGAGTTTTACTTGATGCTGCAGGAACTTAGTATTTTGACGCTGCAGGAACTTAGTATTTTCTCTCGCAGCGACCCGGATACAGACTACATCTATTCCTCTCTTTTGACAAGAGGGCTGCGTTGGGGAGACGAGAGGCTCCAACTTATAGCTCCTACCCCGAATAGGGATTGGTTGCGAGTGGCATCGCTGGAGAGGAGGCACTCCCCACCATCATACGTATGGGACCTCTTGGACAGAGAGCTTAGAGACGGGCCCGAGTACATTGCTTCATTGGGGCGACTCTTTGCAGATGATTGAGACGCCTGGTGGAGCGACGCTCTTATATCTCCACACCTGGTCACGCGATACTACGAGAGGATAGGAGTGTCGAGGCACGTCCAAGAGTTGGAAGCGAACGATGACGGGGAGTTTTCGGAGTCGGAGAATGAATAGAGGCGGTCGACGGAGAGGGCGAGGCTGCAATGGGATCGATCCACTTTCCGAGGATAGTGGTCGACCTTAGGGCCTAGATATGCGAAATGCAGAGCATGGAGTGGATTGAGAGAGATGAGTGATTCAAATGCGTGGTGGGCGTATCTATTACAACGTGACTCTGATTCCTATAAGGTAAAGAGGTTGGTCAAGCCTAGGGAGACGACTTGAGGTTTTGATATCCCTCTCCCCGTGCGCCTAAACGAGAGTGAGAAGAAGCCTGTTAGATACGCGGGAACGTGGTTAGCAGAAGGTGCTTTCCTGTGGACAATAATCCTAGAGAACAGGGGAGTGGATGGCGTACGATAGGTTGAGGCGATAGGACACTTGGTATTCGACAGGACTCAAGACCTTGAGATAGGACTAACGCTCGCTGGCATTAGCAGGACCTAGTGGAGGTACGAAGTTTTGGCGAAATCCATTGTAAGTCGGCGGTTGAGCAGTTTTGCAGGAGATAGCCAGTCCCTGGTGCGCATCGTATTTGGACCCCCGAAAACCGGACCTCTACCCTGTAGAGGGCTGGAGGTGGGCTTTGTCTACGTTCGTAAAAGGACAGGTGTATGAGGCGTCGACAACCTGAGCAGAGCGGTTAACGATACGTTTTATACTTTCGGGTTGGGATTAGCGCCTCGGTTTAAGGAGCCCTGCGTCACCGTTTGTGCGAGGTGGGGGTGTCTTGATTATGAGACACGAAGAAGACTGATCGACGCGACCTGTTGGGTAAATTGCCTAAGACCTGCCGATCTGATTGAATATTGTCGAAGGCGCGTCGAGGATAAGTACACTGGTCTAGAGGAGTTGAGATATCTGTGCGACGACAGTTAGCAGAGGCATGTCGGGTCGAACGTCCACAGGAGCCAATGTGAGTAGATTGTTAGTAAATGAAGGTTTTAAGGTGACCGGTTTACTTAGAGCGCACATAGAAGAAGACCTTACGGAGCGAGAATGCTTGCGACGGGCTAGAGATTTCATCCACGACCACCGAGCATGTGTTCTCGCGTGCGTGACCTTTCAGACAAAGGTGACGTACGAAGTGATGGTGTGGTCGGTCGATTATTTGCGCGCGAAGTTATTTTTTGATGAGATGGTAGCGGAGGCGAGGAGCAGAGTATGAGTCGGATTGCTTTGACATGACAGAACGTGAGCCTGCGTTATACAGACATAGACACCGAGCTTCTTACTCTCTCCGATGGGATCTCCGAGGTTCCGATTCATGGAGGAGTGTAGATGATAGAAATCCTCGAGTGATCGCAGATGGAGTAGTGACAAGCCGACGAGTTCCTGATGATGAGCGATATGAGCCTCTATTACGACGACTACCGTATACGCGTACTATTTCTAGACGTTTAGCGTGCGATGAGGGGACGATACAAATTCTTTTGAGGGTGAGCATAGATGAGGACTTATCGGTCAGTGAGTGCGGAGAACTTGCAAAGGATGTCACAAGAGCAGAGGCTAGGAGCACTAAGAGAAATAACGACGCAGGGATGGATAGTATATGAAGTAGTTGTCTGCGTTAAGGGGGTTGTACGGTTGGAGATAGTTCAAGACGATACGTCAACGGAAGCTCGGAGTAGGATGTGAGGGACCCTCTGAACTTAGAAAGAGATGGTCGGCCGAGAATGGAAAATGAAGATGAGAGGGTGAAAAGGGTGAAGGAAAGAATTATAGAAGTTGTGTTAAAAAGGGTCGAGGAATTGGTTGAAAGAATCAAAGCGTACGGAGTCTGCGAGAGCGAAGGTAAATTGTGAAGGATAGAAAGGAGTACGAAGGAACTAGAAAGGATCTTTAGGGAAGATAGGGAGCTATTTAGAAGGTGGAGGTTCGATTTTCTAGAGAGTACGAAAACGAGAGACCCCCGACAGTCCGAACAAGGAGAATCCTTTAGGTCGGCGGAACGGGGAGAAGGGAAGGACAGCGAAGACGAGAAGAACAGTAAAGAAGGGAAGAGCAGTGAAGAGAGCAACAGGATGAGGGACGATGAACGCTTGTCAGTACAATGGCGGTAAGTACTCTGTATACGTGGTAGGAAAGATAGACGGTCGGGTGGTCTGTGTGGTAATACAGGTGAATCACCTAGTAAGATTGGGGGTGATAGAAGAGGTAGAGTGCACATGGAGAGCGCCGAGAGAAGCGCGGGGAACTGCACTTTGGGCAAGAATCGAAAACGAACGTCTTATTAGATACATATCAAGTACGATGTTGTTCGAAGGGGGAGTTTCCGTTCGCTCTTGGCATGAATCTCCGAGAGTGATTGAGAGGCTTCTAAAGAAAGAAGCTAGGGAGACAAGCGAGTTAGCAAGAGTTATAGTTGACGGAGCTGTTCTGAGGACACTCTCGGCGCATAACCGGTATTGGAAGGAGTTTATTAAGACCTTGGAGAACATAGAGGACTTCAGAGACAACGACGACTTCGAGGCTTTCTACCTGGTCCTGCGAGCATCCGCGGAGAGGGTGTTAGTAGCGCTTGCCTTAACTGCTCTAGAATGCTAGGTGACCTACTGAAATTGAACAAGAGATGAGCCTACCCGAGGAAGAATTAGCGAGAAGAAGGCGTAAGTTCGGGAGATGGAGTGGACCGCGCAAACACGAGAGCCAGAAAGTTGAGCAGAGTCTGACCAAGATTGGGGAGAAATAAATATTCTCGTATCAAGTGGTTAGGTATCAAGTTGCGGACAGTGGCTGGAAAAGGAACCTGTTTTATGTTATGACAGTGCGCTACATCGATTCGGGCGTACATCACATCAGGATATGTTTGCTGAGAGAAAGAGTGGAATTCTGCACGTACTCGAGGTGTTGGAGAATAGCAGCCTGGAAGTTGAGGGAGGAGAAGAAATTAGAAACGTTAGGAGAGCATGTCGAGACAACAGATGACATTTCGATTTTTGATGTATTGCCCAAACCGCCGGTTCCAGGTGGAGAGCTGGAGCGCAATGGATGACAGGCGTTTGTAGATTTCGCTAAAACAGTCAGAGTTGGTGATCATCATAAGAAGCTGATTGGGAACCAGATGGGAAATGAGTGATGAGAAAACGATTTCAGATGGAGAGTTAGCAGCTAGGAGGGGAAGATTCCTTGCGGGGAATAGGCCGACAAAAGCAAAGTTAAAAAGTTGTCTGCACATCCTTGAGTTTTGTAGGGAGACTGAGAGTTATTTTGAGGGCTGACGAAGACTACGTTCGGATGCTTGGAGATTGAGAGAGGCGAGACCAAAAATAGGTCCGGGCTGTCGGATCAGACATCAGGTCCGGGCTGCCTGTTTGAGTATTAGAGGCGGCGAACACCTTGCATGGACGCCAACTCGGGGAGAAGATAGAGTATATGGAGTTGGATACGATGGGTCCGCATCTGAGTATGGATCAGCATACTAGTGTATATCGAGTATCACCGGACCGTGCTCTGCGGGACCTTAGGGAGCGTATACGGCAGAATGCTCCACTGAGATGTGTAGAGCAACCCGATGATGGGGAGCTCAAAGTAATGGGTTGCCCAATTGTCGCTGAACCATATAGGACGACATCGATAGTACGAATGGAGGATAGGACAAAGCCTCCTAGTTTTCGACGAGAGATGGGCGCTCCACACTCGCCTACATACGAGCGGAGAGACGTTGGAGGAAATAGGCGCGAAGACGACTGGAGAGACCAGTACGTCCGGGAGCAGGCTTGGAGGGACAGAGATAGGCCTCCGGAGAGGAGCACACCACCCCGACGGATCTACGACCCACAAACGGGTGAGTCGTATATGCTTTCGTAGGAGAGGATAGATGGATACATCATCTCGCACCAACCCTCGAAGTTAGACACCAGGTCGCCGATTTTCAGGGATACGGTATTACTGAGTATCTCGAGAAGTGGGAGCTTCACGCGTACCGCAGTCAATGATCGGAGGACGAAATCATAGACAATTTCCTGTTTAACTTGGACCTGAGTCTAAGTCAGGTAATCAAAGAAGCACAACCAAAAGACAGGAGGTAGACTACATACAAAGCCAGCCTCTACGAACTCTTCAAGTTGGAAGACGTTAGATACGCAATCCGGGATCTGGAGATGATGACCCATGGTGAGGACGAGAGTGTCCAAGCGTTTGGGAAACGATTCCCGAAGATATCTGATGCCCTAATTGCAAAAGGGAAGTTGTCGGAGGTCGAGCGTTGTACGATTTTCATCGGTCGGCTACCCAGGGGAAAGCAGAAGGGAGTGTTGAGAGAGATGCCTCATGACAAGTTAGATTTCGCGGCGGTTCTTAAGTTGGCGATGAACGCCGAAGCAGACGATTACGAGGACCTAGTTTGGAGAGGGATGCAACGCCGGGACTTCTCTCTCTATCGTGAGTACGATACGGAGAGGTGTCCTGATTTTAACGACCACCTTGGGCAGCACGGCGGTATTTGTTGGACGAAGTCCGACCACAACGACCCAGAGACAGAGACGCGGTGATAGATGAGATGAGGGAGATGAGGGAAATGATGAAGGGATTAGCGAGGCAAATGACCAATATCGAGACGAAGAAGGGAACCACGACCTACAAGGACAAGCCAGGGTTCCCATATTCATTGCGATGGGATCGCAGAAACACAAACCCTTGGCGGAGTATGGAAGATAGAAACCCCCGCACACTCACGGATTATCGTGCGAGAGAAAGACATGACGACGCCTGGCGACATAGGGATGAGGAGATTGATAAGGATCGTTGAGGAGACAGGTACCGCGGGGTTGACGCCTTTAGTAGAGGGGGAAGGATGGAGCAGTATCCCCGCAGCCCCAGATATGATTGGAACGCGGAAGGATACCGAAGTCCGGGCAATTTCGATCGGAGAGATTAGGATGAATCTCGTAGTCGGTATGAGCGAGGAGAATACCCTAGTTCACCTGGCTACCCAAAGTCGTCGGGGTATCCTAAATCACGTGGCCCTTCAAATGAGGACGCGAGGACTACGAGGGGGCCAACTGCTAGGGGTGTAGAGAACATACCTCCCACTCCTAGGAAGTCTTATATCTATTGTAGGTTGGATGATCATGTGAAGAGAGATTGCCCTGATCTCAGGCGAGTTATAGATGAGAGACTTATCGTACTTTATGACCGCAAGTACGTCAGGTGGGCAGACGACCTGGGCGACGTGTCGATGTTCCCTTCAATGAAGGAGAACGTTGAGGTCAGGCGTGTACGCCCAAGCAAGGGTAAAGAAGCGGCAAAGAGTCAGTGTGCGGATGACGTTGTCCTCGGATGACGAGATGCCTACTACACCTATACGGGTTGCGGCAACCAAGTCCGCAAAAGGGTCTTCTTCCAAGAAGACTGATACCAACTATGTGATGGCTGAGAAGGATGGTCAGAGGATCGAAGGAGAGGAGGTTATTCTTTCCTCGTGAAAGCTCAGGGCAAAGAAGTTCACGATGAAGAGTTCCCTAGATGATATCGACACAGTGGAGCCTCTTAGGCGAGCGCTGAGGCAACCCATGTAGTGCTCTATACTCAAGTACTTGGCCGCATCTAGGCCTGCTCGAGATGAACTCCAGATGATCACGCGGAAGAGCTGAATTCCTCTAGCAGATGACGTACAAATGGCTCCAAAATCAGAAGTCCCTACGGTGGTAGTGTCAGGCGTGAGCACGAAAGCTGAGCACGCAGCGACGGTATACCTGGATGGAATGGAGGGCGTGCCTCTTGACAAGTTTCATATTTTAGGAGGCGAGACAATTGAGACTATTCTCAACGACGAGATAGTTCTCCAAGGGGTGATTGATAATGGCAGTGAAGTTGCCATCATAGACGAGGAACTCACCGTACGACTGGGACTAAATCTGGATAGGTCTTTCCTATTTGAGACAGAAATGGATGGCGAAAGGAAGCAGAAGATCTTTGGAGTATGTCACAAGGCAACTATCGAGGTTGAAGGGTTGTGCACGCTGATGCCTGTCTTCATGGTCAAGGACTGCAGCTCCGAGCTACTACTCAGACGGACGTGGCAAAGCTATGTTCATGCAGTTACAATAGAACGACCAGATGGGAGCCAGATGCTCTCTATCAAGCGTCCTGACGGTGGGAGGATTATGATAGAGATTGTTGAGCCTCCAGATCTGAGGAACAGAGCCGCTCTAGCGGCTGGGGCACGCAAGTCGCCTTCTTTCACTAGCCGCACGCCGAGGTTTCGTGAGAAAAAATACGGACCCCTACTTACAGAGGAAAAAAAAGGCACAATTGAAGTCTGAGACTTGGTGAATCGTGTGATTGTGGATGGAAAATCTTATTCAAAGAGCGAGGATGAAGAATTTGGCGGGCTGATTTCTGTGTCTGTTTTAAGGGCACAGCCCCCTACTGGGGGCGACTAAAGAGACACAAGCGAGTAGCGAAGAAAGTTAAGCCGGAGGCAGTCGCTCGCGAGCGGTCAACATTAGGAAGGATATCTGAGGAAGAGATCGCAAGAGAGATAAAGGAAAGGAAAAAGAAAGAGCCACAACGCCTAACAGAGAAGAGGATAACAGAAATGGACATCGGGGACGGGAATTTGACCGAGAAGGAGAGAGAGCGTATGCTGGAAGTACTGAAGACCTGCAATAAAGCAAAAACGTTTAGTGATGCGGAAAGAGGCAAGATCAATCTTAGGTAGACACAAGCGAGTAGCGAAGAAAGTTAAGCTGGAGGCAGTCACTCGCGAGCGGTCGACATTAGGAAGGATATCTGAGGAAGAGATCGCAAGAGAGATAAAGGAAAGGAAAAAGAAAGAGCCACAACACCTAACAAAGGAGAGGATAACATAAATGGACATCGGGGACGGGAATTTGACCGAGAAGGAGAGAGAGCGTGTGCTGGAAGTACTGAAGACCTGCAATAAAGCAATAACGTTTAGTGATGCGGAAAGAGGCAAGATCAATCCTAGGTATGCCAAACCCGCTAGAATCTATACAATTTCGCATACATCATGGAACGGCTCAGGATGGAAGTACGCGCAAAAGGAGAAAGAGGAGGTGATCACGTTTTTAAAGGAGAAGATGGCTTTTCATGTAGCTGAGCCATCAGATAGCGCTTATGCAAATAGATGGTTCTTTCTGCGGAAACCGAACAGGAAGATCCGATGGATACAGGATCTCCGAAAGGTGAATGGTGTCACCATCCGCGATATCGGATCTATTCCCCACGCGGATGTGTTAGCAGAAGGAGTTGCAGGTAGATCGATTTATTCTGTCTGTGATCTATTTTCTGGTTATGACGAGATACCGCTAGATCCGAGAGACAGACACCTCACCGCCATGCATATGCCACTGGGATTAGTCCAGATGATGGTGATACCTATGGGTTGGACTAACTGGGTCGTGGTATTCCAAAGAGTTATGGTAGCGGTTCTGAAAGACTTTATTCCAGACAAGGTGGGAGTCTTTCTAGATGATTTCTCGATAAAAGGGTCGGTCAAGAAAAATGAGATGGAGGTTGCTCCTGGCGTCAGGAGGTTTGTAGAGCAACACTTCACAGACATTTATGCGGTCCTAGAGTAGCTAGACGATGCGAATTTGACAGTCAGTGGGACAAAGAGCCGGTGGACAGTATCCTCGATTAAGATTCTAGGATTTATTTGCGATGCGCGAGGGAGTCAGACATATCCTGCGAAGCTGGATAAGCTCTTGAACTGGGCGTCGCCGCTGCATAGCGCGACCGAGGTTCGTCAATTTTTGGGAGTTGTGGGGTACTGGCGAATCTTTATACAAGGATATGCGGAAAAGGCGGAACCACTGAGACTTCTTCTTCGTAGAACCGAACGGTTTTACTGGAGTTCCTCACAGGAAGCCGCCATGCTTGCGCTTAAGGACGAATTCAAGGAAGGAGGACGAATCCTAGGAGTGTCGTTCTTCGAAGATGAGACGAACAAACCCTTTGTAGTATCCACGGATGTTGGACCGTGTTCGGCTGGGGGCCTGCTTCTCCAGAAGGATGCTAGAGGGAAAAAAAGACCGTTGAGATTCGAGAGCCGAACTCTCAATACCACGGAGCGCAATTACAGTCGATTTAAGAAGGAAGTGCTAGCCGTTCTCTGGTGCTTAGACGCCTTTAGACACTACATATACGGGAGGCGGTTTATTTTACGAGTAGATCTCACAGTTGTCGCTTCGGTTTTACAAAAAGATTTTAGTTTGACAGACCCCACTATGGCGCGATGGTTGATTATGATACGACTCTATGATTATACAGTCGAGAGGATTTCGGGCACTAAGAACACAGTCGACAACAGGCTTTCGCAAATTCCGATTGACATTGAGTGACCAATAGTCGTAGCAACACTAACCATGACGAGTGGATCGGTTTCTGGTTAACCTCTACGAAGGAAAGTATTGGACGATTGGGCTACACTTGTCAGGTGAGGAGAGCTTAGATCCAGAGATCAGGAGGTAAGCGGCTCTGTTCTGTCTTATGTCGGTACATCTTTTTCGCAGGCCTACGGGATCAGGAATGCCTTTACGTGTAGTTTGTGATCCTAAGGAGAAAAGGTCTATAGTGGTTGAGCTCCATGACGACGTAGTTGGTGGACATAGAGGGGTGAAGGGCACGTATGAGAAGGTGTCCAGGTTATACTCGTGGGAAGGTCAGTATAAGGACGTTGAGAACTACTGCATGACCTGTGAGGAGTGTTAGAAGAGAGCTCTCATGAGATATAAGGAGCCTCTTCATCCTTCTTATCCCACTAGACCGGGCGAGAAAGTACATATTGATGTAGTGAAGATGCCAAAGGGGGTGGGCAACCTGAACTACGTGGTGAACATTAGGGACGATTTCACAGACTTTGTGGACGGTAAGCCCATCGGGACAAAGTCTGCTAAAGAAGTCAAGAACTTTGTCCTATAATGTCTGTCTAGATATGGTTGCGTGAGTAGGATTGTGATGGATAGAGGAGCAGAGTTCCTAGCCGATGAAGTTCAGAGTGTATTCAAGAAGGCAGGGGCTAGAGTCTCTATAGCCATTGCTTATCATCCTCAATCCAGCTCACCTGTAGAGCGAGGTCACCAATCCTTGATTAACATCGTTGTCCAAGTGGTGCAGAGGAGGAGACAGCGGTTGGCCCCGATACTTTCGATACGCAATATGGGCAGATAATGTTACGGTCAGAGCTAGTACAGGTTACCCACCTTACACCTTATGGTTTGGGAGACATTGTCCTCTGCCTATAGAGTTCCATGTAGACAGTTGGACTACTGTCGACTGGGCGGACAGTATGTCGCGAGAGGAGCTTTTGGCTGCTCGGCCGAGACAGATAACCTATGGACTAGAGGACAATTTTATGACGGCAGCTGATCGACTGGCTGTAGAGAGAGAAAAAAGGAAAGAGAGATGGGATAAGAATGTGAGAATCAGGAAAGAGAGGGTAAGGGTAGGAGATATGGTACTTCTCTATGATTCAGCTTTAGAGAGGATATGGTCAGGGAAGTTGGCGAATAGATGGATGGGGCCCTACCACGTAGTCGAAGCACTCGATTGGGGAGCATATATGATAGCTGAACTAGAGGGGTCAAAGTGGAGAGATCCTGTGGCGGGAGCTAGACTAAAGTTGTTCAGGCCAAGGGAAACCCCTACCCCTACACCAACACTGTCAGATCCTAAGTGGAAGGGAAAAGCCAAGATGACAGATAAGGGACCATCGGGGCAGTTTGAGGTAGGTGAGAGTTCGAAGAAGAGGAAGAGAGTAGAGACCAGGAAAGTCAAAGGATTAACTCTAGGGAAGAAAAAAAAGTGGCTTTTCGTATTGAGAAGGTCGAGGCAGAGAGTCCGAATCAGACGGGGCAGTGCGCTGAAATCACTTCCATCACAGTGCAGGAAGAGGCGAAAGGACACTTCTCTGCTTATACCTAAGCGACTGAGGCATAGGAGGGACAAGAAGCATCTTCTCAGTCCCAGGGTTTCCAGGAAACCAAAACACGACACTCAAGCGTTGAGACGGAAGACGCATACAAGCGGTTACTTTGGAACTTGTACGTTTCTTTTGACCAACACGGCAGGATCTCGACGGGGACGTCGAGAAGAGGTCCGGGCGTACTGTCGGGCGCCCACAGCCAATGGGCCACCTGAAAGCCGAGGAGTTCGGTGTTTGACCTTGCGCTTGTGCCGGGTTCCTTGAGTATTTTTGTCGGAACCGTAAGGGAAAATTAGGGGTCCTCAGAGGAACTCCATAATCCCCTGCATCGGCCACAAGAACTAACCCTTGAAATTAATAAAATGAACAGTGGCGTCGGCCTCGCCTGACACTTAACTTTTTGTTCGTTCCAAGGCTGTACCCGGAGCGGCCGGCTGAGGAGCGGGGGTATGGTATTAGGCCTTGGCGCGCTTCTTTTACACTGACCAATTGGCGAGGAAATGAAACCTTAATTTTCATTAATTTTAATGGCAAAATTAAAAATGAGTAAAAGAATTAAAAATAATAAAAGGGTAAAAAAAACAAATGAGTATTTGACATTTAGATAAAATTTATCAAAATTTATTGTTACATACTTCAATGAGTATGGGCAGAACCAAAGATCAACCAATATAGGATGAGCATTTATGCAGCGGAAGTCTGATAACGAACTGACTCACATAGACTGACTCACATAGACTGACCTACATGGCATCACTCCACACACATACGATCATGAGATGGTGGGGTCTGGGTCATGCATAGACGATACCCAGATCCCGTACACACATACACAGATGAAAGGGGGGAGGAGAGACGAAGGAGGTAGGAGGTAGATCACACCGATAGGTCAC
>BFEA01000182.1:1477042-1488533 GCA_003427395.1 Chara braunii
CATTCCGTAACATCCCTCGTACCCGCACCGAACCAACCATCATAGTGACCCAAGGTAGCACTTGTCCATGCGTCTCCCGCTCTCAGAACATCCCAACTGCGGTAGTGTTAGTAATCAAGCAAACCAGCGAAAGCGACGCAGGGAACCTCGACCATCGGCARTATTGAAAACTGTTAAAATCCGGGGAAAATGTTCAATCCGGGGTCARGGCWGATGGCGGGTAATCRAGGCGAAATTAGGCSAATCTCCGAATAATCATGGGTTCCCGTCCCTTTCATCGTTTTTCATCATTCTTCCCTTTCCTTAATTCTATTGTCGGAAATAGTGAATCAACTGTAAGTTCCCTAAAATTAAATTCCGAGAAAGTTTAAATAAATGGCCGAATTCCTTCTGTTTCTTTTCTCTTTTACCATTTTTAATCTCTTTCTATGTTTTTAATTTCTTTGCCCAATACGAACTCTCCGTCTGACTCTCCTGAGCACGAATAGCCACTTCTTCCTCTTTCCCATCGCCAACCCTTTGACCTTTCTTTTCTCCACCCTTTTCCTCTTCTTGGAACTCTCTCCCGCCTCATATCGCCTCAAGGGGGCTCCATCCTCCATTTTGGCCTTCTCTTTCCCTTTCGGGCCTCTCAGCGATAAGGGGGGTGCAGGCCTGGGTCTAAACAGCTTTAACCTAGCACATGCCACTGGGTCCTTCCACTTGGATCCGTCTAATTCCGCTATCATATATGCACCCCAGTCGAGTGCCTCAACCACTCTATAAGGTCCCATCTATCTGTTTGCGAGTTTTCCGGTCTAGGTCCTCTCTAGTGCTGCATCGTAGAGAAGGACCATATCTCATATGCTCACCCTCTCCTTTCTGATCCGCACGTTCTTATTCCATCTCACTTTACTTTTGTCCCTCTCCACTGCCAGACGATCTGCCGCTGTCATAAGGTTGTCTTCCAAACCGTAGGCTATCTGTCTAGTTCGGGCAGCTATGAGTTCCTCTCGGGACATCTCCTCCGCCCAGTCAATGGTCGTCCAGCTGTCGATGTGAAACTCTATGGGGAGCGGACAATGTCGCCTAAACCACAAGGTGTAGGGTGGGTACCCAGTGCTAGCCCGGACCGTGACGTTGTCCGCCCATATCACATATCGAAAATATCGTGGCCAATCACTGTCCTTACCCTTGCACCACTTGGACAGTGACGCGATCAGAGCCTGGTGTCCCCTCTGTACTGGGGAGTTCGACTATGGGTGGTAGGCAGTGGGTATCGAAACTCTCGCCCCAGCACTCTGGAACACGCTCAAAACCTCGTCGGCTAGGAATTCCGCCCCTCTGTCCATCACTATCTTTCTGACACAACCATACCTAGATAAGTACTCTAGGACGAAGTTCTTTACTTCCTTTGCCGCCTTACTCCTGATAGGTCTACCGTCCACGAACCCAGTGAAATTGTCTCGTATGTTCACGACGTAGTTCATATTGCCTACCCCTTTCGGCATTTTTACCAGATCGATGTGTACCTTCTCTCCTGGTCTGGTCGGATAGGATGGATGAAGTGGCTCTTTGTATTTCACAAGAGCTCTCTTCTGACACTCTTCGCAGGTCATACAGTACCTCTCGACGTCCTTATACTGTCCTTCCCACCAGTACAACCTGCGTACCTTTTCGTAGGTTCCTTTGACTCCCCTGTGTCCTCCGACTACCCCGTCGTGAAGCTCCGCAACTATTGTCTGTCTCTCCTCAGGGTCACAGACTACTCGTAAGGGTATCCCCGAGCCGCCCGGCCTTCGAAACAGATGGCCAGCTCTAAGGCAGTACTGGGCCGCTTGTCTCCGGATATCTGATTCTTGACTCTCCTTTCCTGACAAATGTAGCCCGATCATTCGGTATATGCCCTCGTAAAGGTTAACCAGAAATCGCTCGGTGCGTCCTGGCTCCGCCATAGTCAGGGCCCCAGCTACTATCGGGCGCTCGACCTCAAGAGGGATGCGCAAAAGTCCATCTGCCACGGCATTTTTAGTGCCAGATATCCTCTCAACCGTGTAATCATATACCTGAATCCGTATTAACCATCGGGGGATGGTTGGGTCCTTTCTGGAGGACAGAGGCAACCGCGGTGGGGTCTACTCTCAAGATGAACCGTCGCCCATAGATATAGTGTCTGAACGTGTCTAGACACCGGAGAACAGCTAACACTTCCTTCTTGAATTGATTGTAGTTACGCTCAGCCGTATTAAGTGTTCTACTCTAAAATCTTAACGGTCTTTCCTTCCGTCCAGCGTCCTTCTGAGACAGCAACCCACCAACCGAACAAGGTCCCGCATCCGTGGACACTATGAAAGGTCTCTCGGTCTCATCGTCAAAGAATGGCACGCCCAGTACGCGTCCTCCCTCCTTAAATTCGTCTTTAAGGTCTTGCATAGCCGTTTCCTGCGAGGAACCCCAACAAAATTTCTCAGTCTTTCGAAGGAGTAACCTCAATGGCTCAGCCTTCTCCGCATACCCTCGTATGAATATACGCCAGTATCCGACCATCCCCAAAAACTGTCGGACCTCGGTTGGACTATGTAACGGTGACGGCCAGTCCAGGAGTTTGTCTAGCTTCGCCGGATCTGCTCAGCGTCCTCTCGAGTCACAGATAAAGCCCAAGATCTTAATAGTCGAGACGGCCCATCGGCTCTTTGTTCCGCTGACCGTCAAATTCGCATCGTCCAGCTGCTCAAGTACCGCATAAATATATGTTAGGTGCTGCTCGACGAATCTTCTAACTACTGGTACAACCTCTGTATCATCCTTGTCTACTGGCCCTTTTATAGGAAAGTCATCAAGAAAAACCTCAACCTTATCAGGGATGAAGTCCTTGAGGACGGCTACCATGGCTCTTTGAAAAACAGCTACCCCATTAGTCCATCTCATAGGGGCAACCATCATCTGTATCAGTCCCAATGGCGTATGCATAGCCGTGAGGTGCGTGTCCATAGGATCAAGCGGTACCTCATCATAGCCTGAGAACAGGTCACAGACCGAATAAATTGACCTGACTGCGGCGCCTTCTGCTAGTAAATCGGCGTGTGGCACGGAGCCCACGTCTCGTATCGTCACCGTGTTGACCTTCTGAAGGTCCTGGATCCATCGGATCTTGCCATTCGGCTTTCGTAGGAAGAACCATCGATTAGCATATGCGCTATCAGACAGCTCCGCTACATGGGAAACCATCTTTTGTTTCAGGAAGGCGGTAACTTCTTCCTTTTCCTTCTGGGCGTATTTCCATCCTGCGTCATTCCAAGGAACATGTGGAATCGTGTAAATCCTCGCTGGCTTAGCGTATCGAGGGTCAACCCTACCGCGCTCYGCGTCRYTGAAAGCTATTGCCTTATCACATGTCTTGAGAATTTCTAACACACGTTCTCGCTCCTGTGGGGTCAGATTTCCATCTCCRATGTCCATCCCTGCTATCCTCTCTTCCGTTAGGCGTTGTGKCTCCTTTTTCTTTCTTTCTTTGATTTCTTTTGCGATCTTTTCTTCCGATATCCCTTCCAGTGGAGATCGCTCGCGGCCCACTGCCGCTGGCTTAACTTTTTGAGCTACTCGCTTGTGTCGCTTGGGTAGCCTCCCATAGGGGGCCATGCCCTTAAAAAAGACACAGATACCACCCCGCCAAATTCCTCATCTGTCTCCTTTGGGTACGAGTTGCCGTCCACTATCAGCCGACCCCCTAAATTTTCCACTTCCACGATCCGACCTTCTTCCTCTATGAGCAGTGGTTCATACTTCTTCTCGCGAAATCGTACCGCGCGGCCAGAGATAAGTAATGACTTAATCTGATCACTGGGTCTTGCTCCCACTGCGAGAGCTTTTCTGTTCCTTGGATCCCGAGGTTCCACCATCTCAATCATAACCCGCGTCCCATCTAGCTTCTTAATGGACAACGTCTGGCTTCCATCCGGTCGTTCTATCGTCACCTCATGCACGTGGCTCAACCACGTTCTTCCCAAGAGCAGATCGGAGCTGCAGTTCTTGACTGCAAAGACGGGCAGGGTCACTCGTACCCCTTGGACCTCTATGGCTGCCTTGTGACAAACCCCAGTGATTTGTTGCTTTCTCCCATCAGCAGTCTCTATCTCGAATTGGTATGACCTATCGAGGCCCAGTCCAACCTGTACTGCCAGATCCTCGTCTATAATGACAGCCTCACTGCTGTTATCGATCACAACATCTAGTACCGCTCCATCGTTTATGATCGTCTCCACGGCCCCACTACCAAGTATGTAAAACTTGTCCGGTGGCACACCTTCCATCCCATCAAGAAGGACTGTCGCCATGCGATCCGCTTTGGCAGTTCCCCCTGTTACTGCTACGGTAGGAGCTTCCGCCTTAGGGCCCCCCTGAGCCTCCTCTGATAGAGGTATGCGAGTTTTTCGTGTGATCATCTATAACTCATCGCGAGTTGGCTTCGATGCCGCCAGGTACTCCAGAATAGAGCACTGCATGGGCTGTCGAAGGGCCCGTCTCAGTGGCTCGACCGTGTCAATCTCATCCAGCGAACTCTTCATCAATAACTTTTTTACTCCCCGCTTTCGCGGCGAAAGAATAACCTCCTCTCCATCGATCCGCTGCCCGCCGTCCTTCTCTGCCATCACGTAATCCGTGTCGGTCTCCTTCGATGTAGATCCTCTCGCGGACTTGGTGGCTGCCACCCTTATGGGTGTGGTCGTCATATCCCCCTCAAAAGTTATCTTGATGCTCTGACTCTTGACCAGTTCCTTCCCTCTACTCGGCTTTACTCTCCTTGCCTCGACATTCTCCTTCATCGAAGGGAACATCGATAAATCTCTCAGATCATCTGCCCACTTGACGTACTTGCGGTCGTCAAGCACGACAAGCCCCTCGTCTATTGCCCGTTTGAGGTCCGGGCAATCTCTCTTGATATGAACATCCCCTCTACAGTAGACGCAAGAGTTCCTAGGGGTGGGTGGCCTGTCGTCCGTGCCTCTGGAGGTCGTACCTCTCGCCGCTCTGGGGTCAGGCGACTTGGGATACGGCTCTGATGAGGCGCCATATCCCCCTCTCTCATTCCGATCGCGCGAATCGTTGCGGCGGTCTCCCCCAGATCCTCCTGACTCATATCGTCCCCGTGAATCGTTTCGGCGGTCCCCAGCGTCATATCGCCCGCGTGTCTCATCGCGCCGATCTCCTCGGCTGTACCACCCCCGCGAATCGTTGCACCGCTCTCTCGCGTATCCTCCGCGGTCATACCGTCCGCGCGAGTCGTCCCGTCGGTCCACGTCTCGACCTCCTCTCTCATATCTGTCACCTCCGTAGCCATCTCGATCCGTCCTCTCATATCTTTCGTCCCTATATCCATCCCGGTCTGATCTCTCATATCTGCAGTCCCTGTATCCGTCTCGTCGGCCCTGATCCGACTCCCACTGGCCTCTAGAGTCGCCTCTACCCCGATCGGCCTCATAACGAGGGCTACGCAAGTAATCATCCAGCCTCCTAGCTCGCCCATACGTCTCGCGAGCTCTGCGGTCCTGGTCTATCTCGTCATCCTTACGTCGCCATGGCTCATCGTCTCTCTCCCTTTCCCGCGTACGATAATCAGTCAGCGTGCGAGGATTTCTGTCCTCGACACTCCTCCAAGAATCGGTGTTCCTCCGATCCCAGCGAAGTGAATAGGGCCCTCCGGGTTTGTCCCGGTAAGTCGTGGCTCCTGTGCTTGTCACAATCTCTGTAACCTGTCTCGTCAATCCCTTTACCATGTCCCTTATCTCCTTCACTTCCTCGGCCACGGCTTCACTCTTCTCCGACCAAGGGAGGTCCTTGAAATCAGGGCATCTATCTGTGGCATACTCCTTGTAGAGAGAGAAGTCACGTCTCCTCATCCCTCTCCACACTAAGTCCTTGTAGTCGTCTGCCTCTGCCTTTATCGCGAGCTTTAGGACTTCTAGGAAGTCAAGCTTGTCACGCGGAAGATCTCTAAGTATACTCTTTTGTCTACCTTTGGACAGGTGTCCGATGAAGATAGTACAGCGTTCGACCTCTGAGATCTTCCCCTTCTTCATCAGCACGTCGGAGATCTTCTGGAAGAGCATCCCAAAGGCCCGTACGCTCTCATCCTCATCTTGAGTCATCGTTTCAAGGTCCTTGATGGAGTACTTGTTATCCTCCAACTTGTAAAGCTCTACGAGGTTCTTTTTGTACGTAGTTCATTTCCCATCCTTGGGTCGGGCTTCCTTAACTTCCTTGCCGAGGCTTGGGTCCACATTAAATAGGAAGTTCTCTATAATCTCTTCCTCCGACCACTGACTCCGACTTGCATGAAGCTCCCACTTCTCCAGGTATTCTGTGATGCCATAACCCCTAAAAGTAGGTGGCTCAGAGGCCTTGTGCATAATAATATAGCGGTCCTTGCTCTCGTAAGGGACCGGATGCGACTCCCCTGTCTGAGGGTCGAAGACTCGCCTAGGCGGCGCCCGGTCTCTATCTCTGTCCCTCCAATAGGAATCGCTCGAACTCTCCCGCCAGTCGTCTCTGTGCCTATCCGCCATGGTCTCCCTCCGCTCATACTCGTGGGAGCGTCGTCTCGTCGCTTCTCGTCGACCGCTCGAGGTTCCCGTCTTCAGTGTCTCCTGCGGCTCCGTCACGACCGGCTCGCCCATTACGTCGGGCTCTTCGTCATTGGTTTGGTCAGCCCATCTCAGCGGTGCGTCCCGCCTAATTCGTTCCTTCAGATCCCTCAGAGCTCGGTCGGGCGATGTCATGTACTCCTCTCCTGTCTCGGCCGTGGTCAGTTGTGGCCCCATCGTGTCTGGTTCCATAGGCCACCAGAAGACGCAGTCAGGCACTCCCGCCGGGTGTTACAGCCCGGACTTATGACAGTTGCTGCAGCCCRGATCTGTGACGGAACTCGCAGCCCGGACCAGTTTCAGAACTCGCAGCCCGGACCAGTTTCCTTGTCACGGTTCACGCTCGTCACCAACCCTAGCTCTCGACTGCCCTGATCACTGCCACCAGTACTCAGTTCCGGTCGCGGATCTCGTGCTCTCCCTCTATCCCAAGAATCCCTGTGTCTAGGTAGACCTCCCCTTCGGGATCGGCCAACAAGGTCGCGCCTCTCTGGATCAGCAGTATAGCCGTGACAGGATCTCTACACCTGCGGCAGACCGCAGTCCTAAGCCTAGCCTATGTCTCCTGATCAAAACCCCCTCAAGAGCCTCCGAGCGTCTAACTCCGCCTTCCTTGCTAGGTCTCCTAGCCCGTCATGAGTCGGGTAGCGTGCTGAAGGTGGAAGCTCTCCTCCTACTGGCATCCAAAGTCGTCCGCCGACCTTTCTGACCTGTACTTTCCTTCCAAGAGCTTCCAACCTCTATTTTTCCTCCTTCAACTCCCAAACAGCTATGAGATCATCTGTCTAGCACTTGAGGTAAGTCAGTGCTATAGCCACTCGTAACCTCATCGCCGACAGCTCCAAAATGTCATAGAATGTCTCAGAGTCCTCTTCATCTCCATCATCTTCTATGGCCTCTAAAGTCTTTATCGACTCCTTCCAGTACCGATTGTGAGCGGCTAGCACCCTGAGTATGGCACCGTCTGTTACAACTCTCCCTAACTCTCCAGCTTTCCTGGCTTCGCTTATCTTCAACCTCTCAGCCTCTCTGGTCGTCTCGTACCATGCCCTTATCCGCGACTGCCCTTCAAAAGGYGTTACTCGRRGTACGTATTTTATCCTCCGTCCTCCTTCTATTCCAATCCAAAGTCCTGTCCYCCTGGCCTCACGCAGGGCACGGCGGACACACTCTGCCTCCTCAACTATGCACAGTCTGGTATGGAGCTGGAGCTCTACGATCACTAACACCAATGGTCCGTCCAATCTCCCTACCACATGCAATGAGTACCGATCCGTCGTGTGTAGTGCAGTCCCGCTCATGTCCTGTCGCTACCTCCCTGCGTTACCTCGTCCTCCGTTGTCACGCCCTTTGCAGACCTCTCACTAGTTCCTTCGCGAGATACTCTATTAGCCTTTACCCTCTCCAGAAAGTCTGATCTCCACGCCTGGATAATCTCTCTTTCCTCCCTAAATAGACTCTCCAACTCTCTCGTCACGAGCTCAGCCCCACACAACTTGCTCTCATCCTGGCACGACCAGATCTCCCTTAACTTGTTCCCTAACTCCTTTACCTGGTTTAAAAAGCGGTTCTTTAATGCGCTCTCTCACTCTTCCGACTGCATCACTCTCCTCTTCCATACTCAGTCTTCATCTTTTTCCAGCTCATCCTCTTACTCTTGCTCTAGCCTCCTCTACCGTCTCGTCATGGAAGTGTTCCGCACGCATATAGCCATGTGACCATATCATCACCTCATAGGAAATCGAGGTCTGGAAGGTCACCCGCGCCAGTACATCAGCTCTATGCTCGTGGATCAAATCCCCGGCTCGTTGTCTGCACTCCCTTACAAGTCCTCATCTATGTACGCTTGGAGTAGTATTGTCACAGTGTACCCGGTGCTCACCAGTTGCTCCCCAACACGCATCACTGTGGCCGTCCTCCCCGGGGCCTCGAAGAGAAACCTCACATCCTCCAGCCCCATATAATCGATCTTCGCCCGTCTCCTGCAATACCTAATCAGATCGACTGGGCTCAGACAGTCCACCCAGTTAGTAACGTCTATGATGTCGTCAAGCATCTCTCTACTGGGCGGTCCCCACCTCACACAAATGGCGTAGTATACTTCCCTGAAACGGGGCGCTAAGCCCTCCAAGAGCGCGTAAAGTGTGTGGTCCACTGCTCTACTCAAACGTTCTACGCTCCTATAGGTCTGCCCTATGACGAAGGCAGGAAGTCCGAATCGCCAATCCTCTCTCGGGTAGAGGGTCGGATGTGGTGGACCGTATACCAAGCAGCTCCAACTCGTCCTCCCTCCAGAGAGTCTCGCCAGTTGCTGATTAACGATCACTCTGGCCAACGACTCGCTTCTCCACCAGCTCCTGCTCGCCCCTGCGAGCGTCAGTCCTATCTCTAAATCGTGTGCTCTATCTGCTATTAGATGTCCGACCTCTTTTAGATCATGAGTCCTCTCGGGTCGTTCGTCTCGTAGTATCACTGTCCAAAGGAAGAGCCCCTCTGTGAGCCACGTTCCCAAGTATCGTATCGGAACACGCCCTGCCCCTTCTAACGCCACATGAAGTGGTATGTCGTATCCAACCGCCGTCTCTCTGGGTCCCACAAGCTTCCTCACACTATACGATTCGGACTCTCGTGAGAGAACATAAGCTAACCAGGCCACTGAATCACTCCTCATCTCTTCTCCGACTCTCGGTCAGCATCACTCTACTCCCTCCGATGCACCCCATCTCTCGGCGTTGCTAACCCTTCAGACAACTCTCGCACTCAGGTCCAGTATGGTCGAGTAGGTGTTGTGCGCTCTTCCGTCTGTTCCATGGAAGTAGATAGTAAACTCGACGTACCTCTGGCTCCTCCGTATCTCCAGGGCATGTTCCGTCATGAGTCCGATCTGTCACTCAACAATCTTTAACGCCTCTCCTTCCCAGCCACCCGTCCTATCTCGCCGCAGGGAAAGAGTCACCCTCAGCATATCCCGGACTGCCATACTCTCCGCTACTCACGCATCTGGCATATCCTCATTTGTGTCCTCATCTAGCCTCCGACCCCATGGGATACCCTCCTGTCCCTCTGCGTGTAGGTGATGTCCCCAGCCGTCCTCCTGGTCACCCCAGGGGTCTATGTCATAGAAGTTCTCCCAATCCCGATCCTCGGTGTAACACGCAAGACCGTCAGCCTCTGGATATACCTGCTGGTAATACTCCTCAACCTCGCCGGTCGAGATGAGATGGCCCGGCCTCTCCTCACGAGTCTCGGCTAACAGCTGTCCCACTCCAGCTAAATGATCAGTAGGCCTCTGAGCCTCTCTCTCTAGTGCCGTCCAGAAGGCTAGGGGCTGGTACAGAGAATACAGGTCGGGGCTACCGGTAGGTACAATGGCCCGCAGGAACTCAATCAACTGGAGCCCTCGCTTGCCTACAAGCGGCCCTGCTACAAACTGTGCATACAATACCCAATCCCTGTCAGCGTACCCCCGGCAGAGGCCGTCCAAGTCAAGAGCCGCAAAGTAGATCTCACCCAGACGTCTAACTCCCCAAAGCTCCTCCGCCACGAAGCACGGAAGTGTCACTCGTAGTCGACTGCTAGGATATGGGAAGTGTCCTCCAATCCTCAAGGTCGTCGTCACTCCCCGAACACCCTCGTGCAACCGCTCTACCTCGCTCCTCGCGCTCTGCTCCTCTCGCCAATGATCGTGCACGATGCCGTGAAAATAGACTGTGGCTAGCACCTCCCGCGAGTAGTAAATGTGGCCCACTACCTCTATACTAGTCGTGCCTTGTCGTCGCCACCTCTGACTGTCTAGCTCAAACTTCTCGATGACATACATCCACAAGTGCACGTCTGGGCCCAACACCTTAGAAGACCACCGACTCTCTATCGCATCCGCGGAAACTCGTCTGGCCTGCAGATCTAGCGCCAACCGGCCTGGCGCTACTGTCTTCGGAGGCCTAGGCCATCTGGCGTCATCGATCTGAAGCTCTACTCCACTGATCTGCTCTATCATCGATCCGATCTCTACTATCCGCCGATATCAGTAGCTAAGCTCACTCAACCGTCGCCCTAATGTGCTTTTCTACCTCCTACGCTCAGACTGCTACTCCTATCCTGGGAAAATGGGCGTCCGCAACGTCAATTTCCTCCTCGTCAACCTCACTCCCCGGGTCGACCCAGTCTGGCTCCCAGGCGTCCTCGTCGTCCTCTCGCTCCCCTCCCACGTCGTCAAACTCGCCCTCGACGTGGTACAGCACCTGTCCTATAGCCTGGTAGTACTCCGCCAACTGATGGCCGTATATCAGAGGTCGCTCGGCGTCCTCACCCCACCAGCTCCCCCAGTCGTCTGAGAAGAGCCGCCCGACGCAGGTCACGTACTCGAGGCCTGCTCAGAGCTCACGGTCTAGCCAATCCCAAACGCACGGAGACTGGGGCCACTCGTCGTCTATCGAACGGATCAGCTCTATAAGTTGAACCCTCTCGTCGCCCCAACGAAGCCCACCAGTCGCGAGCGAATAATAGATGTAGTCGAGGTCGACAGGCCTTCTCGCCAGGATCTTGAGATCCTGATAGGCTAGGTATGTCTCAACCACTCCACCAATACCTCCAAACACGCTCTCTACTACGAACGTCGGAACTATCGCCCGCAGACTCCTAACACTGTATTTAAAAAACCCGTCCTGCGCTACCACCAGCTCGCCCGTGATATCTAGAGGAGGGCGCCCGTGAAATAGGGTCAACGGGTCGCCCAAGTCCTCCGCTCGGAAGGCAGCTACCTCGTCCTTCAGGTAGCGTAGCGCCCTGCTAACCGCGCCACTAGTCCCTGTCGTCGCGAGCCCTACCACGGCCTCCTTGACGGCGCCCGGTCCTAAGTACAAGTAGGCTCT
>BFEA01000182.1:1497726-1508559 GCA_003427395.1 Chara braunii
GTCTAGACATGGTAATAGTGCACTTGCGAGCAGCCGTCCCTTGAAGATGATGACAAGGCTACGCTGAAGATTGAAGAGCTGCGTTGGCAACAGGCTGACGTGGCGCTGGTACGGCTGATGTGGCACATTGTTATGTGGCATGCAGGGCATGGTCTGACGTGGCACGTACCTGTTACTGCTTGCTATTGATGTGCTGACTTGGTATATTGTTGGAAGGTAGACCTGCATTGTGACGTGGCATCCCTCCTTGTAGACCTATCGGGTCCTTGATTTGCTGACGTGACAGACTCTTTGAGTTGCTGTGTTGGCAGGCCAGGGGTGACACGTGGCATGTGTAAGGACTGTTTTATGTGTGAATGTGCACTTGAGGTGTATTGCTGCTGCAGATGATTGAGAAGAGAACTAACCATTGATTGTGTTATGTGTTGGCTCTACTCACTTGTTGGTTGTCTGTGGATGTTGTGCATACTTACTCTTGTGCTGTTGTCTTGATCACATTGGCCGTGGCTGGGGTACCTGTAGTTGTAGAGTGTCATCACAAAGAATAGACAGCAAAGTTAGAACTCATGAAAGACTTAGAAATTTGTTTCTTCTGATAATTTCTTGTTGTAAATCGTTGTAGAAGACCCGTGTACTGTTGAATTTATTTCTGTCTTTTAATTTTATTTATTGTGCAGTAAATACACGCGCAAAATGAACTCTCTCTGGAAATGTCTGTGTGCCTCCATCTTGACGCAATTTATTCCACTCCTCTTCTTTCCTATCCCTCTCATAGTCTACGCTAATGAAGAAGTAGCGGATCTCAAGACCCGTGGACAGATTGATGCAAGGAGGCAGACTTTGGCCGACCTCCTTCGCCACCTCCTTGGTGAGATACACGGTGTCGGACCAGCAGTTAAACAGTATGTTCACCGACAGTTCAACCTGCGAGTAGCAGAGGGTGAACTTGAGGCTGCAAAAACTAGTGTTCAGATGCTGGAAGCCGGGCGGCGAGTCGAGGAACTCATTCGACAAGGGCGTATGACTCTTGACCGGTATGTTGCCGAGCAGTTGGAAGAATTGAGCTGGAAAGGAAAGCAAGAAGAAACAAAAGAAGAAAAGAAAGTGGAACCACAACTGTTTGTAGAACTAATGGAGGAAAATGTCAGACAATTAGAAAATACCTTGAGGGAAGAGAGAAGAAAAATTGAGGAGTTCAGAAGAAGGAAAGAAGAGAAAGAACAGCAGGAGAGAATGTTGGAAGAAATGAGAGAATGGTTTCACTTCGGGGAGGTTGAGACGGATCTGTCAACTGTATTGCAATCTATCATGGCTTATCTTATTCACCTTGAAAAGAAGATAGACTCCAACACTGTCTTATTGGAAACTATGTTGAGATTGACGAAAGGTAAGATAGGAGACGAAGGGGGAAGATAGGAAACCACCCCAGGAGAAACTCATGAAAGATGCAATGCGGACGGTAGAGAAACCCGGACCCTCGAAGAAGGATTCCGAAGAATCGGCCAAGAAGAAAGAAGAACCGGCCGACAAGAAGGAAGAACCCGCCAAAAAGGAAGAGCCCGTAAAAGAAGCGGAAAAACCAAAGAAGAAAGAAAAGGTGAAAATGAAATTGTCGTTCACGTATAACAACAAGGAGGAGAACCTGTTGTTGTGGATCGCAGAGATCCAGATTTATTGTAGCACTGCACCCATTGAGCCTGAAAGTAGGTTGCTTTATCCACGTCTTGTCTGGGAGGAGTGGCCAAAGAATGGGTGTTGGCTGAATCCAACGCTGCCGGTTTTGAGGACATAGGTGAGTGGTCTAAGACTCTGACGTTGAGACAATTTCTCCAAAAGATAAAGGAGAGATTTCTCGACAAAACGACGACTGACAAAGCTTTCGACGAGATCACCACAATAGGTCAAAAGCGTTGGACTTCTGTTGATGCTTTGTTTCGTGAAGTGGACCGTCTGTTGCAGGTACCTGGACCGAACCCTTAGGACAACCAGGTTCTATACATCTACTCACGGGCATTGCCCGAACCTATTCGCGGACAGCTCGTGGCAGAAGCTAAGTTTGGTAAGTATAACTATCGGTAGTTTCGCGATCTCGCTCTCCAACGAGAGCAGATCACCGCGCAAGTAAAAAGGTCTTACGCTTTAGTAGTCAAATCGGGACCGGTTGGTGGGTATGGAAAGCGGGTCCTTTGGCGGCAAAAGTGCGAGGACCATATGCTTGTTGTATTCGATGATGGAACGGTAGAAAGGTTACCTCTTGGTGAGTCTGAGGGAGGAGGAGGTAACGGCGACAATGAATCTGGGAAGGGTGATGTCACCATCGTAATGGCCAACAAGGGAGGCCAGACCCGGTGGAAGAAGAAGAGGCCACGCTCGTTCCCTGAGCATCCCAGAATAGCGTTCGGGAGACCTTGGGAGAAAATGAACATGACTCGTGAGGAATGGCAGTCCAAGATGGACAACCGCCAGTGCCTCAAGTGTGGCACCGTGGGGCACGTGATAGCCTGGTGCCCGGTTATTCGTAACCGAAAAGTGAGCAGCCAGTAAGAGTAGCATCTGCTCCTATTGAGTCGAAGGGTATAAACAAAGAAAAAGGTAAGGCGCCTACAATCCCTTCTACCCCTTCGACTCTCAAGGCAGAGGATGACTTTTCTTCCGCCGTTGTCCAAACCACCCTGACAAAGTTATTTGTTCTGGACGATTCCCTCGACGAGCTCGACAATGAACTAATTGCACTAAGGAGCTCATGGGCGAAGAAAGCAAAGTCTAAGGGTGAGGTAGTGATCGCGGATCCTGAGATTCCGCACACGCGAGTAGGTGCCCTGTTAGATTCGGGATCGACGTGGTCTTATATCTCAGAGAAGGCAATTTGAAAATTGCATCTGGGAATGAAGGTAAAGGATTTACCTAGACCTATCACGTATATACTGGCTGACAAGAGCACGATCACTCTCTCTCAATACGTCGATCGTGTTAAGTGTTATTTCAGAACCAAGGAAGGTAAAAAGATTCTACACGGGGTATCCTTTCCTTATAGAAAAAAATTTACCCTTTGACTTAATTATGTGTATGGATTGGCATGAGGAAGCCGACCCAGAAGTTAAGTTCAAAGATAAAATTGCCAAACTCAAGGATGAGAAGTCTGAACTACGTACAATAAAGTTATATCATAGGTCTGACTCTCACTCTACTCTGTCTTTCTGTTGTATGAGTTATCCAACTTTTCGATCGATGGTCGTTAAGAAGAAGTTAGATCAGGAGGTGATGATGGTGCTTGTTAAACAAGTAGGTGAGTGTTCTTCATCCTACCCACCTTCTTTTGAAAAACTTCTTGACGAATACAAGGACTTGCAGTCTAAACCAACGAAAATTATTGAGCGTGCTATCAAGCACACAATCGAGATCATTCCCGGAAGTAAGATTCCCAAGGCCCTATTTACCGTATGTCTCCAAGGAAACTTGAGGAATTACGAAATCAACTGAAGGATGGATTCGCCCTAGCTCATCTCCTTATGGTGCACCTATCTTATTCGTACCCAAAAAGGAAGGTGAACTTCACTTATGTATTGATTATCGCGGGCTGAATTTCGTCACTGTTAAAAACGTTGAACCTCTTCCGCGCATTGATGATCTATTGGATCAGTTGCAAGGGTGCAGGTATTGCAGTAAAATTGATCTTAAGTCAAGATACCACCAGATTGAGGTAGCTCCTGAGGATCAACACAAGACGGTTTTCCGAACCAGGTATGGTCACTACGAGTTCGTGGTTATGCCTTTCGGTCTATCCAATGCATCTGCGACCTTCCAGAGGTCAATGAATGAGTTATTTCGTCAGTGGCTTGACCAATTCGTAATAGTCTATCTCGACGACATTCTAGTGTATAGCAAAACACTAGAAGATCATGAAAAACACCTACGAATGGTCTTGCAGAAGTTGCGCGAGGGCAACTTCAAACAGAATCCGAAGAAGTCTGAGTTTGCTAAGCCTGAAGTTTTGTACCTAAGGCATATAGTAAATGAAGAAGGACTAAGGTCTGTAGAAAAGAAGATTACAACAATCAGAGATTGGTCACAACCGACATATAGTAAATGAAGAAGGACTAAGGTCTGAAGAAAAGAAGATTACAACAATCAGAGATTTGTCACAACCTAAGACTATAACTGAACTAAGGTCTTTCTTAGGATTGGCTAGCTATTATAGGAAGTTAGTTAGAAACTTCTTTTTGATAGCCTCTCCTATGAGGAAACTATTGAAAAAGGAAAAGCCTTGGTTGTGGGACAAAGACGGTGAGTCATCATTTCGAAAGTTAAAACATAATCTGACTCACTACCCTGTCTTAAAGATTGCGTATCCTTCGCTTCCTTTCATTGTCACGACTGACGCAAGTCGGTATGGGATTAGGGCTGTGCTACAACAGGATGACGGTAAAGGGTATAGACCTGTTGAGTTTATGTCAAGAAGACTTCCGTCAGAAAAAGTACCCAACTCTATGTATGAAAGGGAATTGTATGCCTTAGTAGCTCCACAAGATACTTGGAAACACTACTTGTTAGGAAGACATTTCATTGTCTACTCTGATCACTCTACATTGAAGCGGATCAAGACTCAGCCTAGACTCTCTGACAAGTTGGTAAGGTGGTCCGCATTCCTTGATACATTTGACTTTGAGGTGAAAACCATCAAAGGTAAGTCTAACATGGTTGCGGATGCTTTGTCCAGGCGTGCAGATTTCTTTGGAACTATTGTCTCTTATCTCGATATTGGAAATGAACTGAAAGAACAAATTTGCCAGGGTTATGGGAGTGATCCTATTTGGAGTCCTATCATCGGAACTCTACGAAAGAACCCTCTGAGTTATTTCCAGAATATCGAATGACTGATGGCTTACTCTTCTTGCTGGACAAAACCGAAGAACGATTGTGTATTCCGGACCTAGAACTAATTAAGAGTTTGTTGATTGGGGAATGTCATGATGCGGAAGGTCACTTTGGTTTCAAGAAGACATATGCCAATGTACGAGAATGTTTTGAATGGAAAGGAAAGAAGGAAGATGTACTAACGTATGTGCGGACTTGTCTTGTCTGTTAGAGGAACAAACCCTCACATGAGAATCCATTGGGACTATTGAGAACGCTGCCTATTCCAAGTGAGCCAGGTGAGTCTATCTCTATTGACTTCATGAGCATCACTAAGAGTCGGCAACAGTCAGGTAATGGTCATGGTTGATAGATTCTCTAAGTACGCCATGTTCATTCCTTTACCTGCGAAAGCAAGAACCGAACTTGTCATCCAAAAGTTTCAAATGCGATGGGTCTCTGAGTGTGGATTTCCTAAAACCATCGTATCTGACAGAGATGTTCGGTTCACTAGTCTGCAATGGCAAAAGTTGATGGAAGTCTACGAAACCCGGTTGACCATGTCGTCAGGCAGACATCTGAAACGAATGGTCGAACTGAGCAAATGAATTGTCTTTGCCAACAACTTTTGCGAATGTATGTCCGTCCTGAATAGATTGATTGGGATGAGAACTTGCCGAAAATTGCTAATGCATATAATAACAGCATACATACTGTTACAGGAAGAACGCCTAATGCACTACATAAGGGTTGGAAGCCTAAGCGTCCCATTGATGCGTTAACTAGGGACCAGATTCAAAGGCTACCCCCAGGAACACGAGAATTCGCAGTTTTGTATGAAGAAAACATTAGGAAAGTGAAGGAAAACATACAGAAAGTCCAACTGTAAATGATTGAACAAGCTAATAAACATCGCCGTCCTTCACAATTTCAGGAAGGGGACTTTGTCTGGGTTAAGTCTAAAGAATTTTCCTTGGAAGAAAACGTGTCTCAGAAACTGCTACCTGTCTACTATGGGCCCTGGGAAGTTCTCAAAGTAATTGGAGGTGAAGATGGACCTTCTTATTGTATAGATATACCTCCACACCTCAGGACATACCCTGTCTTCCATGTGTCTAAACTGCTACCGTATATAGAAAGTGATAACTTTCGCAAATAGGTCATCTATGTTTCCACCTTCTATAAACGGAGGATACGAAGTTGAGAAAATTTTGGAACATGGCTATTTCTCTACAGGTGGCAGAGGACGACCTCAGAAGCAATACAAGTTAACGTTCAAGTCCCAACCCCCATCTAAAGCTAGATTGTTTAGTAGGAAAGAACTTATATCTACTGCTCCTGACATTGTTGCGGCATATGAACGTGGGTTAACTGAGAAATGATGTATTGTCTGCGATGGCACTAAAAAACTGGGACAGCAGGAATGTAATAACCCATGCCATTTGTCTCGTGGAACTGAGGGTCATCAGAAGGCCTACTTGGCCGCCCTCAGCCCAGGGCAAATAAGGGCAGAAAAAGGCCCTACACGATTTCAGGGCCTGGGCGTGTGACAGTTGACTTCGGTCAACTGCCGGTCCACCCAACAGTCAAAGTCCAAAGGTACCTAGCCCAGGCCGCCGGTCAAGCACACACATTTGTTTGTATGCAGGTACCCAGACAACATCAGGTCCGAGGGAGAAGTCTGCTACTGTACAATCCGGGCTTTTTGAGATGTGAGTCAATCTGGACGATTGGAGAAAAGGCACCCGAGGCCAGACAGCCTCGACGACTGCTACATAAGGCTGGCCTCGAGCAAGTCCCGCGTTCAGTCTTGCTATGCTGGTTCGACGCTGGCTTGACTTTGACTAGACGCTGGCATTATGCTAGTGTGACGCTGGCTGTGCATCAGTGCTGCCGACGACGACACGAGGTGGAGGCAGCACGCTGGCATTGTATGCCAGGCTTGCTGAGGTGGCATGCTGACGTGGTGCTGCTTCTGGTCTTCATGGCATGCTGATGTGGCGCTGACTCTGGTATAAGTGGCGCTGCCTCTGGTCTACGTGGCATGCTGACGTGGTGCTGCCTCTGATATATGTGGCGCTGCCTCAGTATATGTGGCGCTGCTCCTGGTCTACATGGCGCTGCTATTGGTCTTCATTGATGATGTGGCATCGCCACCTGTCTTGATTATGACGTGGCATTGTCCACGCTGTCTACATGAGGTGACTGGTTGCGAGGAAGAGGAAGATCGGGACTGTGGAGAGATCGTGGATACGTACCTGGTTGTCTTCATGTCGACATTGCTCCAGTGCTGATGAGGGACTGATTAAACGTGCCACGTGGCACATTGAGGTTACTTTAGATACTCGTTCAGACTATTGATTATTGAAGTGGTGTTGAGGAGGAAGCTCGAAGCAGGAGTGGGCATTGTATTTATTTCCTCTCCTTTGTCTAATCTCCCTCCTCTCGCCTTCGTCTGTGTATGATTATCTCGTCTCATTATGTCTGGACACGATCTTGACTATTGGTAATCATCAGCTGGTTGACCTTCATCTGGACTTGCATTGTTGATGACTGTCTTCACGATCTGGGTTCATTGCACTTCACTTTCAGGCCACATCAGTTTACCTACTAGTTAAGTGATCCACCTCTTTGGTGGCAGGTCGTTGGTTTGATTCCTAGTGAGTTGATCACACACACACACACACACACACACACACACACACACACACACAGATAGATAGATAGATAGATAGATAGATAGATAGATAGATAGAGAGAGAGAGAGAGAGAGAGAGAGAGAGAGAGAGAGAGAGAGAGAGAGAGAGGCGCCCACATGAGCAGCTTATGCCAGTTTGCTGGCGATTTGATCGCCTTAGGAACCTGTAAGAATGAATCAGAAGCGAGCTGAAAGAAGTCACTGTTCGACTTCCACTTTGCCGCATTCTCCTTCTTCTGAACCTCTTCCTCCTCATCCTTTTGTGATTTTCCTCTCTCCCACATTTCCAGGTCAAAGCCCCCTTCCTCTCCCTCTTCCCCCTCCACCCTTCCTCCAAACTTTCTTTATCCTGCCATCCTCTCCAACCCTCCCCACATCCCCCGTCTCTCAACATCCTCTCCCGATATCCCCCTTCGCCTAATGTCCTGAAACTCTTCCCACTTCTTCTCCTTCTTGCATTCCCACTGTACTCTGGCGCCTCCACGACCCTGGGGCCGCGAGCAAAGCCGCGGCGGGTCCACTTGGTTATTTTGAAAGTTTGAAAATTAAAGAATTTTTATAATTTTTTGAATCTTTGGATTGTTAAGGTGGAAGTTGGGAAAATTCAAAATTTCCAATTTCGAAGTCTTAGCTTTTTGAAATTATGAATTTCAAAATTCTAAACATGAGTTTCATTGACATTTTGAATTTGAAATTTTGAAGAATTTAGGAATTTGAAATTTTTGGAAATCATGAAACTCTGAACATTTGAATGCAGGTGATTCTCTTCGCGTGATTAGGGATAAACTGCGGATCGCCAATCCTGCTGCTTTGCCAGAATGGGATGCACCAAGATTTTGTGGTGGCCAACGAGTGAACTGCTCAGTGAATGGGATGGTGATTGGCCTGTAAGTTGAAGCTCTTTTTGTAATGCTCAATTTCCTTGCAACCGAAAAGTGTCCTCTGGATATTTTATTAGTATTTTATTTTTGCTTTTATTTATCTATTCCTATTTGATTTTCCTCCCGTTTCATCCTTACTGGTAAACTTTTGACTGCTTAGCAGTGTTGCATACCCGCCGACCGCCAACACCGACTGCCGACCGTCTTGCAGCCTAACAGTAGAACCAACTGGTGGGCGGTCTGCCAACCAGTCTGTAGAGACTCTATAGAGCCATCCACTGATGTTTTCTCAAATCTGAGTTTGGGGCTGTATCGTGCTTGCTGAGTACAGCCCAAATCTGCTGAGAAACTTTTGGGAATGGGAGCAGGGGGGTACGGGGGGTATAGGGTGGTATATGGGGTTAGGTGAGGGAGGTATAGGGGGGGTTACAGGGAGTTGTGGGGGGGGTACGAGGGTGAGGGGGGGTGTTGGGGGGTTGTTCAGAGGGGGTATGGCGGTGTTGGTGGGGTTATTGGGGGTTGTGGACACCGCTCAAAAAAAAAGGGTGGGGTGTCAACCGACCACCGAACGGTATGTGGCGGCCAGGTAGAATGGTTGGCTGGTCAGCAGCCAACCAGTCGAGGGGCGCCGACCATCAGCATGACTCTGGTGCATAGTCCATTTCTTGATTTGTGCATGTCATGGTTGAATGAGCAGGGGCTATTCTTATCTTCCTTCTCGTGATCATTCCACTTTTAATGGATGTCTGTGCGGAAGTGCCGCATCTGGATCTCTATTGAAGTCGTGGAGTGAAGCAGAGAAGATTACTGAGGGGGGATGGTTTGGGGGTGTTGGGGGGGTGTTCAGGGGGGGTATGACGGTGTTGGTGGGGTTATTGGGGGTTGTGGACAATGCCAAAAAAAAAAGAGTGGGGTGTCAACCGACCGCCGAACGGTATGTGGCGGCCAGGTAGAACAGTTGGCTGGTCAGCAGCCGACCAGTCGAGGGGCGCCGACCATCAGCATGACTCTGGTGCATAGTCCATTTCTTGATTTGTGCATGCCATGGTTGAATGAGCAGGGGCTATTCTTATCTTCCTTCTCGTGATCATTCCAATTTTAACGGATGTCTGTGCGGAAGTGACGCATCTGGATATCTATGGAAGTCGTAGAGTGAAGCAGAGAAGATTACTAATGTGAAAAAGCTCTCCAACCTTTTGTGAGATAAAGAGGAGGATTTCAGAAAATCTCAAGAAAAAAACAGAATAAAAATGTCCGACAAAGAAGTGCAGCTTGTCCTGCCTCCTCTACTTCTAGGGAAGTCAACCTGGATTGTAATGGGACAGTGAGCAACCATGGTAAATCTTAAAATTTTGATTTTTTTCAATGGCAGTGATCATGACTGATGTTTGCTAAATAAAACCATGGTACCGTGGAGCCGGACATTGGACCAATCTGGTCGGAAAACCAGACCTTCTCCCAGATAGATTTGACATCCGGAAAACTGGATGACAATTGGACATCCGGACATCTCTGGCACCGAACGTCCGGATGGGGTACCCGATACCCGTGCGTATATCAGTATCCATAAAAAAAAGAAAAACATCGGAGGAGAGCACAGAAAGAGAAGCCCCTCCAGCTCAGGAACTCTGCACACACACAGAGAGAGAGAGAGAGAGAGAGAGAGAGAGAGAGAGAGAGAGAGAGAGAGAGAGAGAGAGAGAGAGATGCTTGGGTTCTTAATAAGAGGTCATTCACCTCATCACTGAACTTGAAAGGAACATCAAAAACAGTTTTTCAAAGATTAGATTTTTCTTCTTCGTTTACAGGGCTATCTCAGAACTGTTTCGTTAACCTTGTATGTCTTGAAACTCTGGTTCTGTAAAGTCCTCACCTGCCCAGTTCAGCTGAGTATTACTCAAGTTGCTGTTGATAAAAGCTTTTGCCCCACTGTGCACGACATCATACAAATTTTACTTTTTACTTTTTTTTACTATTCAATGGTGAAACCTTGATACCGTGGCTACGATCCAGACGTCCGGACCGCCGTCCAGACAGTCTGGATTCAGTCCGGACTCCAGATGTCCGGTCTGGAAGGTCCGGATCTGCCAAAATTCGAGAAAAAAAGAAATTAAAAAAAAAAAGGTCCAGGACCCTTCCTGTTACATCTTCGATGCCACACGGGTCCTACCGGACCCGACTTAGGGCCGGAGGGACACACCAGGGCCTAAAGGCCCGACCTTGAGGGTCACAGGCCCTAAAGGCCTGATTTTGCACTCAGCCCAGTGGGTAGGCCCAAACGACAGTTTGTTKGGGCCTGGCGGCTCTCTTGAGGCTGCCACCCGCCGAAGGAGGCTGAACCGTCCATCTGGACGGTCCAGGGTCTGGCTTGGCCTCGCAGCATTGAGGCCAGACCATGGC
>BFEA01000182.1:1518814-1529846 GCA_003427395.1 Chara braunii
CAGAAGTAATAAGAAGAGAACGTTTTGAGAGATCGCGACCCTCATCATGACTGAATCTGGCCTGCAAGAACCCTACCATACAGACTGCAATAACCGTACCATACACACAGAGTGTTACCCGAACTACAGGTTAATAAAAGCTTTCAGGCCAACACGCGGCGTCCAAAAAAAATTGGGCTGCCCGTTTCTTATTTTACCGAGCAGGGGGCGGGGTCTACTACCGCCCCTCACAACTTTTTTTTTTTTTTTTTGACCCCCATTTTTGGAGGTGCGCCGCATGCAGTGCGCGCACGTTGTGCGGGATGCGCGGTGCGATGCACGTGCGCAGTGCAGCGCATCGCGATGCGCCGCAAGTATGCTCTATAATAATTTATTAGACAACCCCAATTTTTTAATTATTAATAATTCATTACCTTTTATTAGTTTTTGAAGTCTTTGCAAGGAACATGAATATGGACGAAGCACAAAAATCCAGATTGCAAAATCCGGCTACCATCAGATCGCTATAAGACCTGAGGACCAGCACAAGACTGCATTTCAGACCAGATACGGTCTGTATGAGTTTGTTGTGCTGGTCCTCAGGTCTTATAGCGATCTGATGGTAGCCGGATTTTAAATCTATCTTACTATAGTACTTACATCCCTGCACCCTATCCAATAGGTCGTCTATGCGAGGTAGAGGCTCTGCGTTCTTCACGGTGATGGCATTGAGGCCTCTATAATCAATGCACATCCTCAACGTACCCCCCTTCTTTGGTACAACTAGTACGTCTCCCTCTTAACCCACACTCTCCCTTGTTATCCCGCACAGCGCCCTTCACCTCCGAAGAACCACCTTCGCCCTTCCTCCTCTGCGCCCACAGGCAGCCCGGCTATGGCCGCCAGCGCCCTGCGCCCAGGCAGCGCTCTACCGCTTAACGCCTGCCTGCTTCCCTCAGCCTAGCGCAGCACAGCAGCTCGCGAACACGCAGCGTGCCGGCATTGCCCGCAATGGCCAAGATCCTTGCCTACTCGCCCTGCTGCCTATATGCCAGTGTTGCGTGTGGGCGGCCTCCTTTGAGCCAGGGATTTCTGCATTTGCAGAGCTCCGATACTCGGTGCATACCAACCAACTGGCGTGCTGCAACTGTATGGACCCCACTTCGTGAAATGTTTGCACAGAGGGCGGGCACTAGGCTTGCTGGGGCCTTAGCCCAGAACATGTACATCATGGCAAGGCCCCTTCTTGAGGGCTCAATCCTCACATTCCATCCCCCTTAGCTTCGAAAGTCCGCTGAGATGCTTACTTCGCAGGTGCCTTCCCTTTTAACATTCTCTCATACTCTGCCACCACTTGAGGAGCTGTGTCAATCAGTTCCTCTCTGGTGAACCATCAATCTTCCTTTGGATCTGTATGATGCCTGAATCTGACGCGATACTCCCGCTTGGGTTTTGGAGGTCTTCCTCTACCCAATGGCTTTTGAACAGGCAGATCTCTGTGATCCACAATGTCGTCGATGTCCACTTGACCATCCATGTTTGGGGGCAGCATCGATCTCCTTGAAGGGAATTGATCTGTCTCAGCGAAAGGTGCAAGCTTTGAGGCATGAAAGACAGGGTGAGTGCGTAGGTGTCCAGGGATACGGATAACATAGGTAGGACCATCCATCTCATCCCCCACTACATCCAGGACTTCCCAGGGACCAAAATACTGAGGCATTAGTTTTCTAGAGATACCGAATTCCTATCCTAGCTCACTAGCCTTGACCCAAACATGTTCCCCTACCTGAAATGAGGACTGTCGACGATGTTTGTTCTCAGAAGCAATCATTGCTTGCTAATCTTTCTTGATGTGCTCGACAGCTTGCTGCAGCAACTTCTCATACTGCACACCATACTCAAGTGTGCCTGGAGTTGCAGAGGATCGGTTTTCAGGTAGGAGGAAGTCTAGAGCTGATCTAGGCTTCCATCCCAAGTGCAACTGATTAGGACTGACGCCGGTACTGCTGTGTACAACATTGTTGTACAGGCTGGCGATGAGAGGCAACTTCTCATCCCAATCATCCTGGCTGGGCTTGATGTAATGCCTCAGCCAGTGCTGTACAACTCTGTTCATTTGCTCGGCCTGTCCGTTGGTTTCGGGATGATTCCCTGAAGTCAACTGAAGTTAACTGCCCATCTGCTCCGCAGTCTTCTTCCACAGCTCATTTGTGAATCGGACGTCTCTGTCACTAACGATTGACTTTGGAAGTCCAAAATCACGCACCCAGTTGTCCATAAACAACTTGATGACGTGGTCAGTCCTTGCGGTCTCTGGCATGGCAACTAGTCTAGCGTACTTGGTGAATCGATCGATGATGACGAAGATGTGCCTCTTGCCACTATTACTGGTCACCAGGGTGTCCATGAAATCCATGGAAACACTCTGTCCTAGACCAGCGGGGATAGGTAAGGGCTTCAGCAACCCAAGCGGTGCTTGAGTTCGCGACTTGTCCCGCTGACAGACTTGACAGGTCTCTACATACTTCTTTGCGTCATCTAGCATTCCAGGCCACCAAAATCACTGTACTAGATTGGCACTCGTCTTTTTGTAGCCAAAGTGTCCGGTTGCATCATGACATTCTCCTAGAAACAAACTACGCAAATTCTCACTCGATGGAACTACTAACCTTTTACACCCGGCCTTATCAAGAAAGAGTAACTCATCCACCATCACAAACTCATTCTCTGTGGCCTTGTCTTTTGCCTGAAGTTTGCGGATGATGTCCATCGTGACAGGGTCTTCCTGATAGGCTCCCACCAATGATTGAGTTACTTCCTGAGATACACCAAACTCAAAAACTAGCGCCCCTAGGTAGTCTGCTCTACGAGATAGCGCATCTGCAACCTTGTTGTACTCTCCCTTCAGATACTCAAGCTTGAAGTCATACTGATCTATGACCTCAATCCAGCACTTGAGTGCATTAGAAAGAGCTGGTTGAGTCTTGATCCATTTGAGCGTCTGATGGTCAGTTCTCAAATAGAAGAACCGTCCCAACAGAAAATGTTTCCAATGGACAAGTGCCTTGTAGAGAGCATAGAGTTCCCTTTCGTAGGTGGACTTTGCCAGTTTCTTTGATGGCATTTTCTTGCTCATGTACTCAATCGGTCTCAACTTCTTCCCGTCCTGCTGAGCCAGCACTACGCCAATGACGTATTGGCTTGCGTCGATGGTCACTATGAATGGCTTCTGAGGATCGGGCACCATGAGAACCTCATGATTCATGAGTGCATGCTTCAGTCGTTTGAAAGCACCCTCACACTCATCACTCCAGTCCCACGGCGTGTCAAGTCGAGTTAGATCTGTCAAAGGAGAGGCGACTGTGGAATAGTTATTTACCAAATTTCTATAGTAGTTGCACATTCCTAAGAATTATCTGACCGCAGTGACAGTCTGAGGTCGTGGCCAGTCTTGAATACTAGCCACCTTCGCATCTTCCGGCCTAATCCCTTCCGCGGATACTTCATGACCCAAATATAAGATCTTAATATGTCCGAACTCACAGTTCTCTAAGTTGACCTTATACTTGTGCTGTCGCAGGAGTGAAAGTACAGTCTCAACGTGTTGTGCATGCTCCTCGGCAGATTTACTAAAGATAAGAATATCGTCGAGGTAGACTACAACAAACTTATCTAAGTGGTCATGGAAGATCCTATTCATGGCGTGCTGGAATGTACCCGGCGCATTACAAAGGCCAAAGGGCATCACAACAAACTCATACAGACCGTATCTGGTCTGAAATGCAGTCTTGTGCTTGTCCTCAGGTCTTATAGCGATCTGATGGTAGCCGAATTTTAAATCTATCTTAATATAGTACTTACATCCCTGCACCCTATCCAATAGGTCGTCTATGCGAGGTAGAGGCTCTGCGTTCTTCACGGTGATGGCATCGAGGCCTCTATAATCAATGCACATCCTCAACGTACCCCCCTTCTTTGGTACAAATCGTACTGGCGATCCGTAGGGGGAAGTACTCGGCCGGATGCATCCCTTCTCTGTCAGCTCTTTCAGTTGTCGCCTAAGTTCATCCAACTCGGTCGGAACCATCCTATAGATAGAGCTACATTGGGTTATGTTGTTGGTGTTGCCCTGTTGGGCTTGGACATTGACTCACGATTCTTCTGTATCGTTCTCAAATGGATGGTTACTCGGTTCCATTGTGCTATCTGCTCTTGCTTTGACTACTTGGACTTCAGTGTGATTTTGCAATCTGGATTTCTGTGCTTCGTCCATATTCATGTTCCTTGCAATTTGGTATCGGAGCTGGTTTGATTCGCCTCTACCCAGGCTGTGCGCCTAACATGGCCTGACGTCACAAGAACCAACTGCAAAGAAGCATCGTCAACACACCAAGTTTGTATAACGCCAGCGCACCAAGGTAAGTGGATTGTGCCAACGAGCTTCTACCATCTCTAAGAACTGATCTAACGTAATGGTCTTAGCCCAGTTCGCCATCCGTCGTCCGTACCCGGCCTTTGAAACTAAACCATCCAACCATTTGGCTGCCTTACCCTCAAGGTAAGATGCAACAGTAATCACCTCCTCCTCCTGCAAAGTCCTCTTCGCCTTTACCCACACTGGAATTGTTCTCAACCATGTGTTGAGTTCCTCATCGATGTCTGACCCGTTCATCAATTAGGCAAACATTATCTGCACTAGAACCCCCTAGTGGTGTCCTACCACATCATGTGTCTGACCGGCACCTAATTTTCTAAAAATAGTTGTGTCCGGCAGGTCCCCTACTTTATCAATCAAGTGGCAGCCTACATCATTCACAACAGACTGTCAACATAAGTTGCCCGATGACAGAACAGTCAGATTGACGAAGTTCAAAGCCAGTTCTATCTAATGCTGTTGTAAGTGAACCAATCAAGATACATCTAGTTCCTGGCATCTTTTTTTAAGCTTTTTTATAGTTTTTGACTTGTAACTCAAGTTTGGTTAGGAATTCTGACATGACTCTGAGGCAAAAGTGGTTTGCATTGTTATTCTGCATAGCATACTTTTTTTTCAGATTTTTTATTTGTATTTTTTTTAATGGTCCGGACATTTCCGGACCTGTCCAGACATCCGGACCGTCCGGATCCCCCCATGTCCAGAGGTCCGGAAATGTCCGGAAACTTTTTTTTTTTTTTTTTTTTTTTTGAAGTCTTCAAATCTCGATGCCGGAGAGGTAAGTCAAAGCAAGCGCAGTAGGTGAAAACTGGTTGCCCGTTTGGGCTTGAGTCCGGTCTTAATTACCGGACTCAAGTTCAGTCCCTAGGGCAGAAGTGCAATTTGCCTCAGGGCTGAACTGAAAATTGAAGGTCTGAGTCTGGGCGCCAGAATGCCGGATGGCACTAAGTATCGAAATCTGAAAGTGCCTAAAGAGGAATTTAAGAACGGGCGTCAACAGTCAGGGGCCTGATAACAGAGACGCAAAAATGAAATAGCAGCCTGGCGGGTGGTAACCCGCAAACCATGGAGCCCTTGAGCATTGAACGAACTACTTTTCTTTTTCTTTTTCTTAAACCTGACAACCTCTGGCTGAGTGCGTAACACTATCCCCTCCCTCTGGAAGGCAACTTCCCGACTCCAAAGACCTGATGAACAACTGTGAAGGACGGGGCGGGGCCGATCACTGCTCAGAAAAGGAAAGGGGGAGTAATGCAAGTAACAAGGTAATCTTACTGATGTTCAACAAGGGTGAAGGTATGAATGTTCAGGTAACAGGGTAGTTGAGGTGCTACAAGGTTGAAGTAACAGGAAACAGTGCAATACTATTAATGTCATCGCTCAAGTAACAGGGTAATCCTATTGAGGTTCTACGAGGGTGAGGGTAGCAATGTTTAGGTAATAGGGTAATCCTATTGAAGTTCACAAGGTTGAGGGTAGCAATGTTCAAGTAACAGGGTGATCCTATTGAGATTCTACAAGTAACAGGGCAGTCCTATTGACGTTCTACAAGGTTATAGGTTGTCAGGTTTGAGAAAAAGAAAAAGAAAAATAGTTCGTTCAATGCTCAAGGGTTGGGGTGTCTCAGGAATCTGGGGAAAACAAAGTCTCAGGTCTGTAACAAAGTGTACAAATGTGAAAAATGTCTTGAGGAAGGTCTTCGGAGGTCTTGATCAGATCCAGGGTAGGTGAGAGAACCTGTTACAGTCTGCGACTTCACACGGGCCTCCACAGGCCCGACACACCGGTTGAGGGGGACCCTGGCCGGCCTCGCCAAAGGCGAGGCCTTTTTCCTTACGGTAGGCCCTATTAGGCCACCGGTTGGGCCCCAACGCCAGCAGACCCCGGTTGGCTCAAACGACATGATCGTTTGGGCCTGGCGGCGCTCTTGAGGCTGCCGCCCGCCGGTCTGGGCTGAACGACCATTTCGACGGTTCAGCCCACGGCGCAGGAGGCCAGCATTGAGGCCGACCGGCCGCCGGACGATAATTAGGCCGGTCCAGCGGCCATTCCTGCAGGTTGGAATGGAGAGCGGTCAGGGGAGCGCTGCGCTATTCGGTTGAGCACAGCGCTAGGAACTGCAGCGCTAAGTTTAGCGCACTGCAGTCCAGGAGGAGTGAGGAGGCGAGGAGGACTTACCGAGACAGTGGAGTGCCATAGCTCCAGCGACCTGCAACCGGCCTCCCGCCGCCGCCAAGACGCCAGCTTGCATCCTGCAGGTTCGGCCTGAGGTACCTCACCCTCTCCTCTCCATCTCCATCTTCCTCTTCTCCATCTCCATCTTCTTCTTTTTCTGATTTCTTCTTCTTCTTCTTCTTCAGACTTCTTCTTCTTCTTCCTCAGACTTCTTCTTCTTCTTCCTCAGACTTCTTCTTCTTCTTCTTCAGATTGGAGACTTGATACGAGTTGGACAGAGATCAGTGTTGGACTTCGGTGGTAAGAGGTTGTGGTACTTACCAGATTCGAGACTTGGAGATTGTTGGGATTGATACTCGGCGGCATCACAATTTGGACACCTGTTACATTAGGACTCTGTACCTCCGACATTGGTGACTTGTTGTCCGCGACATTCTGATCTTGTTCGATGACATTTTGGACTACCATATCGGTGACCTTCTGGATTCTATCTCGGTGACATCTGGCGCTGCCTACATCTCCCACCTCCTTCGTCTCTCCTCCCACCTTTCATCTGTGTATGGTTGTACGGGACCTGAGCATCGTCTATGGTTGGCTCAGAACCCACCATCTCAGGATCGTTTGTGTGTTGAGTGATATCTGTATGAGTCAGTCTATGTGAGTCAGTCCATTTATCAGACTTCCACTGCATACATGCTCATCCTATATTGGTTGATCTTTGGTTCTTCCCATACTTGTTGAAGTATTCACGAGTATGCAACAGGACCGGTCTTCATTGCTGCAACAGGTAGTTGTCGAATGTCCAAGCTGCGGGAAAGCGAAGTAGGAGTACAAGTGTGCAAAGCCCAAGTGTTGGAGTGTGTCCGGTTCATGAACTGCAAGGAGGTCTGATCCAGTAGCAAGGAAATTGCAGAGTGATGCAAAGGTCCAAATCTCATGTCGTTGCTCCAGTAATTCCGCGAGTCCAGATGCCAGCCAAGGAAACAACATGGTGGTCAAACCAGCTGCATTATCTTCATGATCATGAGGCAGCAGGCCATCGTCCTTGTGTGCTTGCCATTAGATCCTTTATCGTCGGCGCCGCGCAGGTCCACAACCATTGGTCAAGAGAGGCAGAGAGTGTGGTAGAGGACAAATGGGAAGGACTGGGCTGAGGCAAGGGCGGATCAGACAGTGACAAATCAAGATCAAGGGTAGGGGTTAGGCTGGGTTCAGGGGTGGTGTGTGTAGAGTAGGTATGTACAGGTCGAGGCGTACTCAAGTAGATAGCTATGAGACAGGGTGGGTACGATCATAGGCACTGACGAGTTTCATGGTGTTCTTACGAGTTTCATGGTGTTCTTACGAATTTCATGGTGTTCTTAAGATTTGCAAGAGGTTCCCATGTTGATTCTTCATCTGGGTATCCTGTCCATTTTAATTTGTATTCTGTGATAGGCTCGGGGTGGTTGGATACTTGAGTTGTTTTACGACCAATGATTGACTCCACAAAGAATTCAGGACCGGTGGGAAGCATGCTGGACGAGGATGAGGGCGATTAGAGAACTGAGGAGGTGATTCGTGGAATTCTTTCAAGTATTCTACATTCAAGACAGGATGGATGCGGTTCATGTCAGGAGGGAGTTGGAGCTTGTAATTTATAGCGGATGTTTTCTCGATGATGAGGAATGGGCACTTGTTCGAGAGTTTCTTGGACAAGCCTTGTTCGGGATCAAAGCGTTAGGCGGAGAGCCAAACTTTGTCCCCAACATGGAAAGTGACGTCACAACGATGTTTGTTCGTTTGCTTGGCTTGTTGTTCCTGCGTTCGTTGAATAGATTCGGTGGCTTCTCTTAGGAGGCGGTTCATTGTGGCAACCCATTCATTGAGAGAGGGGCAGGGAGTAGATGGGTTGAGTTGTGAGGGGAGCAAGAAGTCAGAGGGCAGGCGAGGACGGTAGCCAAGGTCAAGGTAGAAAGGAGACATGCCAGTGGAGGGGCAGACAACGTTGTTGTAGGCGATCTCGGCAGCGAAAAGGAGCTGGTCCCAGTCGTGCTGATGGTGATAACAATACTTTTGGAGGATGCACTGGAGAGTATCGTTCATCTTCTCTGTCTGACCATCAGTCTGGGGGTGGAAAGGCGGTGCTGTACTTGAGGGTGGTCCCATATTCCTTGAAGAGGTTTCTCCAGAATGGTGAGAGGAATCCGAAGTCGCGATCGCTGATGATATTTTCGGGGAGACAGTGATGACGGGTGACATGGTCGAATATGAGTTTGGTGACGTCCTTGGCTTGGCAAGTGGTGATGCAAGGGATGAAATGGGCGCAGCAGACAAGTTGAGACAACGACATAGATGCAATCGTGACCATGGTCGGTCGTGGGGAGACCACAAACGAAGTCCATGGAGACAGATTGCCAGTTGTGTGCGGGTATGAGGAGAGACTGAAGTTTGTCAGCCTTGGCTTGGTTGGAGGGATTTACGGCTTGGCAAGTAGGGCAAGAACGGATGTAGGCTTTATCATCGGCAATTTTTTTAACTCCCCCACCAGTGTTAGTGCTGCTGGTAAAAGCAGACACCACTAACACCTGGGGAGAGGCTCCATCTATTAGTGGGGAGCATCACCTGCTGGAAAACAGGTCTAGCGTCCCTTGAAAGGAAACATCTTACGAAGGTGAAAAACAGTGTGGAGTCTGCCAGCATTGATTACCCTGCACAACAGGGGATTGACTAAGCAGGCTCTAAGAAGATGCCCTGAGAGCCAGGGGATTGACTGCGCAGATCCTGTGTAACACCCAGTAAAGTGGCCTTGTGTGAGCATGCAGATGCGCCAAATCCCTTTCTGTATCTCTTCACCCTTATAAAGGGCGTCAGATAGACCGTTACGGACTGAAATGGGGCTGTCTCTTCGGTCTGCCCCCCCCACCTGTCCTAGCCTGCCCTATATCTGCCCAACCTTGTCCCTGCTATTCGCTACCAGCCTGCTCTATGCCTCACCCACATTGCCCATTCAATCCGCTCCATACCATTGCATGTCTACCATAGCCAGATTGTGAGGTGGGAAAGGGTCGGGAAAGTCTGATGTCGGTCGCAGCGGAATAGCCTGGCTGACAGTAGTCCAATCGTTAAAGCAGATCCGCTAGTCTCTCTTGAACTCCCCCAGGTTGCACGCTTGGGTGGGCTTTCGGTCCCATCTTACGCCTGCAATCCATCCCCTCTCCTCACTGCCCAACCAGTCCTTGGAGAATTGGTGTATTCCACGTGTTATGTCTTGTGGTGATTGGAACAAGTCAAGTTGATTTTTAACTTTCTGCTATTGTACCGTGAGTTCTTGCTGGATATATCGCTTTATCATATTTGTAACCTCTTCCCCCTCTATGCGGACACCCTCCATGGTAAGGATACAACGTTTTCTCCAGAGGGCCCACACCACTACCCTTCTCCCTGTCTTGAACATGTTCTCAAAAGTGTTATCGGTGGGGGAGGACCATGCTTCACATAATATGGCTCTCCAATCTCAATGCCAGTTGGAATCCGTGGCCAGCAAGGTCCAAATTATGTCCCACCATCGCCACGTAAGGACCGCCCCTGGGCACTGCATGAAAATGTGTTCTATAGTTTCCAGGATTCTGTGGGAAGGGAACGCAGTGTGGCACGATTTGCACCACGGCAGTGCCTGTCCCTTTTGTTCCAACTATGTGCGTTCTATCAGCCAATTATTCGTAGGCAAGCAGCGGTGTTCGATCTGCCATTGCAGCGAGGCAATCTTTGCTGGCCTAGATCTTGTGGCGGTGAACCATCGGATGGGGCGGATTGCATCCGCTCCTACATTCAGGTGAGACCTCCACCGCTGTCGCACTTTTTCCAGTCGAGCCGCTTCGGGCGACCGGAAAGCCAACAGGCTGTCACGCAGGATTTTGTGTGTGTGCTTGCAATAAATTAAATAATGCAAATCCCTTCCTGTTGTGTGCATCCGGCTTCGAGCGAGACCCTTCAATTGTGGTCTTCGTCGGTCCCCGGTCTTAGGAATCTTTTATTTTGATTCAGAACAGCAAAGAATTATGCAAATAATAATCATAAAATTATGGGGTGCTATGCATGCATCAATTATGTCAATCTGATTTTGAGAAGTGTGACAAAACATCCACGAAGGCAATCATCATGCAAGAATGATGCAGAAAATAGGGCTGACTGACTCGAGCAAAGACAGGGGCAATTACACGAGGGAAGAATGAGAACTCGTAATAATCTCAGAAAGTACATGTAACGGCATGGTCAGCACCTCCTAAGAGTCCTCTCTCATCCCTCTGGTCAGTCTCTCTCAATCTCTCTTTTCACTAATCTTTTCTGGTGTCGAGACCCACGCCCACGTACAATCTGAGACTGAGGCTTCGTGACAAAATGCCACCTGTAGCCAGCAAGCTCTGAGCGTGACCATCCGAGGCACATAACACGGTAATTAAC
>BFEA01000182.1:1535001-1550188 GCA_003427395.1 Chara braunii
TGCAGATTAACTTTTTCTTGATGGACACTGTTCACTCTGTTCTGGCAGGATCCCCCTTTTTGTCGGTGCTGCAGGTGCAAGCGCGTCGCGCGAGCAAGAGAGCAGCGGTTGACATCAGTCGCCTTCGGCAAGCTCACGTGCCCCTTCACTCACACCGTCTCTCCTCTCGTTGACCACCCTCATTGCCTCAGGCCTTGCCACGTGCAGCCTGCGGACGCGCGTAACCGTCCTCGTCCTTCTCTCTCTCTCTCTCTGCTGTTCACCCCTCTCTTTGACCGCCCTCTTGCGCCTCTCCTAGGGCACGTCACGTGTCAGCTGAGTATCCAAGCATGTCCGTCCCACTGCACTTGCCTCTGCTTTTCCATTTCAGGTCCAATCCCGTTCACACTATCGCGTTGTTGTGTTCTCTCAGACCCGTCTTTTTCCTTTACTCTGTTTCTCACCCGTCCCGCGGCCTTTGGGCGTCAGCTGTCGTGAGCTGGCCTCAGGTCCCTCTTCCGCCGGCTTTGCATCCCGGTGATGCCTCTGGATCTCGCCTGGTCTGATCCAGGACCTGAGGTCCGTCTCCCGATCCTCCGCCTCGCTCATCTCACTCTCCCCACCTGAGTCCCGTTCCAGGTGGGCTTGCTCCCAGTCCGCCGTGTCCATTGAGGTTTCGGTCTCATGACAAGAGACCATTACCTGCATTTTTGTTGTCACGCCGTTTCAGGTGGGCCTGCTCCCAGTCCACCGTGTCCATTGAGGTTTCGGTCTCATGATAAGAGACCATTACGTTCATTTTTATTGTCACTCCGTCACTACCTGATCAACTTCATATATCTGCCTCATTCTGACCTGAAGGAGTTCTGAAATAGAATAATCCATGTCACTTTCCTGACTTGACCTAACAATACTCTCAATAGGCAATGTAGCATATCGGTCGTACAACAGAGTAAAAGGTGCATAACCAATAGTTCTCTTGACTGTTATCAGCATATACAGCATCTCTTAACACCTTTGGCCAGTTACTGAGTTTTCCTTCACACCACTTGGCCAATGAATCTTTCAGAGTTTTGTGACCCCTTTCAACAGGTGCATTCGCTTGAGGATGGTAAGTAGTCACATACCGAATTCTGACACCCAATCTGAGTGTAATTCTTCTGACAACCTCATTTATGAATTCTGATCCTCTGTCTGAGACAAATTCTCTGATAAAAGGATACCTGAGATAGACTTCCTGTATCCAATCAGCCATTTGCTCGGCTGTCTTTTTTTCAGAGTTTTTGCCTCAAAGTATCCAGAGAAATTATCTTTCATGTTTAGTATGTATCTCATCCCACCCTTGCCTGGAGGCATAGTGATGAGATCCAGATGAACTCTACTACCTGGCTCTACCACGATTGTAGGGAATAGAGGCTCAATCATCCTTGTGATAGACCTCTTCTGACATAAGACACATGATTTACAATATCTGAAAATCATATCTCTCATGCCAGGCCAGAAGTAGAGTTTGACAGTCTTGGAGTAGGTAGCCTCAGCAGCCCTGTGACCACCGGCAACCCCCTCATGCAGAGCAACGATTCTCTCTAACTGCCTCTCTTTACCACAGACCACTCTTAGTGGAGGTAGGCCTCCCTTACCATCCACAAAGAGATGTCCTCTTTTTAGCCTGAATTTCTTCCTTAAATCTTTACAGTAATATTCTTTTAGTTGCTCCTTTTCCGTCTTCCTGCCAATCTCTTGATAATTTTCATCATATTCTTCAAAAGAAGAAAAATACCTCTTCTTCCTTCTTTTCACTTTCTTCATCTATCCTTTGATCCTGAACTTTCCCTAATCTCATGAGCAGCCACTGTTGCTGCATTAACTCTGGCATACCAATCGTTTGGTTGATCTTCCTCTTCTTTACCAAGAACCGATTCGTACAACAGAAAAATTCCCATGAAAAACGAAAGTTGAAAAAACATTCCATAAAAAAAAAATCCTTCATATTTATAAATTACCATTCCAATGTTTGTCCAATTTTAAAATTTCTAATTCAATTTGATAAGTTTCCGTCTAAATATGAGTCTTCCCTTCCAACTACATCTATTTGTTCAAGATGGAATAAAAGTCTGGACGAGTTTATGAAATGTTTTAATTAGACTTTCATTCTACTACAACAAATATCGTCTAATTTAGATTGGATTAACCTATTTATGATTGGAAATCCTTACTTAGAATGGCAGTCCAATTAAAATATTTCATGAACTCATCCAGACTTTCATTCCATCTCTAGCATGCAATTCAAATAAGAAGGGCTACCCCATTCTTGGAAGGAAAGTTTTCAAGTAAGACGAAAAATTTTAAAATTAGAATGACATTTTTGAAGATGGAATGAAAATTTGAATTTTAGAATGTAATTTTACTCTAGAATGATTATTTAATTCTGGGAATTTTTTCTGTTGTAAATGTACGCACTAGGGATCGCTCCCCAGCTGTCTCTCTCTTCTGGCCACAGACTCCACTTGTAGGAGCATGGTGCCTCATAATCCTCATCATCTTTTTCATTAAGGAAATTATCAACATAGGCAGATTCTTCAATTGTTCCATTCACATCTTCTTCTTCTTCTCGCCACTCGATCCGGCTTAAGCCATCCGCTCTGTTTTTCTCAGTGGGAATCTTTTCTAGTTTAAAATCATATGTTCAAATGAAAGCGATCCACCTGCTGACTGTTGGATCTACCTGTTGGTGCTTTTTAATGACACCTATTATAGCAGATGCATCAGTCCTCAGGATGAATATCCTTCCCAAAACGTAGTGCTTGAAGCACCTGAGGCTATGGATGATTGACAGTAGCTCTTTCTTGAATTGGGTGTAGCCTCTTTCAGTAGAATTGAGGGTTCTGCTTTCAAATCTTAGAGGTCTTTCTCTCTCATTTTCATCTTTCTGTATAAGTACCCCACCCAGAGCAACTGGTCCCCCATCCGCCTCAATGATGAAAGGTCTTGTCTCCTCATCATCATAATATGGTACTCCCAGCACTACACCACCATCTCTTAGTTTTTCTTGCAATGTTTCTGCTGCAGCCTGTGTTTTATCATTCCATGCTAAGTTAGCCCCTTGTCTTACCATTTCTCTCAGAGGCTCTGCAAGGGCAGCAAAATGAGGAATAAAAATCCTCCAGAATCCACCGACTCCCAAGAAGCTCCTGACATCTGTCACTCTTTTGAGAGGCAGAGGCCAGTTCAAGATCTTGTCTATCTTCTTGGGATCTGGGCTCCTACCCTTGGAGAAGCATCTGAAACCCAAGATTATCACTTCTGGTTGGAAGAGAAGGGACTTTGGCCCACTGACAGTCAGATTATACTTCCGAAGTCTTTCTAGGACCATGTTTACTCCTTCAGCATGTTCCCAGACAAACTTTCTAACTCCCCCTGCGACCAAAGTCTCATCTCTTACCAAGGGTCCTTTTACAGGATTATCATCAATGTAGGGACTGGTTATTTCAGGAGAAATGTCCTGCATGACTTTGATCATATCCCTTTGAACCACTGCTACTCCGTTAGTCCATCCCTGAGGTACCACACACATTTGAACAAGCCCTCTTGGCGTGCGCATGACACTTATCGGCCGGCTAGTGGGATCAATGGGGAACTGATCATAGCCAAAATACAGGTCAACTAGAGAATAAATACATCGACCAGCAAAGGATTCAGCTAGGAGATCAGCATTAGGAAGACTACCTGCATCACGTACCGCCACAGAATTGAGCTTCTGAAGATTTTGTATCCATCTTAGTCCGCCGCCTGGTTTCCAGAAACAAAATCAGTGGTTAGCATACGGTCCATCAGCAGGTTCTGCAGCATTAGATGCAATCTTTTTGTCAAGATACTTCACAACTTCCGCCTCTTCCTTCAGGGCATACTTGGTCGGTCTATCGTTCCATGGAACGTGATCAACTGTCCAAATCTTGGCCATCTTGATCATGTCCACGTCCAATCGCCCTCTATCTTTATCATTAAAGGAGAAAGCACCAGAGAATTCTTGACACATCCTGAAGATATATTCTTTCTCTTTAGGCAGGATAAACCGATCCGAGTCTATCTTCATTGTGTCAAATCTTTCTTTGGTGACCCTTTTCTCCAGTTTTGTTGATTCCCTGAATGCTCTTATAATTTTTCTCTCCTTTTTCAATTCTTCATCATAATCCTTTTCTATTAGGACTGCCACTGGGTTTTTCTTTACCCCCTTGGGCTTTTTTTTTTTTTTTTGACCCAATGACTATTTTCCTAAAAAAGGGTGAGTCGATGCAAATTTCAATTTCATCTTTCCTCTCTTAGCAGTCTCTACAGCTTTCTTGAAGGCTTCAATTTGCCCGTCCTCATCCTCGAGTTTACCAAGGGCTTTTATCATTTTCGAAACTTGATTGATTCCCACTGAAATCTCTTCTTTTGTTTCTCGTTTTCCTTCCTCTTTAGTTTCTTAATCTTTTCAGCAGATTCATCCCTCCTGATCGAATTTGCAGATAGTTGATGCTTGAAGTCGTTTTTCGTACTGACCATAAAGGTCTGCTCTTGAGCAGTCTCAGGGTCCTGTAGACTGGTCCAAGATGACCCCTCATGACTGAAAAATTGGACAGCCTCCATCCTATGCAAGAATGAAGTTTCCAAGATACAGTCATGATCCAGATCCGGTACTACAAAACCCAGTAACTCCACAGTCATTGTCCCAACCCTGATAGGCAAATTATCAATAAATCCAGCCACGAACAACTCTCCTGCAATATTACTCTGTACATTTTGTGCAGGTCTGTCAATAGATAAATTACATGCTTCCATCGTTCTTCGTGAAAGAAGTATCATCTCTGCCCCAGAATCTACTAGGGCTAGAATCTTCACTTGATTAATGCGAATTGTAAGATGCTCACAACCCATGGTTGCAAATCTCATCTTGCAACCTGGTAGTGACCTATTCACTTGGTTGGGAAAGACTGACCCCAAATAATTAACTTACAATTTCTTCTTCTCAGTTAACCTCTTCAACTTTTCTCTCAGTTTGGGTGCTAGTGTCATTGCTTCCTTGAAAGACAGTGTCACTTCCGTTTCTTCCAGCATCTTAGCAATTACATTAGAAATCACTGTCCCATCATCCAAATCACTCTTGAGAATGAATTTTCTCTTTCTCCCCTGTTCATTCTTTTCCTGTGAACGTTCCGGTTCGGGGTCATCAAGGATGTTAATAAGTGACTCCTCAACCTTCTTTTTTTTCTTTTCTTCCATCATTTGAGGTGTCATACGGGTTTGATGGTTCCTCACTTCACCAACCCTTACACTGGGTTCCATGATAAGTTCTGGGGGTAGATCACTATGGAATGACATCATGTTAGCCAGGAGATGAGCCATTTCATTGGAAAAGGACTCTGCTAAACCAGGATTCTGAAAAGTAGGGTTCCCTCCCAATGGAGACTCACTTGTTGATGCCTCGCTAGGTTCACACTCTGTCAGTGTTAAGGACTGCAGAGACAGCTCAATCGTGGTATAAGGGTCACTTGCTCTTTGTACCAGTTCATCAGGCAAATCTCCAATGAGGAAGTGAACATTCACATTAGCCTTTCTCTTCTTCTTAATATTCATCTTTTCATCATGTTTAAGAGCAAGAAGCCTCATACCTTCTGGATGTCTGGGATCCAACTTATTCCATGAACTATCACAGACATGGCCCATTGCATCTTTCTTTGCCACCCCACTCCTTACATCCTCCTCAAGAGGTTTGCAATAGGTGCTAGTGTGACCCCCTTCACCACAGTAATAGCAAGTAAAACTTCTCTTCGGACGCTCATCATATTTTCTTCTCTCTCTGTTTCCTCCATCACCATTCTTCCCATTCCTTTTGGTTTTGGACGAATCCCCCTTCTTACCATGATTTTCGTTGTCATCGTCATCGTCGTCATCTTCCTCACTTTCAACCTTTTTCTTTCCTCTGCCATCCACAGCATGCGTTGCAGGCCTTGCAGGCATAAAGTTAGCCATCACTTTTTGAAGAATATTCTCAGCAGTCAGATTGCTTCCTCTATTCATTCCATTCTCAGTCTCCCAATCCCTGGTCAAAGTACTAATCTGATCCAGTGACCATTTTTTATGGGACACATTAGGTAGAGTTCTTATGATTGCAACCATTTCATCCCACCTGAGAGGATAGTGCTGAGTTTGGTTAAAAACTGCTTGCCTTTCAGTATCAGTAAAATTTGTCAAAAATATATGGCATCTCTGAGCTTCGTCCAAGTATGGAATTTTTCTTGCTGTTCGGATAAAGGTCTGAAGAAAAACATTAAAAGTGTCATACTTAGCTCTTCTGATGTTGAGTAAGTCCTTAGTTGTGATTGGAACTGAATCTTTCTCAAATTTCTTTTTCAATCTCTCTTTGACCTCTTCCCAGGTAGTGACACCTTCCATTAGTTCCTGATCCGCCAGTCTCGAATCAGTGTCACAATAAGATAGAAGGTGCTTAAGCCGTTGCTTATCTGTCCAGCCATAACTGAGTCCAAATAATTCATACTCGTCCAAGAAGTCATTAACCTGAGGTCCCCTGAAGCAGGGAATTCTCTCATCTGGCCTCTTTGCTCTTGCAATGTTTGATCCTCCTTTGATTGTATCAACTCTCTCAACCAACTCCCGTATAACTCCAACCAGAGCCTCTTCATTGGTCCCTGCTGATGTACTCGGTCTTCCTCGCCCTGCCATCTTGACCATAGATTTTTCCCAGATATCCTCTTCTCTTCCTCTGTCACTTTTGCCCTCTCCTTCCTTGCCCCTCAGTCTCTCACTCTTCTAGCGAGGGATACAGGCTCGTTTCTTTCTTCTCTTGTCTGCTCTACCCCTTGAGAGTTTTGTACATATAGGGTATAAGCAATAATGGATTGGGTAGTGATCAAGGGCAGTGCAACCCTTCTCAACCTTCCAATGTAATCTTCAATCAACTCTCTCTCATCATCCCTACTCAGTCTTCCGTCATACCCCTTTATAGTACCCTGAATCATAAAATATCGAGTCAGGTCTACAATCTCATAATCAAATTGCATCGTTTACAGCCCATTGTTGATCCTTCTTGCAAGAGAGATCCGTTCCTGAAAAGTGTGATATGATATTGTCTCAGTAGTTCCTACTTTCACCACCTTTAACAAATAGCTTATCTCAGTCTGGTCAGTGATAATTCTCAAAGAAGAATCTCTCATACGAAGGTTGCAAAAACTCAAGCTCATCCAGGGTAGAAAATTTTTTGTCAAAGATCCGAAGAGTCCCCTCTACCTTGGCTACTCTACCTTCCAACACAACTCCTAGTGTCAACTGTTCAGTCAAACTGGGCATTGCTAATCTTCATAAGCAATATCTGAAAGGTAAATCTCGGGTTGGACATAATCAGGGATCTCGAATCTGTGTTCAAAGGTACTCAGGAGTAGGGATTTTATCATCACAGTGGAGTTTTTTTCTCTTGCTCTACCAATCTCAGCGATGGCTTCCAACAGAGGCATCCAATCTCTCTTGCCTTCAAATCACTTAACAATCGAGAACTCAGGAAGCCTCCCGAATTGTCTTACTTGTTTCCCCCAGGTTACTTTTCTCTTTAAATTTTCAAGTCACTCTTTGGTTCTTATGAGTCTAATATAAGCACATGTCCGACACTTCAAGTAGTCATCTTCCTTTTCTAGGCCTGCTGATACATAAATCCGTATGTCCAGGCTACCGGTACTTAGGAATTTGACCACTGGAATGTGAAATATTATGGGCCCTCTCTCACAAGTCTCATATCTAAGGATCAGAAAAGGATTATCACACTCTATCACCTCGTAGAGTTTACCCCTCACAGTAGTTATCCTGGCTACTGAGAGTATTCTTCTTGGGCTCTCTTCACTTTTCATGCAAACTTTAACATGGCATACCAATTGTCTCTTGGGAATGTGAATCCCTCAACAGGCGGAGATGGTATCCCAACAAAAGGTCTGACATAGGTACTAAAAGAGAAGTTTCTTCCCTCTCGCTCTAATCTTCTTTTCTCAACATGCACAAGATCCGACGCTCGTTGCCGACACACACCTTTTCTACGTTCCTCGAACCTTTGTTTTGGTACGTAGATCCCAATATCATATTCATCAAGATCAATAAAATAACATGTGAGAACATACAGACTGTCTTGTTCCCGTCCAGGTTTCTTTATTACTTCATACCTCACGATTTCATAAGGGATTACGGCCCTTCCTGCTATAGAGTTAAGGGGATCCAATAGCTTGTCTAATTCAGCCTTACCCAGCCCTTCATGGCCTCTTATCAGTCTAAGCTTAGGTTTCTCTCTCAAGGGTACATAGTGCCGACTCATCTGACTCTTTGACCTCTTTTCACTTTCTGGGCAAACTCAATCATCGCAAACCAACCGTCTTTTGATAAATTTATATCAGGCAAGGGAGGAACTGGAAATCCCTCAAAGATTATAAATCGAGTAGATCCAGTGAAATTTTTATTTTCCCTCTCAAATCTCTCTTTCTCTTTCAGTACCACTTCCTCAGCAAATCCCCAGCATCTCCCATATACTGCATCAACACTTCTTTCCTTTGGAAYATAAATTCTTACGTCATACACATCCAKGTCCGTGAAATAGAATGTCAGCACATATAATCGTTCCTGCTCCCATCCGCTCTCGACCATCTCATACCTGACAACTTCATATGGAAATGCCTCTCTCTTGCTTAGAGTATTCACCGACCTCAGAAGACATTTGACCCTCTCTTGACTTGGACCCGAACCTCTGTCAAAATTTGACCTTCTTTGCCTGATTACTTCTGCTGAAATCTCTTCAGCTCTCATGATCACAGTTTCTTTTCTCTTTTGTCCATACCATGTTGATTATTGGCAGCCAGTTAGTCCCATCACAATAGCTGTCAGATATAGGAGGGATTGGAACAGTCTTGTATGTTACTGACATTATACCCCATTCCACTTTCTTCTTTTGCTTGATCAAGCCTGTCTTTTCATCATAGATAAATTGAATCACGATCTCCCATAACCAATTAAAATCCTCACCATCATTGGTGCCTCCTTCCTTGACATAGGGACGGATATCATAGATATCTCCCTCCAAGAAGTGAGTCAGCACTACGCAGATGGTTGAGCCACAAGAATGATAGCTCCAACAAGCCTCATACCTGTAAGGAAATATTCCTCTTGTGGTAAATTTAGACAATTCTTTCAGAACACCGTCGACCAGCATTTGTCTCGGTCCGTCTCACTCTCTTCCTTTCAATTCCCTTCAGTGTGTTGGAAGATAATTGGGCATACCTGGTGTCAAGCTCGATTGTCTCCAGTCAATAATATCAATCTCATTTTCCCGATCCAGAATGGTAGCTCACACAAGGAAAAAATAAATCACAATTAGCAGTCGTGATTCTAAAAAAAAATCGGGACTTAAATGGGAATAATAAAATTAACATGAAACTCACTGAAATGTCAACAGTTCTCACGTCCTAATGAAGGCTCAAAGATGATGATGACCCAGGCTCGTTCCGGATACGAAAATCTTTTCATGTCCCCGGCAACGGCGCCATTTTTGTTGCACCTTTTTCAGTCGAGCCGCTTCGGGCGACCGGAAAGCCAACACGCTATCACGCATGATTTTGTGTGTGTGCTTGCAATAAATAAAATAAATTAAATAATGCAAATCCCTTCCTGTTGTGTGCGTCCGGCTTCGAGCGAGACCCTTCAATTGCGGTCTTCGCCGGTCCCCGGTCTTAGGAATCTTTTATTTTGATTCAGAACAGCAGAGAATTATGCAAATAATAATCATGAAATTATGGGGTGCTATGCATGCATCAATTATGTCAATCTGATTTTGAGAACTGTGACAAAACATCCATGAAGGCAATCATCGAGCAAGAATGATGCAGAAAATAGGGTTGACTGACTCGAGCAAAGACAGGGGCAATTAAATGAGGGAAGAATGAGAACTCATAATAATCTCAGAAAGTACATGTAAACGGCATGGTCAGCACCTCCCAAGAGTCCTCACTCATCCCTCTGGTCAGTCTCTCTCAATCTCTCTTTTCACTAATCTTTTTTGGTGCCGAGACCCATGCCCGCGTACAATCTGAGACTGAGGCTTCGTGACAAAATGCCACCTGTAGCCAGCAAGCTCTGAGCGTGACCATCCGAGGCACATAACACGGTAATTAACCATAGAGCAAAACTCCTCCCACAATGTAGGCAGCCCGTCCACTGAAAAGACCACCCGTCTGAGGTAGGGATACTCAGTGGGCTCAGTTAACGCCTCAATGTCGATCACCGCCGGAGAGATGTACCTCTTTGCCAAACCGATCACGTCCAGCCAACTCGTGCCATCGGTGAGAAGAGAAGGGACTGGAGGCCTAGGATAGTCAGTATAAAGCATCGGCCCGAAACTGYGGATCAACGTAGTACCACTCTCATCGAGCTCCCTCTCTCTCTGCTCAAGGTATCCGGTGGCTGAGATCCAGACTGGATCGAAAAGTTTATGAGCCTCCTTGCCCTTCTTCAGGTAGGGCCTYAGATCGTGAATAGTGCCATCARCAAAACTGGTCTGGACAACGAAGATTGACAGATCTCCCTGTCTAAAACCAATGGCACTAACATACTGATAATGAAATGCCTCTTTGCATGAGATCCGGTTGAGGTTGGCCAGCACTGACTCACTGACCGGCATAGGCTGAACTCTGCTCATAAGTACTCTAGCCAGTGCAAACTGACTGGATGGTTCAAGAGGACTGGTTACCAAACTGATTGCAAAAAACTCATTGCTGAAAACTGATTGCTGGAAAACTAATTGCTGGAAAACTGATTGCTGGAAAATTGATTGCTGGAAAACTAATTGCTGGAAAACTGATTGCTGGAAAATTGATTGCTGGAAAACTGATTGCTGGAAACTGATTGCTGGAAAACTGATTGCTGGAAAACTGATTGCTGAAAACTGTTGTTCTGAAGTCTAGTCCAGCTCTCTACAGTCGGCCTGAGCCAGACACACACTCATCTCTCTTATCATGAAGTAGGAGACTAACTTGTCTCACTGASAATCCCGGACARCCTTTCTTGCTTCCTCTACAGTGCCCACCGAGGAAATAGTAGCGCACARCTTACCATTTTTGTCATGTAGATAATAAGTGTACTCAATCCGGGYGTGTTCCTTTACCAGCGTCAAAGCATGCTCCATCATCATGACTGTCTGCTGATGGTATTCTTCCACTGCGCTCTCCCTCCAGTCCTCTGCCACGCCCTGACGCAGTGAACACGCCACCCTTATAGTGTCTCTGTCCCCCATTCTCTGCAGAGCTCTACTGCATTAACTTCYRTGCCAAGGTTCAGCACTCGAAATAGACGGCGACTGTTGCYAGGCGAACAGACTACTGATTGCCATCTTATGCGTTGTCCRGAAAAGTCATTCSAAGGCTAYCTGAAAAGGCGTCTGAAAGTTATCTGTATGCGGTTTGACCACCACCGAYGACRCCATACACTTCACGCCGAAAGCACCGTCGAGTGYTGATCAACCCTGACAGCTCTGAGCACCAGAACCGTACGTCAATGAGTCTGTTCYCTRGTCRTCTGATTCTAGTTTCCAMCTGTCTGAGTYTGWTTTCTGACTGTCTGTTKATTGGGTAACGCCTTRAGCACGAAACATCACTCTGAGCATTGCTTWGACAGCGCCTTGAGCACTGAATATCACTCTGAGTATTGCTTGAATGTAGTTRGTAAATTGTCTCTTTGTTATYTGAATAAGCACTAATGTGTTGAACCACAGGAGTCRTGAGATRATAGGCCGTTATACGGTAAAGGAGGGTTGCAGTCTGTTACCGTTCAGACTCCAATGGATCTTTGGGAGGGTGGTAGTTTGATCACTGCCAAGCTCATGCGAGCTTCTTTCTCGCTTTTTCCACGCTCTCTAGCGACGAACAGATACTGTGCAGAATGCCATCAAGCCCATAGATATAAATTACAAACTCAATATATTTTTCCTCTCTCACCGCCTGAATAGCTTGTTCACGCTGAATTTCCCTATAAAATTCCATATTCTGAAACACTTCTTCTTTCCACCCCTCTTTCCTGTCTCTAATGGCGCTGCACCTCACCACTAGTACCTCGTTGTCTCTCATGATTCCCGACATAGGTTGGCTAGGGTGATTTTCTTGCTCTTTGCGGAAAACGGGGTTGATTCAAGGAAAAGCGTTATTCTCAGGCCTAAAAAAAGACTTCCGCTCTTGAATGTTTGACTTGCGCTGACGAGTGGAGTCAGAGAAAGGGCACAGACATACTGAGCCCTCACTTCAGGGTGCCTGAGCCCCGGAGATGCTCATTCACTACCAAGGTCTGTCATGTTCTCTTTCATGCAATGAGTTATACTATCTGTGGGGCTTATTAGCCCCACTAGCGTGATGGTTGGCTCCGAGCGGAACAGTCCTTACGACTCCCTTCAGAACCCCTGTTTTGCAACTGGCCTTTTTCATTAACCAGTTAGTGCAGAAGGATTGAACATGGCTTGCTTTTGGATGCTCCTTAATTGAGTTGTTTCTAGGTTTGTCCTTGACTGCGACACAACTCTTCTCCAGTCCTCCAACCACCGGTCGTGCTTCCCTAGGTAACGACTCRAAACGAGTCGCTACTCAGGCTGATGGCCATATCTAGAAATCTGCGCCCGGCGTGAGGGTTCAGAGTCGGGGTCCGCACTTAAAGGCTCTGACTTGAGACACGTGAATAACTCGGACTCAGGTTCAATATTACTTTAAGCCGCCCAGACGATTCCCACTGTAAATTTGGGTACGATCTTATTATCGTCGAGAACTCACGACTCTGATTACAAGAAACGAGCAACTGCGTTTCTCCCGATTTACTGGTAGCAAGCGAGAGTCYTTTTGTTCCATGCTGAGGCAGGAAGCATCGAGTAATGTCTCAGAAAATATGAATCACGGCTGARAGTGGACCCATTAATGCTCAACCCGGAGGACGGCGAAAATGAGGACCTGACATAATCCGTTCAAAAGGACACCCCCAACAGTCGTCCCTCGGACAGACAAGCTAGCCAACTCTACCCTTTTGAAAAGACAGAGGAAAATCAGGTCTCATGGAAACTGCCTCGGTGGTCCACTTTGTTGTTATCCATATAAAGATCAACTGGGAGGTACTACTCGACAACTGATAGGGGAAATGCATGAAGCACACTCGGTAAGGACTTTCACAACATAATTCGAGACCTTGTCATCCAAAATGGGGGGAGGACTCGAGCTTCTCTCCTTTGGGGTGAGACTTCACCAAAACCGAGTAACAATAAAGGTCAATCACCATCAAGTAGAAACTTAACAAGGATATAGGAAACTTTTCTCAGTATTGTCTTTCTCTTCCCCATCCATTCAAGAAGAACAGAGTCATGAGACACTGCAAGAATATCATCACAGACAGACAAATCCACTAGATAAACCCAAGAGTGGGCCTGTATACTCGAACAACCACCTGTTTGCACTGTTATTCAAACTCGCAGACGTGTGCAACTGTGCAATCGTCGGATCATGTGGGTACGTGATAGTTCATGTGATCTTGTACTCAATTATAATCAGACCTCGAAACAGATTCTTATGATTGCTAGCAAGCGATTAATCAGAGGAACACTTGTAAGCCCACACATTCAAGTGCTCGTGTGGCCACGCAAAGAGGGGTATCGACGAAACAGTTTATCTCATTGATCGAGCAGAACCACCGTGTCTGGTCATGAGCACGGGACTAAATGGAACAGTCAAGATGAAAGTTTCTTTGTCATAGAATTATCCTTCGATTAAACTGATAACTAGCTTAAGTAAACTGCATTATAAACCATCAGTTTAATTTTATAGTTCGGCTGCCGATGAGTAAATACAACAAAAAAAAAAGAGAGGGAAGAGACTCATAACTCGCCGGACAATCTCACCCAAACATAAAGCCAAATTGTCGAGCCKAACCAAAGGCAAAGTCTTAATATAGAATCAACAGAAAAACACAAGTCTCAACAAACTGYTATTATACCCTTGCCCGTACGCAGTTCTAAACATGGTATTTCCTGTGCGGCTGATCGCCGCTCATAAAGCCTGTTGAAGTTTGACAGACAGTGCAGACTCGATTACTCACGTCTCTCATACCCCGTGGACGGCTCATGTCACCTGTTCTGTTAAGGCGACTTTGCAAAAGACCCAGTATGCACGCTGTATAGTAAGCCCCAATGACTCAATAATAAAAATGGTCACTTACTGGTCAACCCAAAAATCCAACCCGTTTTACCTGTAGGCAACTGAATCACTTAGTAGTAACCTGCAGATGGCTAGAAGGTGGAGTTTCTTGACTTCAGCCTGCGGCGTACCTGCTCATAGGTGGTACTCAAGAAACGTTCAAATACCAAGTGCAAAGCCAACTGTACCCCTACTCTCGAGGCTTTTCAAGAACCCAATTCCCCCTCCTTTTTTTTCTTACGGATACTGTCGACTAAGAGTCAGTAACTTCTCTTCACTAGTCCAGTAAAGGGGCTCCAACAAACGACAACCCAAAGGATGAGCGAACAATTCGAACTTCGTTCATCCACGTCTCTCTCTCCTTTCGTATCTTTCGTAGGCACAGTAGCACCCATTCACAGTCTGATAAAGGCTTCTTGGCTTATCCGTCTCACGTATCAAGTCCGCTGTCAAATCTCAACATAGTATTGGATCGTCTCCCATAGTTAACTCTCACAAGACGTATGTCACACTACTCGCGTTATTTCCACGGTCGAGTCTTAAAGCGGACCATGCGCCCTCTCGCTCTCCCTTTCGTACGCCGATCTCTCTCCCACTCCTTTCCTTACTCGCCCAGATATGCACGTGTCATAGTAATGACACTTGCTAACAGTGCACGTTTTCTTTCTTGATCGTGATCGCCTAACACTTCTAATTACAATCTCGCGAACTCCCCCACTTACGCAAGCACCAATCCGGCCTCCTCTGGACACTCACTAATTAGCTGGTAACTGCCCAAGCACAAGCAAAAAGCTGCTGATCCGTCCAAGACAGGGATGAACCATGCTCAACGAGCGGCGGGCGGGTTGAATAGCAACCTACACCACGCCCTGCAGATTAACTTTTTCTTGATGGACACTGTTCACTCTGTTCTGGCAGGATCCCCCTTTTTGTCGGTGCTGCAGGTGCAAGCGCGTCGCGCGAGC
>BFEA01000182.1:1550223-1578250 GCA_003427395.1 Chara braunii
TGCAGATTAACTTTTTCTTGATGGACACTGTTCACTCTGTTCTGGCAGGATCCCCCTTTTTGTCGGTGCTGCAGGTGCAAGCGCGTCGCGCGAGCGAGAGAGCAGCGGTTGACATCAGTCGCCTTCAGCAAGCTCACGTCCCCCTTCACTCACACCGTCTCTCCTCTCGTTGACCGCCCTCATTGCCTCAGGCCTTGCCACGTGCAGCCTGCTGACGCGCGTAACCGTCCTCGTCCTTCTCTCTCTCTCTCTCTCTGCTGTTCACCCCTCTCTTTGACCGCCCTCTTGCGCCTCTCCTAGGGCACGTCACGTGTCAGCCGAGTATCCAAGCATGTCCGTCCCACTGCACTTGCCTATGCTTTTCCATTTCATGTCCAATCCCGTTCACACTATCGCGCTCTTGTGTTCTCTCAGACCCGTCTTTTTCCTTTACTCTGTTTCTCACCCGTCCCGCGGCCATTGGGCGTCAGCTGTCGTGAGATGGCCTCAGGTCCCTCTTCCGCCGGCTTTGCAGCCCGGTGATGCCTCTGGATCTCGCCTGGTCTGATCCAGGACCTGAGGTCCGTCTCCCGATCCTCCACCTCGCTCATCTCACTCTCCCCACCTGAGTCCCGTTCCAGGTGGGCCTGCTCCCAGTCCGCCGTGTCCATTGAGGTTTCGGTCTCATGATAAGAGACCATTACGTGCATTTTTGTTGTCATGCCGTCCCTCCTGCAGCGCCTCTCCACACGGTCCTTTGTCTCCGTGATAGTGTCCTGTAGCCTTCCATCAGTCCGCATCTCCTCCTCTTTTCCTCCCTCCACGTTGATCCTCAGTCTTAGCTCGTCTCCCCCATCGTAATTGAGTATAGCCGTAATTCAAGGCCCCTCCCCAGACATAGGCTTCCACCGAATCTGGTGGTACCAGTAGCAGGGTCTATACCCGTGCAAAGCCATAGCCACTCAGAATAGCCAAGGACTTAGTTTTCAAATGCCCACACAGAGACAGCTCATACAGGCCTCAAAGCTTCACCCTTCTTCTTGTCTCAGACCCGTGGCGCTAACGCAGCGGAACCCTCCACGAGCACCCATGGACCGCAAGCACCCACAGACTAGAGTGTGGACAGCCAGCCTCTTTCCACCTTTATAGGCTCTCCTCACATCGCGACCCAGCGTTCTGAACGGGAGTCTTGAGTATTTCTTTTCAGACTTCAGCACTTTGATTTTCTAAATCATCTATATTAATAAAAAAAAATAAAAAAATAAAAAAACAATCTACATGAAAGGAGGAAATGAAAAGCGAGACGCCAACGGTCGAATCTCATTACCACAGGCTGGACACAGTGATCCCATAATGAAATACCGACGGCGCGCCTCTCACTTCAAAAATAGATCGCCGACCTACTCCTACCGGGTGCCCGTGTCCGATGGTAAGGAGGGGGCCTATGACCCTCCATTCGGGGTGATAAGTCTCCTACCGATGCCGCCGCGGGTCGCCCCTCTTTTGGGGTCCTCCCGCACGACGCCCAGCCAGGCGGCTTATGAGGGGTCACTCCAACCTAGGCCGTCGGCAGTATTCCTAACTCATGCGAAGCGAACCGTCAGCTCCCCGCGATATGACAGACCGAAAGAAAACCCAAGCCTGACACTCGCATGAAAAGAAAACCAAGTAATAATACCAATACTAACGATAATAATAATAATAGTAGTTATCGCAGAAAGGGAAAGGGTGGCGTTTTTAGAATCTCTCCATGCTGCAACCTCTCCCGAACAGCGCCCCAAGTTCGCGCACAAATTTAAAACCCGACTTTCGGTCTTTTTCCCTTCCTTCTTTCTTTTTCATATTTCCCCCCTCTTTCCTTCTTTTTATAGTGCGCAGTTGGAACATACACATAGGTTACCTTTTTCCCTTCCCTGTACTTGGTCCGAATCACGACCATTAGGGCCAGACGGTCCTTTTCGACCCCAAGCAGGCTCAGTTTGAACTGACAGCGACCACGACTTGGAAACAGGACCGCTGGCCTCCCCCGCGAAGTGACAGGACCCCAACAAAGAAAGGGAATTTGCGTCTGAAAATCGGCGAACTAATAGTGATAAAATAGTAGTAACAATAAAATCAAGAGAAAAAGGGAAAACTCAAACGATACAGTAGACAATCGTCGCTGAATCTCTCTTAACTAAAGCAACGATCCTGATCCACGTGCTGATCAGGTTTTCTACTTTCTTTACTTTGCTTTTTATATTTTTTGTTTTCCCCCCTTTTATCTCTTTCGTTCATCTTTTTCTTCTCGACAGCAAGTGGTTTCCACGCACCCAACCCATAATTTGGCTAGAAGGAACTCGGCGCGCAGTAGAAAAGTTGCGCCAGTCCCTTCACCTTCGCGTCCCAGGGCGAGCCCGATGGCTACCACGGCCACAGGCCGGTTGTGCTCTGCTGTACAACAGGGCGCCGAGCCTGCGTGGACCAATGGAAAGCCCTGTGGCGCACCTTTTGTTGAGGCAAGCACCGAACAGGGTCGGTCCACGTCATGGTACAGCCCGGGTACCAGGGAATTTTTAATTCCGGAACATGCCCATAGGCCCCACATAGGTCACGACACCGAGACAAAGGGCGACATCAGGCAGGGACCTGGTACACAGAGGAGGGCCGGGACACCGCGCCCTCCGACACCGCGCTTTCACGGTTTCTTTTATGTTCACCTTCGGTCTCAGCAAACGGTATGTGGCCTTCATCGTTAAGGTGGACAGTTTCCGACTCTCCCTCGTTTTGGATTTATGCAGAGGGGTCCATTGCCATTCCTCGAGGTCGAATGGGAGTTCTGTCACGGGGGTCTTTGGCTGGAACGCAATCCAATTGTCTTTTTTCGGGAGCACCCGAATCCTGAGCAGCTCCACGTTTCGCTGCCATCTTGTTGCTTCCGGGCTATATCGAACGAGAATATTGTCCCTGTCGATGTGGAAGAGGTTGACCAATGCTTCGTCTAATCGCACCTCTACCACACTACCCACACTTTCCGGGTCCCCCGGGATCACCACCCAATCCCCCTCCCTTAGTTGCGGCCCTCTGCGCAGGATGCGTACCCAATCCAGGGGGACTACGAAGATCAGCAGGTCTAAATTTTCCTCAACGTTATGACAATGTTTTAGTATAATTTTTAGCTGCGGCGCCGTTTTCCATTTCCCCTTTTCTATATCCCATATATCCTTTATTCTAATTATGCCTTTTTTTACCCAACTGTTCAACGGAGTGCATGAGCTACGGTACACCCTACTGTGTCTGTCGATCATCCACCTGTTCCTTAGGACTCGCACCCAGAAGTTGTCCCTGATCAATTCCGAGTGGGCCGCATCTCGGGACGGAGCTTGGTCCGTTCGGTGGCCTGTTCGAGGGCACCTTGGCACTGTCCAAAAACGGTCCTCCAACCAGGTCAGTGGGTTGACCCCCTGCGGTGCTTGTGGGGTGAGCCACACAATCTGTTCCAACTCCAAGGCCTGCCATGGAAGATGCTGGGTGAAGAGCAGTCTCCTCACCCATTGGACGGCTAATGCTGCAATCTGGGTCTCTGGGTCCAGGACCCCCAGGCCCCCTCTGTCTTTAGGTTGGATTACCGATGCCCAAGCGACCCTGCTAATCACATTCGGAAGCTCGTCGTTGCCTCTCCAGAGCAGGGCCGTTAGTTGCCTCTTTAAAAATTTGACGACCTCCTTACTGAGGGCCCATATTGCAGATCTGTATGCCGGTCTTTCCAGTGGGCCAGTTTCTTTAGGGTGGGCTTAAGGATGCACTCGTCATTTGATGCGGGCTTTCCTAGTGCTGTTAGCATAATCCCTAGTACTCTAACCGGGCCGGTTTCCGGAAGCCATTTGACCTGCGGCGACTCTGGGGGGCGCACCCCTTAATGGTGGATCCACCATCCCAAGGTTTTGCTTCCCCAGTTGACCGTGATGTTCGAGACCATTGTAAATCGGTCGAAGAGTAGCCTGATTATTTCCATGTTCACTACAATGGCCTCCATCATAAGGGTCAGGTCGACCGCAAATAGTGAGCAGACAGGGATCGCGTCTTCCGGGATAGCCGAAATCTGCAACCTCTTCAGATCTTTGTTCGCACAGAGATTTGCTGCCAGCGCCTCCATTACTATTATAAAGAGGAATGGTGCCAACGGGTCCCCCTAGCGCACCGAGCGTTGCAACGAGAAGGCCGGCGCAAGCGTGCCATTAACTTGGACGCACGTGGTGGCATTGTGATGGAGTATTTATGTCCAGCGCTGGAAGGTCGGACCGATGTTCATTCTCTCCATACATTTGTCCAAAAACAGCCAATCCACATGGTCATACGCTTTTTCAAAGTCAATGAAAACTATGGCTGCGTTTCGCTTATCTTGTCTGGTTAGTTTAAGAAGTTCATTAACTAGCAGGATATTGTCCTGGATTCTGCGTCCTTTGACGAACCCAGTCTGTGTTGGATGGATGATGTCGTGCAAGACTGGGAGTAAACGGTTAGCCAAGGCCTTCGCGAGCATTTTATAGACAACTATAAGTAGGGTTATCGGGCGGTAGTTTCTGATATCCATCTTATCCCCTTTTTTGTGTAGCAAGGTAAGAACACCTTGTCCTACCAACTCCCCCATCCGACCTATCTCCCACACGTGCTGATAAAAATTCATAAGGTCCGGGGCCATCAGAGTCCAGAAGGATTCCCAAAATTCCTTAGGAAGCCCATCCATCCATGTCCGGCGTCTTCTCTTCATCCATCTGCATCAGGGTCGTCCAAATCTCCTCTTTAGACAAGGGGAGATCTAGCGTTGTGCTCTGCTGGCTCGTCAGGGTCTTCTCTAATGGTTTCAGTAAGTCCTCGATTTCCTTCTCCCGGACGTTTTCCTCTCGTGGGTCATATAGTGCCTCTATGGTTGTTCTATTTGATCGGGCTCGGGCTATGCTAAAGAATTTTTTATCCATTGTGCCTTCTGTTTGGAATTTCGTGAGCCTTCCTCTTATGCGTGTGCCCTCCCATCTTTGTGTGGCAAAGAACTGGAGTTGCTGCTGCAGTCTCCGTACCTCAGAATCCTCTCCTAACTGTGTATTGTGGTCGTTTTGTGAGCTGTTTGATAGGCCTTGATGCTCCAGTTGTTGCAGTTTCTGGTGAATTTCCATCTCCTGTTGGTGTTTTTTAGTTGCTAATATTTTAGAATATTCTTGGCATTTTTTCCTTAGTTAGAACAAGCCATTGTTGAACCACTCAATTTCCTGCGGAATGTTATGTTTTTGTGTGTGCCAAAATGCCCAGCAGTCCTTTAAATAACTTTGAAAAGTTTTCTGTTGTAGGATGGTCGTATTAAGTTTGTAAAAACTAGGACTGTGATCGAGTTTTTTACGGAAATATAGAATGACTGTGCACATTTTGTGGTCAATGCCCGGATACGTGCTCGCGGGTAGGATCGCTGCCAAAAGTAGCGCGCCTTCCATGTCCTCCGAAATCAGGATTAAGTCAATCCTGGATCTTGATTGACCCTCAGTTTCGGTCTTTCGTAGACATGCATAGAGCCTAGTATCTGGGTTTAACTTCTAGAAGGAATCGAATACTTTTAGTGAGAGACACAATTCATTAATTATCCACTCATCCTCTTCTATGTACGCCGGGGTGGGAGAGGGCGTCCACCATCTGTCCATCCACCGGTCCGGGGCTGCATTGCAGTCCCGTGCTATGATGACCGGTACTCCCTCCGGAATTTGTGTCTTCATATTCTAAAAAAAGGCCCTCCTCTCGATTGCTATATTTGGTGCATAGACGCATACTATGCATAGGATTTCAAGTTCCAAAGTTACGAGGATAGACACCCATCGCCCCTCTTCCTGACCGGCCACCTAGTATACTGGGTCTACCCATGATTCTGGGGGGATCCAGATGGCCACCCCCGCGCTACCCGGTCTCGGGGTGTGGGCCCTGAGGGCTTCGTACGACCAGACCATTCTGTGAGCGCGGTTATGCTCCGAGGTGTCCATCAGGTTTATTTCCTGGATGCACACAATATCCGGCCAGTTCCTGCCTCCTACCCCTCTCATTAAATCCGAGGCCATTCACGTTCAGCGTCCGCATGTCTAGGTTTGCAGCTCTCCTGCATTGATTCCAAATGCGATCGTGACCATATACTGCTCTGACTGGGTCAATCTCGCTTGTATTATTCATCTTATCCCTGTTCCTTGTGGTTTCTTTCTTCTACAGACGGGACCATGGCAGCTGGTCCCATTCCCAGTCTGCTGCCCCCCGGTCCAGCCTGAGAAGTGCACACAAGCACTTCTAGACATCCTGTTCGGTGCAGGTAGCACTGTGGCCAACTCTTAGTATCTGCAGGTTTAATAATTGGGCATGCGTGAGCCATTTCAGGCCAGCCTCCTTGGTTGGGTCGAACCTGATATACGTATCGCTCTGTGCTATCTTATTGGGCCCGGTCACAATCGAGGCAATGGCCTGCGCCCCTGGCGGCATGTTTTCTGCGATGTGAGTTTCCAACTGCATTTGCAGAATTTCAGCCGCTGCCTCGGTTTTACTGTTTTTTGCGTCCGCCCAAAACGAGGACCAGCCTTGCAGCGTGACGCCCCCCTGTCTGCCATCCTCCACCGGGGATAGTCCTACCTCCCATTTCTCCTTTCTCTTCCGGATTGGGATGAGCAGGGTAGCTGCTTGTGACAGGGAACCAGAGTCACAGCACATCTCCATCAAATGTCTTAGCTTTAGCTTTCGCTTTCGTATGAAATCCAGCGGGGCATTCTCCTCCTGGTCTGGGGGGTCTGGGTCCGGTGGCAAAGTTGGACGGTGCAGGGCCGGGGGGTCGTTCCAATCATCCTCTGTTGTGTCCTGCTCTGTCTCCTTTGCTGGCGTTGCATGTGGCAGTTGGAATCGTGCAAAAACCATTGTGGTCAATCGGTGCCAAGCTTTCGACCACTTCACCCCTGATTGCAGCCCATTTTCCAGTACGTTCTTGAGCGAGGCGCTCATATCAAGCATGGGGAACAGTTCCAGGTAAGTCCTGTCCCAGATGTCATCCGTGAGGGGGGCGTATTTGGCTTTCAGGTTCCCCATCAACCAATCAGCGATGGCCACAAGTTTTTGTTCCATGGGCAGGTGCTGTGGTGGCGCCCCCTCCTCTTCATCCCTCTGAACGCACTCTGGGACCAGCCCCTCCGGTGCCCTGCTGGCGTTGACTGGAACAGGATCAAGGCCCATTGGTTCTGAATCGAACGCCACCTGGAAGGGGTCAATTTTTGTTGTCTCCCTGAAGTGTTCCATCTTCTCCCCTCCTAACCGCTCCACCTCCATTCCCCCGACCTCCATTTGTTTCTCCCACCTCCCTTCTACAACCATCTGTCCCAATCGTGCAAGGGGGTTAGGTGCTTCCTCCTCTAGTAGTCCCATTTCCCGCCCTTGTGTGCGTATTCCTTTTTCCAACTGTTCTTTTTGTTCTGCTGGATTGCCTCCGAGAACGTCCCGGATGCCCCCTGACTCCACTTCTACCTCTCCTTCTTTGTGAATGTATTGCTCTGCCGCAGGGCCTGGGGCGGCGCAACACCTTTCATTTACCTTTTGCCTCTGGTCGTGAAACTCCTGCTGTTTTTGAACCCAAACCTCTTTCCGTCCTTTTCCTCCCTTCTTACCCACTATCTTCCAGCCTGAGTTTTCCTGGCTGTCTTGCGGGGGGGTTGACCGTGTCTGCTGCACCTTCTCCACCGGAGTCGGGGGGTCCATGTGTTCGGGGGCCTCGTTGCCCATTCCGGCTCCCCGTTACTTTCCCATTTCCACCCATTTGGGGAGTCGTCCATCGTCCGGTCCTCGATGTAGACCCATCCTTCATGACCCGGATCCACTGTCCTCCAATGGGTCACCTTGACCGGGTCTCTCAGCAGTCTCCCCGTTGTTCGAGACTTCTTTTGCCGGTGAAGTGGGCAGACGTACTCCCTACACAGGTGTCTGTAGGCCCTACACTTGTGGCACCACGGTTTCAGTTTGTGCGTTGTGTGAATCATGTATTCTTTTCCGCCAACCTGGTATGGGATCACGTCGTCGAGGGAGAACGGTTGGCCCTAGGGGTAATCCAGTCCCAACATCAGGTAATCGTCCCTCTTGTACAACAACCCGAAATCATATGCGAATGCGGCCTGGATTTCGATTGGAATATGTCGGAATTCCACCCAAAAGAACTCTTGCATTAATTGCGATCTCCTCTCCTTCGGCCCCATTCTTCGCTGCGGCGTCCAGGGATGAATCCGGACCTCCGACCGTTCGCAGCGAAGACGTTTCCACCCATCAATCACACAGGCACAGGACTGTGAACAGAGTGTTGGACACTGGCTGAATCAAAAATTGGTCGCGCGCTAGTTCCGCACTGTTTTTCAATGTCTCCAGACGGTGACAAATCCATTTCACTTTCTCATTGACTGATTTATACGCGTCGTCGTCATGAAACACCCAGTTGTTTGCGTGTTTCATGTAGACATCGTCCCGGCAAGCCAGCCCACTTTTGGGGTATGCTTTCATCATTAACCTATTTGCCACCGTGCGTCACCACCCTTGTTTCAGATGGGAGTAAGAATTTTGACATGAAAAAGGCCCGCGCTGTCGGTAACCCGTCCAGCGGGATCTCAAGGTTCCCAGTCCGCGGGCTGCCATGTCCCCGAGGGATGGTCAAGGCCAGCCCCCGACGCGGATCTCTCAGTTTGTTTGCCCCGGTGGACTGCGGCTGGTCACCGCTCGACCCCGGGGTGGGGGTGGGGCTCCCTTCCTTATTCTGCGTTTTCCTCCGTACTCTAACTCCCTCTCCTCTTCCGTTAGGATCCCTGTGTCGTCTGTCTGCTGTACTTCCTTGGTCAGGTCTAGCCCCTTCAGAAGTGTTTTTGTATTATTATTCTGGTGGTGCCAGCGTTTCTGCCGAAGATGTTCATCAGCCAGTTGTCTCATGGCCCTGCTATATAACAACATCGAATCTAATCGCTTATGCGCCCGCTGCATTTTGTTCGGGGTCTTCATGATGCTGCCACAAGCAGTCTGCTTGCTCACTGACACCCACAACACACGTTTCTATATCCGAATTGTTTTTATTATTTGTATTATTTCGTTGTTTATGACAAGTTTTTATTTTCTTCTTTTTTTGGTGATTTATTGATTTCTCCAGGAATTGTTTGGGGTGTGACGCGGGACTGCACATCCGTTTCTCCTTCCTCTGTCCTTTCCCCAGTGCCGACCTTGTTCTCTCCCTGCCCTACCGCTCCCCGTGACTCTCCCGCTGACACGTGCTCGTGATCCTCCCGCTGACCCTTCCTCTTACCTGATCAGACGATCTCGCCTCCACATGTTCTGGATCGTGCCTTTTGCCGTTCACAAACCACTCCCTTACACCCTTGCTTGTCCCACCTTTCAATCCCCCCGCGTGCGGTCTTTCGTTGCCGGGTCCCCCAGTCACACCCCCGAGTCCCCCCCTAACGTGGTGTAGTTCCCCTCCCCGATCCCCATAAAAACTCGTCTCCCTCCCCCTCGTGCCTACCCCCTCTTTCCCCTTGTTTTCGTTGATGCGTACCTCTCTTCCCCCTTTTCTTTCTTCTTTTACGCTCTGCTCACTCTGCCCCTCCCGAGCTCCGACTCCCCTTCTCCCCCTTTCCTCAGATCCGACCCACTCTCGATCCTCCCTTCGCCAACCTTTCTACTCCTTCCTTTTCCAGTCAGACTCGGGAGACCGGTGATGTCTCATAAAGACTGCCAGACTGTCTCATGCAGATTGCCAAACTGTCTCATGCAGACGGCCAGACTCTGGTTGTCCCCTCCCCAATTTTGCCCCCTCCTCTTCCCCTCCTCTTCCCTTCCTCTCCTCCCACCGGCTCTGCCTTAGCTTGCATTTGTGTGCCGCCCCTTCCTTGTCTGCCTGGAATCTCCTAGTCCCTGCCCCCCTCCCATCCCCTCCCCACCCCCTCCCCCTCCCCCTTCTTATCGCAATCCTTTCCCGAAGATTTCCTACTTACCTGTAGTGGTCAGCTGTGTTGTTTTCCGTCGCATCGTTGATGACCTCAGAAGCCTCCCTGTGCAGTGCTGTCTTGTTGTACCCTCTCCTTTCGGCAATTTGGCCACTCCCAAGTCCCAAAGCGGATCTTCCTCTCCCGTGCTCGGACCGTGCTTCGTTCCGAGCTCGCACACGCGCTCCGCTCCCAACAGGACCCACTGTACCCCGGACGTCCGTCCGATGTCATCATGACGTGACGGACGTCCGGAAACTATCGGACACGGGTCCGGTTCCATGTCCGAAAATGTTCGGGTCCGGGTCCGGCGTAGCCATGCTTGATACCATCAAGATTGGAATGGTGAATAGGGTCGTGTTTCTACTGACTACTAGGTCACAAGTTAGTCTCCTTAAACCACCAGTCCCACGCCCCCTACTGTGCATCCAAAATTCATCAACTAGTACCGGCCCTGACCCGTTTGGGAGAGGGCTGGTAGAGCGAGGGGTCCGGGGGGCTTTTAAACCCACACACACACACAAAAAAAAACGGTCACACAATCGTAATAGTAGTTGTAGCAGCAGTCGGCAATGATGTGCTTACGTCATATACGTATGGGCACACATTTCAGATGGACGCGGGAAAGTGGAAACACAGAAAACAAAAACGAAACAAAAGAAAAACAATACCCCGATATGAAAAAAGAAAACGAAATTCAAAAGTTGCTCCGCTCTGGTTGATGGCCCACACGTTTCATTTGTATAGAGGCTGGTACTGGTACCATCTTCATTTTTGTAGAGGCCTTATACCTGTCACTTTCAGGCTGACAGGCTCCGTGAATGCAATTTTTTGCTTCATTTGTTGGAGCTCAGCGAGGCTGGTGGTAAAGTGAGTTTTTTAATGGAGGGCGTCCAAGATATCCAGGTTGCTTATCGATTTCTGACTGTCAGATCTTTGCATAATGAAGATTTGAACTGTTATGAACTTGGTTGTTTGACGATTTTCACTGCCACTCACACACAGACGATCTCATACACGCCCATACATGCATAAGACGAAGGGGAGAGGAGACAAAGTCCACACTGCACACAGATCAAGTAGGCAGCGAAATACAACCATGCACAGATGGGGATAGACGCACAATATTTCTCACTCTCTGACAATACTCCCAACAACCAATCACAAGAAGACACCTGCGAGGATAACAATGGGATTTACACTGATGATGAGCCAACTCGAACCAATTATCGTTACAGAGTTTGTTTCAGTATCTCGCCACCCTCATAACTCCACACTCCACACTCCACTCTCTACCCTACACCCAGTTAGTAGCGCAACACTGAGATGGCCTCCCAGAGGCCAGCGCCAACCGCCCAGATGAGGAACAGGAGTTGCAATGGAGTCTTCAGTGTCGCTGAACAACTCTGACGAAGAAGCTGGCAGCTATGGCTGCCACACCACTGATGCCTGAAACTCCCAAAAGAGAGAGGGGCGACAGTGGTCCACCCACAAACACTCAGTGAAGAGCCTCTCAATAGCCCAGCCAATCGCAGATACCCTCAGGGGTAGATGCTCAGAGGGCGCCCCAGCTATGGCAAGCTCCAGTAGGCTGGCTATGGTTGCCGTCAACGACGAGGGTCTCAGGGTATCGCCTGTAGACAATCGCCTCCACCAAACTTGCTTGGCTCTGAACTCTGCGTAGCGAAAATGAAAAGCCCCAAAGTCCTCAAACTACAGGCTCAGTCCTATTAATAGACTAGCCTACTCTAGACCTAGACCGACTGGACCGCTACCGCATCAGTTTGGCCTGCTCGGCCTGGGCCCTACTCGACTATACGGCGTCTAGACCGTCGCTACAGCCCAAGGCCCAGATGGGCCTGCTGCCCTAGTGATAGCTCGGACCTGCTAAGGCCAATAACGGCTAAGGGGAACTCGGGCCTGCAATTTTCCTGGAAATTGCAGATATGTCCCTCACAAATTTCCCTTAGATTGAACTGGCGGTTAATCCTTAACACAAACAAAATTACGAATCTGACCTTAAGACGCGACTATACAACCTCACAGTCCGATCTCGACGGTAGAAATCTACGAGCCATTGCAGACTTACCCCCCCCCGGGGAGCGAGGACCTCTGAGCTAGGAGTGTAAACGAGGAGATTGGTGAGGAAGGTTTCCCTTCTGGGCCGCCTCGTAACGTAAAACCACAAACATTGCTGTCTTGAGAAGTTCCTTCCGAGTAAACCATCGGTCCTCCGTATGAGGCTGGAAGCAGAACTTCACAAGATACTGTCGGTCGGGGCCAGTGCCCCACTCATCCTCAATGGACTCTACGTCATATCCCTTACCAGGGATCGGTGGGCCAAATTGAGGGGGCCGGTCGGGGAATGCATCAGCTGAAATGAAAGGAAGCAGCTTAGATGCATGGAAGATCGGGTAGGTCTGTAGAGGCAATCGGACGTCAATAACGTACGACGGGCCAAAGGGATCGGAGCCCACTGTATCTAACACCTGCCATGGACCCAGGTATCATGGCAACAACTTAGAAGAGATATCCTCCTTTGACAACTCTGAGTTGGCTACCCAAACGTAGTCGCCAGTACGAATGGGGGAAGGTCGTCGGTGGCGATTAGCTTGTTCTATCATGGCCTTTTAGGCCTTGAACAAGTTCGTCCGTGCCCTTTTCACATCAACCCTGTATCGTCTGGAAAACTCCGCAGTGCCAGGTGTCAGATCAGACTTAGCCTTATTGATGATATCATCAAGAGGCTGTCGTGGTTCACTTCCCCAATGCAAACAATATGGGTTGAACCCAGTCGAGGAATGGATAAAAGTGTTATAAACGAGCTGTGTACGTGGGAGGTAGAGATCCTAGTCCTGTTGATCTGGAGAGATGACAAGACGCAAGAATAAAACTTGGTTCATCACTTCAGCTTGGCCATTGGCTTCAGGATGACGACCAAAAGTCATGTCCAGTCGCGAGTGTAGGTAGTCCTTTCAGTAGGACTGCCACTCATTGCTACATAATCGGGGATCTCTATCACTGACTATGGAAGTGGGCGGTCCATGGTGAGTGACCCACCTCTCTGAAAACGCTGCTCTCACAGCGGGGACCCTAGCTACCTTTAGCAAGGGGATGAACTCTGCGTACTTAGAGAACCTGTCAACATAGACCATTACCTGACGCATGCCACGAGGGGTGGTCTTGCCTAGATCTGTAAAGTCTATGGACACAGATTCAACAGGACCATCAGGTATGGGTAAGGGTTTGAGCAGTCCCAAAGGAGGTCTACGTTGGACCTTGTTTCTCTGGCAGAGCTCACAGGTTTCAATATAGTGCAGCAGATCACTCCGCCTCTCCTTCCAGAAGAAGCGCTGCGACAGGGCGGCATATGACTTGAAGAACCCAAAATGTCCGCGTGCATCATGACATTCGGACATCAGCAATGACCTGAGATGCTGGTCCTGGGGAATGCACAAGCGTTCCTCACCTTTGTTGTAAAGTGTACAGCAAGTCTGAACTCGGGGCATAAGCGGATTCAGAGTTGGGATCCGCTTGCAGATTCCTGACTATGGGTCCATAAGTTGGGTCCTGAGGCAGTAGACGAGCAATGGTATGATGGGTCTCCTCTCCGAAGGACTGATTGGAGGAGATCAACGCAAAAGAGTCAGGCCTACGAGAGAGGGCATCTGCTACTTCATTGTAGCAGCCCTTCTTATGTTTCAGTTCAAAGTCAAACATGTCAATGAACTGAATGTAACGTGCAAATTTGTAATTTAACTCTCCCTGGGATTTCATCCACTGTAAGGTGGAATGATCAGAGAAGATCTTGAAGTGTCTACCCAAGAGAAAGTGCTTCCAATGCTTTAGGGCACAAACAAGAGCGTTTAGCTCTTTCTCGTAGGTAGAGTCCTGAAGCTTCTGGGTCTTGATCTTCTTACTCATGAACTCTACGGGCCGTAGACCATTCCCATCATCCTGCTAAAGAACTGCCCCAATGTCATACTGACTGGTGTCAGTGGTCAGTGTAAATGGCAGACTGGGGTCAGGCAACTTCAACACTGGTGCACGAGTCAAGGCCTTCTTGAGTCGTGTGAAGGCCAACTGACAGGGAAGGGACCAAAGGAAAGAAGTGTCTTTCTTTGTTAGGTTAGTCAGGGGTGCAACCACTGCAGAAAAGTTCCTGACAAACTTTTTGTAGCACGAGGCCAAACCCATGAAGGACCTGACATCCCTCACTTTTTGTGGTTGTGACCACTCCTGAACAGCCGCTATCTTGGCCGCTTCAGGAGCCAGGCCATCTCTAGAGATTACATGACCCAGGTAGATAACAGAGGGAACTCCCGAAAGAGGACTTTTCTCTGTTGATCTTATATTGGCTGCCAAGTCGACGCCACTGCGGGTCCCATTTGGCTCGGCCCGCCCACGCTCATGCTCAGGGCGCGGGCCATTCGTCCCAGGGTCACCTCCACCTAGTGCTTTGAGATGGATGGGGGTGGGCCATCGCGCGAGAGAGCTTTGACATTTGGGGATGTAGCCCAACCCTTACGCCGGGAGGTAGTCTCGCTGGTCATTCCGCAGCGCTGATTTTTTTTTTGATTCTTGGTTGTGTTCTCAGGCAATTGCTCTTTCCAATACGCAGGCAGTCCAAGGGTTCTTTGAGAGTTTATCTTCTCTTGTGCGCAGGCTAAGCGGACTCCTTGGGTCGCGCACCATTTCCCTAAGCATTGTGATCCTACGACGTTATCGGGGTGTAGAGATGCCGTCCTCCCCCTCGCCTCTACACACCCATCGGGTCTCATACATCTCATTCAACTCTATTGACGCAGACCCCTTAGTCTTTTCGGGGCCTTTACATGCATGCACACACAACTTCACATTTTCCTTGGCAAGATTGCACTCCATTCTCTTATTTACACTCCAAGTCTTTAACCCAAAGGTCATTTCCATGGATTGGCTTTATGCTAAGGGTTCCATAACCCCTTTTGCCCCTCTTCCCTTTTCCTTTTGCTGCCCGGTTCCTCCCGGCCCTAACCCGCTCAAGGCATCCCTAACCTTCACTTACCTGTACGGTCCCACACAAAGCAAAGATCCATACAATCCCCCATTGGGGGTCAACACATAGCCCTTCCCACATGGCTATCTTTCCTTTCTCTTCAGCCTTTCTTTGTGCTCAATCAGCCCATTCTCTTTTCGTAGTCATGGAGTCGGGGAAATGGTTGAGTCAAACTGACCTTGCTTCAACTTATATTTTCTCCCTGGTTCCGCCTTTTCCCAAAACGTCCTTTCCTTTGCCTTCTTGGTGGCACAAGGGACCGGCTCCCCTTCCCTTGCCATCTTTCTCCACCAAGTGAGGTTTGATTTCTTTTACCGTTCGCACCCTGGCAATGTAACAAGTGAGGGGAGAAGGGTTAGTCATATGCCAAGTGAGAGGAAGAGAGAGAGGGGGCAGGCGAAGAGGGAGAGAGAGAGAGAGAGAGAGAGAGAGAGAGAGAGAGNAGAGAGAGAGAGAGAGAGAGAGAGAGAGAGAGAGAGAGAGAGAGAGAGAGAGAGAGAGAGAAAGAGAGAAAGAGAGAAGAGAAGAGACTTCTAATCCTAATCAAACCATCTCCCTGTAGTAGCAGCCAAATGTCGGTCACCCATCCCATAGTGAAAGATCAACTAAGTATGAATTGGAACACTTCAACATAAATGAACTCGACGATGAGAAGGTTGAACTAGTAAAAAGTACGTGCAAATGTAGGAGAGCGCAACTAAGTATGAACCGGAACATCACAACGCACATGAACTTGACAATGAGAAGATTGAACTAGTGAAAGCACATGCACATGGAGGAGAGATCAACTGAGTATGAACCGGAACACTATAACACATATGAACTTGACAATGAGGAGATTGAGCTGGTGAAAAGCACATGCACATAGAGGAAAGATTAACCAAGTAATGAACCGGAACACTACAACACACATGAGTTTGACAATGAGGAGATTGAACTAGTGAAAAGCACATGCTCATAGAGGAAAGATCAACTAAGTGTGAACCGGGACATCACAACACACATGAACTTGACAATGAGAAGAATGAACTAGTGAAAAGCACATGCACATAGAGGAAAGATCAACCAAGTATGAACCGGAATACTACAACACACATGAATTTGACAATGAGGAGATTAAACTAGTGAAAAGCACATGCACATAGAGGAAAGATCAACTAAGTATGAACCGGGACATCACAACACACATGAACTTGAAAAATGAGAAGATTGAACTAGTGAAAAACATATGCACACAGAGGAAAGATCAACCAAGAATGAACCGGAACACTACAACATACATGAATTTGACAATGAGGAGATTGAACTAGTGAAAAGCACATGCACATAGAGGAAAGATCAACTAAGCATGAACCGGAACACTTCAATACATGAATTTGAAAATGAGGAGATTGAACTAGTGAAAAGCACATGCACATAAAGGAAAGATCAACTGAGCATGAACCGGAACACTACAATACACATGAATTTTACAATGAGGAGATTGAACTAGTGAAAAGCATCTCCTACCAGCATGTGAGTAAAAAGCAAGAGTTACACTATAGACTAAATCACAAGATTTGAGCAAGAGATCATCCATAGAAAAATCGGAGCATTATCTACTAGCATGTGAGTGGAAAAGCAAGATCTACACTAGGCCAAATCACAAGTATTGAGCAAGAGATCATCCATGAAAGAATCGGAGCATCACCTACTAGCATGTGAGTGAAAAAGCAAGATCTACACGAGACCAAATCACAAGTATTGAGCAAGAGATCATCCATGAAAGAATCAGAGCATCAACTACTAACATGTGAGTGAAAGAGCAAGAGTTACACTAGGCTATATCACAAGATTTGAGCAAGAGATTATCCATGGTAGAATCGGAGCATCTCCTACTAGCATGTAAGTGAAAAGCAAGAGTCACACTAGGGTAAATCACAAGTATTGAGTAAGAGATCATCCATGGAAGAATCAGACCATCTCCTACTAGCATGTGAGTGAAAAGCAAGATCTACACTTAGGCCAAATCACAAGTTTTGAGCAAGAGATCATCCATGAAAGAATTGGAGCATCACCTACTAGCATGTGAGTGAAAAGCAAGATCTACACTAGGCAAAATCACAAGTTTTGAGCAAGAGATCATCCATGAAAGAATCGCAGCAGCATTTGCTAGCATGTGAGTGAAAAGCAAGATCTACTCTAGGCCAAATCACAAGTATTGAGCATGAGATCATCCATGAAAGAATCGGAGCATCTCCTGCTAGCGTGAGAGTGAAAAGCATGAGTTACGCTAGGCTATATCACAAGATTTGAGCAAGAGATCATCCATGGGAGCATCGGAGCATCTCCTATTAGCATTTGAGTGAAAAGCAAGCGTTACACTTAGGCTATATCACAAAATTTGAGTAAGAGATCATCCATGGAAGAATCGGAGCATCTCCTACTAGCATGTGAGTGAAAAAGCAAGAGTTACACTAGGCTATATCACAAGATTTTAGCAAGAGATCATCCATGGAAGAATCGGAGCATCTCCTACGAGCATATGAGTGAAAAGCAAAACTTACATTAGACCAGATCATAAGTATTGAGCATGAGATCATCCATAGAAGAATTGGAGCATTACCTACTAGCATGGGAGTGAAAAACCAGATCTACAATAGACCAAATCACAAGTACTGAACATGAGATCATCCATGGAAGAATCGGAGCATCTCCTACTAACATGTGAGTGAAAAGCAAGATCTACACTAGGCCAAATCACAAGTTTTGAGCAAGAGATCATCCATGAAAGATTCAGGGCATCACCTACTAGCATGTGAGTGAAAAACAAGATCTACACTAGGCCAAATCACAAGTATTGAGCATGAGATCATCCATGAAAGAATCGGAGCATCTCCTACTATCATGAGAGTGAAAAGCATGAGTTACACTAGGCTATATCACAAGATTTGAGCAAGAGATCATCCATGGGAGAATCTGAGCATCTCCTACTCGCATGTGAGTGAAAAGCAAGAGTTACACTAGGCTATATCACAAGATTTAAGTAAGAGATCATCCATGGAAGAATCGGAGCATCTCCTACTAGCATGTGAGTGAAAAGCAAGAGTTACACTAGGCTATATCACAAGATTTAAGCAAGAGATCATCCATGGAAGAATCGGAGCATCTCCTACTAGCATGTGAGTGAAAAGCAAGAGTTACACTAGGCTATATCACAAGATTTGAGTAAGAGATCATCCGTGGGAGAATCAGAGCATCTCCTACTAGCATGTGAGTGAAAAGCAAGAGTTACACCAGGCTATATCACAAGATTTGAATAAGAGATCATCCATGGAAGAATCGAAGCATCTCCTACTAGCATGTGAGTGAAAAGCAAGAGTTACACTAGGCTATATCACAAGTATTGAGCATGAGATCATCCATGAAAGAATCGGAGCATCTCCTACTAGCGTGAGAGTGAAAAGCATGAGTTACACTAGGCCAAATCACAAGTTTTGAGCAAGAGATCATCCATGAAAGAATCGGAGTATCACCTAATAGCGTGTGAGTGAGAAGCAAGAGTTACACTAGGCTATATCATAAGATTTGAGTAAGAGATCATCCATGAAATAATCGGAGCATCACCTACAGGCATGTGAGTGAAAAGCAAGAGTTACACTAGGCTATATCACAAGTATTGAGCATGAGATCATCCATGAAAGAATCGGAGCATCTCCTACTAGCATGAGAGTGAAAAGCATGAGTTACACTGGCCAAATCACAAGTTTTGAGCAAGAGATCATCCATGAAAGAATCGGAGCATCACCTACTAGCATGTGAGTAAAAAGCAAGAGTTAAACTCGGCTATATCACAAGATTTGAGTAAGAGATCATCCATGAAAGAATCGGAGCATCACCTACTAGCATGTGAGTGAAAAGCAAGAGTTACACTAGGCTATATCACAAGATTTGAGTAAGAGATCATCCATGGAAGAATCGGAGCATCTCCTACTAGCATGTGAATGAAAGGCAAGATCTACAGTAGACCAATAAGAAGGAGAAAAGGGAGACGAAGGAGGAGAAGAGGAAGGAGAAGAAGAAGAAGTAGAGAAGAAGAAGAAGAAGAGGAAGGAGAAGATGCAGGAGGGAAGGAAGAAGGAGGAGAGTGAAGAGGAGGAAGACGACGAAGAAGAAGAAGAAGAAGGAGAAGAAGAAGAAGAAGAAAAAGAAAAAGAAGAAAAAGAAGAAGGAGAAGAAGAAAAAGATGGAGAAGAATCTCCTCCCTTCCACTCACCTTCTTGTTGCCTTGGAGATGGAGCCTCAACCTTGATGAATCTTCTACCTCCTTGGCTAAGGCTTTCTTCTTCCTCAAACCCCTCTCCTTCCTCTCTCACTTCTCTCCTAAGTTGCCAGAAACTCCTATCACTATGGCTATGGTGTCCTCCCCTCTAGGAGGGCTAATGGGACTCCCTCTGGCCTCTCTCTCTTCCTCACACCCTGGGGGCTATCGCGGATCACTTCCCTAGTGCCAGCCTCACTATCACTAGCCTCTAGAGTTCCTCTCCCTAGCTCATGGCCTCCACCAAGCTCTCAAACTGGCATGGGTTCCCCTCTCCTCTCTCCTAGTGAAAGAGTGCTCCTATGAGCTCAGTTGGGCAGCATGGACACTCCTCATGCAATTATGAATGTGGCGGATTGAATTCCCAGCTTATATAGGCCGGCCAGCCCATGGGCCTCCCCATGTGCCTTAAGGTGAACCGAGGTTCCCCCAAGGCAAAATTCTGCTACTAGGCCCTTCCGGAGGTGTCCGGGCCTCATTTGGGCCAAGTGCATGCAGTCCGAGTGGTTGGTACCAACTCGGATTGCCTCTTGGCCTCCTTCGGCCTCTTTTCCACTCCCAAAATGCTACCCCCTTGGGTCCTAATGCCCAAGGGGCAACTTTACTTCAGAGAAAAAGACCTAGTGGGCCTTTTTCTCGATTTTTTCAGTTTCTACCCCAATTTGGGTAGGCTGAGATATTTTCTCATGCAACGGTGCATTTTCAGCCTTAGATCTGGCTGAGATCCAAAGCCAACAATATTTCGTGCTACCCCCAAGTAGCCCTTGCTTCAAATTTGAGCCCCTAAGTTCAATTTCTCAATTTTTGGTGGATCTGGCTCTCTTTTTGGGCCAAATGCACAGTTTTGTTTCTTTCCCTCTTTTGTTTCTTTCCATTTTGGGTTGTCACCTCATTCCGGAGGTAGTCGTTTTGAGCTGGCCCACAAAAAACGGCTAGTTTCTCTCCACTATGAGATCTGATCTCAGATCCATCGTCCAAAACGAAACCGGTCATTTTTCTTTCATATTTTGTCTCATTTTTTTCTTTTTAATTCACATATTGTGGAGATATGGCCCATCTCTGCAATCCGGAGTGCCCTCCCTCATTCTAGGAGGGATGAGGTCAGAGTTGGGACCTGCCAGTCCCTACCGTGCAGTTCCTAATAGGCCGGCACACTCTCCTCCATTCTTTCCTCCTTTTTTCTTGCTTCATTTTTTTTTTTTTTTTTTTTTTTTTTTTTTTTTTTTTTTTTTTTCAGTTGTGACAAGTGTCAAACTGCTGTGCACCCTCTTTCTAGGCCTTGGGATCTCATTCATGACTAGATTCATGGCTGGCACTTAGCCGTTATATCTCGGATTACAACAATGGCACCCCCATACTCCTAGGGGGCTCCATTTTGCCTCCGTTTGTCCAATTTTGAGCCTCTTTTGCTCCGATTTTCTAAGGACGACCTTTTTCTCATGTTGAGCCTCTGGAGGCTCTATTTTTTCCTGCCTAGCTGGTCCGAGATACCTCGGACTGTTGGGCGGTGCTCCCAACACCATTATTTCATTCTTTTTTCTCTCACGACTCTCCCCTTTGCCCCTACTAGCGTTTTTTTTTTTTTTTTTTTTTTTTTTTTTTTAAACAAAGCTCCATCTATTGGTGGGGAGCAACACCTGCTGGAAACCGGGTCCAGCGTCCCATAGATACAACCATATCCTCACAAATTGGCACGGACTGGGAACCGGGCCCAGCGTCCCTTAACGAGTACATTCGGAAAACTCATCAGAAAATTTCATGAAAATAAGACTAGGAATCATTGGACCTACTAGAAAAATCCATTGGCCTAAGAATGAAATTTGAAAATTGAGATACCGGGGCCATTACCCGGCGTTGGATCGAAGAATTGGGCTACTCCAGCCATGTTTATGACAACATCATGATTTAGAAACGACTCAGAAGAAACCCCATCAATCCTCTTTACCTCCCTCCCGCAAGACTGATTGCAGCGGAGCCACCATCTCTGTTGCTCCTATGCCATACTCCCATCCTGCCAGCTAGCCCCCTCACTGGTAGGACGCGTGATAACCCACCTTCTCCCATTTTTTTTATTTTTTTTTTCCAAGAATAGTATCTTAAGATTAAGATACCGGGGTCATTAACCGGCTTAAACTCAGAGATATTGGAGCAGCTTCACACATATCTACAACAATCTTCATGATTTAGAACAGATTTCAGGGACGACTCAAGAGAACCCCCCATCACACCACTTTACCTCGCTCCGGCAAGACTGACTGCAGCGGAGCCACCATCTTTGCTGCTGCTGTACCATAGTCCCATCCTACCAGGTAGCCCCTTTCCTGGCAGGACGCGTGATAACCCACCCTCTGCTCCTACTCACCTTATTCGCTATTTGAAAAAGGGAGTCACACCCCCCAAACAATTCCCTGCTCCCCACTCCAGCAAGACTTACTGCAGAAGAGTCACCATCTCTGCTGCTGCTGTGCTCTATTCTTATCCTACCAGCTAGCCCACTCACTAGTAGGACGCGTGATACCCCACCATCTTTTTTTCGAAAACTGCAATCGCAGCAGTTCTGTCTTCGTCATCGAAAGGGAGGTCCCGGGTATGTTCTAATGAGGTCAGTTGACCACGGCCGGTACCCGTCGAGACTACACTCAATGCCAATCGCATCCGTTCTCAACCACCCTCATCTGAACCCCCTTCACCCTCCCCAACTCCGTCCTAGTAAAGGGTTCGAGGGATCAGATCCTTAGCACGAGCCAGACACAATCCTCATCCTACAATCTCCTGCCCCCTCGGAGATTCCAGTTTCCGTCATCGAGAGGGTAAGTCAGCGCTGCCTGTGGCCAATCGGACCAAGATGATCCCTTATCAGTCGGTACCCATCCGACAACTAACGCTGCCTGCTGCCAATCGCATCTAATAAAGGTCCCCCAACCGGTACCCCTCAGACGACGTGATTCCACCGTCTCTCCGTCCTCGCAAAGAGTCATCTCGTGCCCTTTGCCCTCCACCTTGAACAGATCCCCCAAAACCCAACAGAACCTCCACTCGCCTGTCCCCCTTTCGCCTCCCCAACTCCGTCCTAGTAAAAAGTTCGAAAGACCATGTCCTCGGCAAGAGCCTGACACAATCCTCATCCTGCAATCTCCTACCCCCTCGGAAATTCCAGTCTCCGTCATCAAGAGAGTGAGCCAGCACTGCCTGAGGCCAATCGCACCAGAGTAAGCCCTCATCGGCCGGTACGCATCCGACAACCAAAGTTGCCCAATGCCAATCGCATCCAATGAAAGTTTCCCTAGCCGGTACCCCTCAGTCAGCCCCGATGCAGCCCTCTCTCCGTCCTCGCAATGAATCATCTCGTGCCCTTGCCCTCCATCTTGGACAGATCCCCCAAAACTCAACCGAACCGCCCCATAGCTAATATTTTCCATCGTCGAGATCCTTGATCTCGACGGTGCCGTTTGCTTGCGCAATTATTTCTTGTGTTGGCCCATGGTTCCCTTGGGACATCCCAAGTCCCCGCCACTTTCCTCCATACGAGTCCCATTTTCTTGTCCCGCCGGTAGCCCCGTCGACGCATGTCCCGTTTTTTTTTACTTTTATTATTCGGGCCCACTTGGTCCCCAGCAACATCCCGGATGGTGTTCCACTTTTATTTTGGGACCCCCTTGCCTTTGGTGGTCTCAACATCTCTCCCTTAGGTGCCATATGTGTGCCGATTTTTCTAGGCCGTGAGATCGCATTTCACGGTGTCGGGACAAGTGGGTCCCGAATAACTTCCCATGACTCGAGAGACTGAATATGGACGAACTGTGCACGACAGAGAAATCTGGAGTGAGGAGGCAGGAGAGAGAAGACAAAGGATTAGGCCACAGGAGGGAGTGATGTCCTGGGGTGAAAACCACAGGAGGAAAAAACCAGCAACGGCACGAGAATAAGCGCAGGAGTAGGGGCATATAGGACGTAGCATGAGGCCGGGAGGGCCGTTGGAATGCAATAAGACTAAGGCCAAAGGGTCCTTGAACCAGCAAGTGCAGCACGACAACGATAAAAGAATGAGGAAGTCAAGAGATGGATGACCCTGGGGCGTGGGAAACTAGAGAACGAGGGGCCAACGTGGGGCCCACCTACGGGAGCCTCGGAGCGGAGGCCCACGACCAAAGAAATCAGCGCGCACAAGGCGCAAGAAAAGACAAGGGAGAGGGGTCACCATGGGGCGGCAAAACGCCCAAGGGACGTGGGACACCTCGGGGAAAGGCACACGGGGCCACGTGGGACTAAGTAAAAATAATGGCATCCGGGGCGAAATGTGCCGGGGACCACCCGCGGGACTAAGTGCCGGGGATCGCAGGCGGGACCAAGTGTCGGGGACCACCGGCGGGATTAAGTGTCGGGGACCATCGGCGGGACTAAGTGTCGGGGACCACCAGCGGGACTAAGTACCGGGGACCACCGACGGGACAAGTGGCGGGGACATGTGAAAGTCCCAAGAAGAAACGGCGGCACCACGTGAGGGAAAATAATAAGGGAAAGGTGCACCGTCAAGATCGACATCTTGACGACCAAGAATATTAGCACCACTAGTGGTAGCAAACGGGAAGCCAAAAAGGAAAAGAAAAAGTAAAGAGAATTGATATGGGAGGCATGGGAGCAATCTGAAAAATCTCGGATTAGCCTCCCTCAAGAAAATGGAGTCAAATGAGACCCCGTGTGAAAAATAGGCCTCCGGTTGAAAATCGGAGTAGGAGGGTCATTATGGGAAAAAGATAGGAGTGAGAGGAAGCTCCCATGGGCATGAGAAGACCATTATTGCCGTCCGAGATATAACGGACTGCACCTTGGGCATAGGAAGGGCCAAAACTTGGAGGAAAGGGCTAAAAAAAGGCCTTAACGGCCACTTGACACTTGACATGCTAGAAAAAAGAGAGAAAAGAAAAGAAAATGTGAGAGAATAAGACAAAAAGAGTGAGAGGTAGTGACCGTCAGTAGGAACTGGCAGGTCCCTACTGTCCAAGAAAGGAGGAAAAAAAAAAGAAAAGAAAAAAAAAAAAAGAAAAAAAAAAAAAAGAGAAAAAGGCCTTAATGGTAAAAACCGGCCACTTGGGGAGATTCATCCATGACCAGATTCATTATGGAATATGGCGGTTACAAAGGACTTTGATTTTCTTTGATTTTTGCAGAGAAAATCAAAGAAAATCAAGGCCCCATGCAACCGAAATAAAACGAATTACATGCATGAGGAGAAACATATGTTTTAGGTGCATCCGGAGCCAAAATCAAGTCCGGATGCACTTGGGAATTGACCGTTTCTTTTTCTTTTGAGTAGGGGCTAGTTGTGGGGCATTGGGGCTAGGAAATTGACCCCTATTGCAGTCCGAGTTGCAACGAACTGCATGAGGGAGGGAAAACACATGTTCTAGGTGCATCCGGAGCCAATATTGAGCCCGGATGCACTTAGAAATTTAACGCTTCATTCTCTTTTAGCATGGGGCAAGTTGTGGGGTTGTGGGACTAGAAAGATGACCATGACTGCAGTCCGAGAAATAACGGACTGCATGGGGGTGCCTAGGCTAAGGGAAAATGAGCCACGACAAACCCGAAAGGCTAGAAAAAAGCGATTTCGGCATGAGGCAAGTGGAGACGGTAAACGGCAACCGTGAGATAAGATCTCACGGCTTGGAAAAATCAGCACACATGTAGAGATGATGGGACCACTAAGGGCAAGGGGGCCCCAAAAATAAAAATGGGACACCATCCAGAATGCTGCCGGGGACCAAGTGGATTCAAATAATAAAAGTCGTAAAACAGAACGCGTGTCGGCGGGACCGCCGACAGGACAAAAAAATGGAACTAGTATGGAGGAAAGTGGCGGGGACTTGGGATGTCCCAAGGGAACCATGAGCAAGCACAAGGAATATTTGTGCAAGCAAACGACACCGTCGAGATCAAGGATCTAGACGGTGGAAAATATTAGCACCGCTAGTGCAAGCACTAGTGGGGGCAAGTGGGAGAGCCATGGGGAGAAAAAGCAAAATAATGGTGTTGGGAGGGCTGCCCAGCAGTCCGAGATATCTCGGACTAGCTAGGCATGAGAAAATAGAGCCTTAAGAGGCTCAACATGAGAAAAAGGTTGTCCTTAGAAAATCGGAGCCAAAGGGGCTCAAAATTGGACAAACGGGAACAAAGTGGAGCCCTCTAGGAGCATGGGGGTGACATTGTTGGAATCCAAGATGTAACGGCAAAGTAACAACCATGAACCTGGCCTTGAATGAGGCCTTAGGGCCTAGAAAGAGAGTGCACAGAAGTTTGACACTTGTCACAACTGAAATAAAAGAAAAAGAAAGAAAAATGAGAGAGAAATGAGGGAGAATAAGACAAAAAGGGAGAAAAGAGTGGAGGAGAGTGTGCCGGCTTATTGGGACCTGCACAATAGGGACTGACAGGTCCCAACTGTGACCTCATCCCTCCTACAATGAGGGAGGGCAATCCGGATTCTCAATAAAATCTGAATTAAAAAGCAGAAAATGAGAGAAAATGCAAAAAGGAAATGACTGGTTTTCTTTTGGACCATGGATCTGAGATCAGATCTCATGGTAGAGAGAAACTAGCCATTTTTTGTGGGCCAGCTCAATACGGCTAGCTCCGGAATGAGGTGGCAGCCCAAAATGGAAAGAAACAAAAGAGGGAAAATGACGAAACTGTGCATTTGGCCCAAAAAGAGAGCCAGATGCACCAAAAATTGAAAAAGTGGACATAGGGGCTCAAAATTGAAGCAAGGGCTACTAGGGGGTGACACGGATTATTGCTGGTCTTGGATCTTAGCCAGATCCAAGGCTGAAAATGTGCCGCTGCATGAAAAAATATCTCGGCCTACCCAAAATGGGGTACAAACTGAAAAAATCGAGAAAAAGGCCCACAAGGCATTTTTCTTTCAAGTAAAATTGCCCCTTGGGCATTAGGATCCAAAGGGGCAGCATTTGTGAGGTAAAAAGGAGGCCGGAGTAGGCCAAGAGGCAATCCGAGTTGGTACCAACCACTCGGACTGCATGTACTTGGCCAAAAAGAAGCCCGGTTACCTCCAGAAAGGCCTAGTAGTGGAATTTTGCCTTGGGGGTACCTCGGTTCACCTCAAGGCTCATGGGGAGGCTCATGGGCTGGTCGGACTGCTGGTTTCAGCCTGCATAAGCTCGGAATTCAGTCCGCCACTTTCACAATTGCATGAGGAGTGCCCATGCTGCCCAAGTGAGCTCATGCGTGCACTTTTTCACTTGGAGAGAGGAGAGGAGAACCCATGCTAGTTTGGGAGCTTCGTGGAGGCCATGAGCTAGGGAGAGGAGCTCTAGAGACTAGAGGTAGTGAGGCTAGCACTTGGGGAGGTGATCCGCCATAGCCCCCTGGTGTGAGGAAGACAGAGAGGCTAGAGGGAGCCCCATTAGCCCTCCTAGAGGGGAGGACTCCATAGCCATGGTGATGGGAGCTTGAGGCAACTTGGGAAGAGGTGAGAAAGGAAGGAGAGAGGCTTGAAGAAGAAGGGAGCCATAGCCAAGGAGGAGTTGTGCAAGGAGAAGGAAAGCCTCATCAAGATTGAGACTCCATCTCCAAGACATTAACAAGGTGAGTGGAAGGAAGAGGATGCATCTTCTTCTTCTTCTTCTTCTTCTTCTTCTTCTTCTTCCTCTTCTTCTCCTTATCCTTCTTCTTCTTCTTCCTCCTCTCCTCCTTATTCTTCATCTTCTTTTTCTTCTCCTTCTTCTTCTTCATCTTCTTCTTCTTATTGGGATAAACTCTTGATTCTTCACTCACATACCAGTAGGTAGTACTCCGATTCTTCTATGGATGATCTTATGTTGGTTACTTGTGATTTGGGCTACTCAAACTCTTGTTTTTCACTCTCATACTAGTAGGTAGTGCTCCGATTCTTCTATGGATGATGTCATGTTGGTTACTTGTGATTTGGGTTACTCAAACTCTTGTTTTTCATTCACACACTAGTAGGTAGTGCTCCGATTCTTCTATGGATGATGTCATGTTGGTTACTTGTGATTTGGGCTACTCAAACTCTTGTTCTTCACTCACATGTTAGTAGGAAATCCTCTAATTCTTTCATGGATGATCTCTTGCTGAAATCTTGTGAGATAGCCTAGTGCAACTCTTGCTTTTCACTCACACACCAGTAGGTAGTGCTCCGATTCTTCTATGGATGATCTCATGTTGGTTACTTGTGATTTGGGCTACTCAAACTCTTGCTTTTCACTCACATACTAGTAGGTAGTGCTCCGATTCTTCTATGGATGATGTCATGTTGGTTACTTGTGATTTGGGCTACTCAAACTCTTGTTTTTCACTCACATGTTAGTAGGAGATCCTCTGATTCTTCCATGGATGATCTCTTGCTCAAATCTTGTGAGATAGCCTAGTCCAACTCTTGTTTTTCACTCACACACTAGTTGGTAGTGCTCTGATTCTTCTATGGATGATCTCTTGTTGGATATCTGTAATTTAGGCTACGCAAACTCTTGTTTTTCACTCACACACTAGTAGGTAGTGCACCGCTACTTCCATGGATGATCTTTGATGCAAACTTGGTGATCTAGCCTACTCACACTCATGCTTTTCACTCACACACTAGTAAGTAGTGCACCGCTACTTCCATGGATGATCTTTGATGCAATCTTGGTGATCTAGCCTACTCAAGTTCATGCTTTTCACTCACACACTAGTAGGTAG
>BFEA01000182.1:1579600-1611410 GCA_003427395.1 Chara braunii
TTGTCCAGTTCATATGAGTGTGATGTTCCGGTTCCTACTTTGTTGATCTCACCTCCATGTGCATGTGATTTTCACTAGCTCTAGCTTCTCATTGTTATGTTCATGTGTGTTGTGATGTTCCGGTTACTACTTAGTTGATCTTCCCTCCATGTGCATGTGCTTTTCACTAGTTCTAACCTCTCATTGTCCAGTTCATATGTGTTGTGATGTTTCGGTTCCTACTTAGTTGATCTCTCCTCCATGTGCATATACTTTTCACTAAGTTCTAGCTTCTCATTGTCATGTCGATATGTGTTGTGATGTTCCGGTTCCTACTTAGTTGATCTCTTCTTCATGTGCATGTGTTTTTCACTAGTTCTAACTTCTCATTGTCATGTTTATGCGTTGTGATGTTTCGGTTCCTACTTAGTTTGATTTTTTCGCTATGTGCATGTGCTTTTCACTTAGTTCTAGTTTCTCATTGGCAAGATCATGTGTGTTGTGATGTCTCGGTTCATACTTAGTTGATCCCACCTCTATGTGCATGTGTGCATGTGGTTTTCACTTAGTTCTAGTTTCTCATTAGCAAGATCATGTGTGTTGTGATGTTTCGGTTCATACTTAGTTGATCCCACCTCTATGTGCATGTGCTCTTCACTAGTTCTTGCTTCTCATTGTCAAGTTCATATGTGTTGTGATGTTCCGGTTCCTACTTAGTGATCTCTCCTTTATGTGCATGTGCTTTTTCAATCTCTCATTGTCAAATTCATGTGTATTATAACCTTCCGGTTCACGCTTAGTTGATCTTTCACTACGGGATGGGTGACCGACATTTAGCTGCTACTACGGGGTGATGATTCGATTAGGACTAGATACGTCCTCTTTCTTTCTCTCTCTCTCTCTCTCTCCCGCTCCTCTCTCCTCTCTTTTCCTTTTTCTCTCTCTCTCTCTTTCTCTCTCTCTCTCTCTCCTCTCTCTCCCCCACTCTTTCTCTCTTTCTCTCTCCCCTTTGCCTTGCCCCCTCTCTCCCTTCCCCTCACTTGGCATGTGACTAACCCTTCTCCCCTCACTTGTTACAATGTCAGGGTGTGAACAGTAAAAGGAGATCAGACCTCACTTGGTGGAGAAAGAGGGCAAGGGGAGGGTAGCCGGTCCCTTGTGCCACCAAGAAGGCAAAAGCAAGGACGTTTGAAAAAAAGTGGGAAAGAGGCGGAATCCGGAAGAAAGCATAAGTTGAAAGTGAGGTCAGTTTGACTCAACCATTTCCCCGACTGCATGACTATGAGAAGAGGATGGGCTGATTGAGCAAGAAAAGGGAACAAAGAGCAGCCAAAGAGCATGGAAAAGATAGGCATGTGGGAAGGGCTATGTGTTGACCCCCAACGGGGGATTGTATGGATCTTTGCTTTGTCTGGGATTGTGCAGGTAAGTGATGGTTGTGGATGCCTTGCGCGGGGTAGGGCCGGGAGACACCGGGCATCAAAAGAAAAAGGGAAGAGGGGCAAAGGGGTTACGGGACCCTTGACATAAAACCAACCCATGGAAAAGACCTTTGCTTTTGAGACTTGGAATGTAGATGAGAAAATGGAGTGCAATCTTTCCAAGGGAGACGTGAAATTGTGAGCGCATGCATGTAAAGGCCCGGAAAGACTAAGGGGCCTTGCATCAACAGGGTTGAATGAGATGTATGAGGCCCAATGGGTGCTTAGAGGCGAGGGGGAGGATGGCATCGCTGCGCCCCGATGACGCCATAGGATCACAATGCTTAGGGAAATGGTGCGCGGCCTAAGGATGACGCTTAGCCTGCGCACAAGAGAAGAGAAATTCTCAAAGAGCCCTTGGACTGCCTACGTATTGGAAGGAGCAATTGTCTGAGAACATAACTAAGAATAAAATAAAATAAAAAAATCAGCGATTGACCGAATGACCAGCGAGACTGCCGCCGGCGTGAGGGCTGAGCTACATTCCCCAGCGTCAAAGCTCTCTCGCGCGATGGCCCACCCCCATCCATCTTAAAGCAATAGGTAGGGGTGACCTCGGGACGAACGGCCCGCGCCCTGAGCATGAGCGTAGGAGGGCCGAGCCAACTGGGACCCGCAGTGGGGTCAGCTAAGGCTCGAAAGTCTACCAGGGTTTGGCCCTACACCGCGAAGAAAGGTTTTTTTACTGCTTGTTGCGGTAAGCAGTAAGGAGGTTTCCTGCCTCCAGACTGACTACATCCTTCATTAAAGAGAACCAATCAATACAACCGGAGAAATCTAGGCGATTAGTCAAGTGAGTAGGAACCGTACCTTTGACTACATCCAAGCATGATTGCGCAATCAGCTCCAATCTTGGCGTCACAAAGAGTTCGCTGACATGCAATTGCAATTTATGCATGGTGCCCTTCCACTTGCTGCGCTTGAGTTCATCAAGTTGTATTCTTACTCTTGCAGTAGCATGCGGGTCCTTACATTGTGCTACGAATATGTCCTCGAGAGTGGTGACCGACGTGACTTTAAGCCACTCAGATAGGTTGATCTTTGCATACCCAGCTTGCATGGCTTGGACTTTAAGGAAGCCCCTTACAACAGGCTCGACGTTTGTCCCCAGGATCAAGGACTGACTTATTCTTTGAGTGCCTTGTACTTCAAAGTATGCTCTCATGGAGCTGATCCAGGACTCGACATCCTCCTTGCCGTCAAACTTAGACGGTATCATCACCGCCTTCTTGTCCATGTATGCACTGCCATAGATGGGTCCAGCTGTTGCTGCTGGATCCGATCCCTGGGCTGCGGCAATTGCAGAACTTCCTGCTTTGCCGCTTGCAACGGCAGTGGGAACTGCACCTGTCGCAGACCCTGACTGAATCACCAAACTCAACGAAGAAGATTGAAAAGAAGGAGAGGAATGGAGGGGTGCAAAGGTAGAACGAGGTAGAGAACTTGAAAGTGGGGTCTGATGCATGGCTGCCATTTGCTGGATCTGATCGCGGTGCTCTTTGGCCATGTCTGCCATTTGAGTACGCATCTTACTCATTTCTTCAAGTAATTGAGACTTCGCACTTGGAAGTTCGCTGAGCAAATGTTAATCAACAAGGGCACGTACATACACAACCATATCTTTTTTAGGGTCTGCATCATATACATTCGGAACCGTTTGAAAAATGGCCTCAAGTTCATCAACGGCTATTTTTCACTTTGCGTCTTCCGCCTTCTCCTCCTCAACCAACTTTTTTTGATAGAGGGTCTCATACAGCGGTTTATCAGCCTCATTTGCTGCATCCATGCGGGCCTTTAACACATCCGAAAGTTTGGCTGGTGCCATGTTGGAACCACTAGTTCCTTTAGTTGCCATGGTTTCTCTTGCCCTTTTCTCTTGTCCGCGCGTCTCAACGGGCATGTAGTGGATTTCAGCAAAAGAAACAAACTGAAAATAGAGAGAAGAAGATAGAACTCCTAGTCGGAGCGGCAAATATTTGGATTAGAGAGCAACAAAAAAAAAACAAATCAAAGAATACAATATGTTCAGAAGAGAGTTCAGGTTCCGCGTCCAAGTCCGGTCAGACCAAGTATAAGATCCCCTTGAGCCTAATCCAACTGGCACCGTCAAAGTACAGCAAGCTAGACTACAAGTAACATCATACAACAATGGAGAATTGAGTGGTGTATAAGGTGCAGGTCAAGCATTGGATTATGTGACATCAGTCTAACAAAGCATCTCAACCGAGATCCCCTCGGCAGTGAGGGCTCTAATCAAAAAGAAGATTACCGTATCCCAGACAGAACAGAGAGCGACACTGTGTCAACAGATTTGGGTCCCAAGGGCCCTTCTTGTTTGGGCCCGGTCCCATTCGGTCCCACTGGGTCCCAAGTAGGTCGCGACCAAGTCCCAACCAAGGAGAGTACCTCAAGGTCCTACTCTCTGCCTCTGCCGTACTGAAAAATGAATTTTGACTTCAAGAGAGAACCTATAGACTACATCCAATCACAAATGAAAAGACAAAGCACTGTAGAAAGATATGGCTTCTAAAGCAAGATACTTCATTTCCACATCCATCCGGTTAGTAAGTAGTTTGCACACCAATGCACACAACCAATACTTCAGAGGAGTAGGAAAGAGACCTAGAAGTACCCCAACAGGACAAACGATACCATGCACGCATACATGGGCAACCCTTAGGTGCACGACACTTACCTGAGTGGCCCGGACTCAGAGATGAAGTATAACTCACTCCCTTCCTCATGTGGTCTTCCTAACCCTATTCGCTATCTCTACACTAGTGCCCTATCATGTAGGAGGGTCTCACTTCCAACACCGATGTGCAATGCCGGATCCCCCGATGATGCTGAAGAACGAAGTAGTAACTTGCAGTCCATAGATGCAGAATGGCTACTTCCCTCAAGATCGCCTACTTGAGGAAAACCCTCAAGTCACCAAGTATCTCCCTTAGCTCAGATTCGAGGTGCTAGTGCCTCTCACTGCCACCTCTCTCAACTTGTCGTATGAAGTCCTCTTGATGTGTCTCGTCACCACATATTTACTCACAATCAACCTGGCTGGTTTTATGCCGACCCAGCATGACCTAACCAGGTGGGGGCAGCTTCCCTAAGCCACGCTGCCCCACTTCCCACTTCAGACCAACCCTAACCCTAAGTGGTTTGTCCTTACCACTTAGGTTAGGGTTAAGGTGGATAAGTCAACTCTCACCAGCAAGTAGAATCCGCTCTGATACCAATGTTATGATCCTGGCCAATTTTGAAGTACACATTCATCAGATAGTATAATGTCGTCCAATTGCAGAAAGAAATGAATGAACTTGAGAGGAGAGAGAGGGTAAGAAGAAGAAGAAGAAGAAAGAAAGGAGAAGAAGATGATGTACACCAGCATAGACAAATGACAAAGCTCTTCTTCGCCAAACACTCTCCTCCTCCCTTACTCCTTTCTTATTCATACAAGAAATAATAGTACAATGGTGAATGGCTGATCCAAAATCAATGTCCGAGTTCCTCTTGTACTGCAGGTATCACTTGAGGTCCACCTTAGCCATGGCCGCCTCCCTCACTCTTCACTCTCATAGGCTAAGGTTATGGCAGACTACTGGGCCTATCCCTGATGCCCAAAGGACAACCCAAAGCAGCGATGGCTGCTCTAGCTCAGGCCGCCTTGCCTGCCTCTGCCTCGAAGCTTCTTGGTGTAACTCTACCCCAACTGGGGTCTTCGTGCTGCAGCGCCCACCAAGGTGATGAAGATGGCTGCCACCATAGCCAAGTAAGTACCTCTGGCACTTCCCCTTCCTCCTGTCCTTCTTCCTCCTCCGTGTCCTTGCTCCTTCCCCAACAGCGTTGCTCTTGCTAGCACTGCTGCAGCCAGCGCTCCAACCAGTGTGTAGCCAAACTTGCACATCGACAATGAGGCTGGGCTCTTCGCTCGGCCTGAGATATAGCGGCCTGCTTGCCTCTTGGGCGGTGACTTCCAGGCCGCTCGGCCTTCCCAGCAACCGGTACCTCCTCCCTTCCGGAGGGAAACGTCATTGCAAACTCTGATATTGCCCGTACAAGCCCTAGACTCAGACTGGTTAGACTGGTACCCACCTAGACCTAGCCTACAACTACTGGCCCTCTTAATATGCCACTTTTGTCTTCTTCTGCTCGGCCTCCAGTACCCGCACATCTACGTCTTCAGGGTGCAGTACCGACCTACCTGTGAGTGTTTTTCCCCCGCTGCAATCCTCAATGTCACGGCCACAGGTAAGTACCGGCCCTAAGGGCCCAACGAACGAACAAGTGCCCTTGCGGGTCACACACACACTCAAGCCAACCAGCACACAGACAGACATGCAGTCCAGCAAGCGTGCACACACACAGACATGCAAAACTTCGTAGCACGCGGAAAACTCAGTAAGGCATTTAGTCCTTGAGCAAAACTCAGAAATCAATTGTGCGTCTCGGTCCGTGTTTGGTCGGGTCATCACAACCATCTAGAACAATCTTCGTGACCTCGACACCGTCCCCGACTACTCCCTCGACAACGACCTCTTGTGCATTAACACTAAAGTTGTGCATTAACACTAAAGGCACTTGCCGACTCTGTATCCCTGACGCATGTTGTCTTCATACCCAACTCTTGGTCGAACACCACGACGCCAAGACCACAGGACACCTTGGCTTCCAGACGACATTCGACACCGTCTCTCGCTACCTCTATTGGCCCTCACTCCTCGCCGACGTCAAAGCATACATCCGATCATGCCCCACTTGTCAAGCAGTCAACCCCTCAAACCAGGCCCAGCCTAGCAAGATCCAGTCATAGGTGGCAGTCCATCTCTATGGATTTCGTAAGCGGTCTCCCCAAGACCGACCGGGACTATGACTGCATCTACGTCATTGTCTGCTGCTTGACCAAGGGGCCCCATTTCATCCCTTGCACCACTTCTCACAATGCCAAAGACGTCGCCACACTCTTCTTTGATTATGTCACACGCCATCACAGTCTCCCCAAAAACATTATCAGTGACCATGATCCTTGCTTCCTTTCCCAATTTTGGAAAAAACGTGTTCAATGCCTACGACACCACTGTCAAGTACAACATTGCATTCCATCCCCAGACAGATGGCCATACCGAAAAGATGAACGATACTCGCCAAAGGATTCTGAAGAAGTATTGTCATTCACACCAGCACGACTGGGATCAGTTGCTCACTGCCGCTGAGATTGCCTACAACAATGCTGTCTGCCCTACCACTGGCATGGCCCCATACTACCTTGACCTTGCCTACCATCCTACTTGCCCTCAGACTTCTTGCTCCCCTTGCAGCTCAACCAATCCACTCCCTGTCCTTCTCTTAATGAATGGGTTGCAACAATGAACGACCTCCTCGGAGAAGCCACAGACACCCTTGAAAGAACCCAACAACAACAAGTCAACAAGACCAACAAGCAAATACGAGATATCACATTCGAAGTAGGGGACAAAGTCTGGCTCTCCGAAAAACGCTTTGAACCCGAACATGGCTTGTCCAAGAAACTCTCATACAAGTGGCTCGGTCCATTCCTCGTCATTGAACAAACATCCCCTATAAATTACAAACTTCGACTACCCCCTGACATGAGCCGTGTTCACCCTGTCTTCCATGTCGAGTACTTGAAAGAATACCATGTATCACCTCCAGAATTTGCCAACCGCCTGTATTCTAGACCCCCACCAATCATGCTACCTACCGGGCCAGAATTCGTGGTAGAATCTATCATACGACTAAGAACAACTCAAGTATCCAATCACCCGGAACCAATCACTGTATAGAAAATCAAATGGACCAGATACCCAGATGAAGAATCTACATGGGAACCCCTCGATTATATCAAGAACGCCATGAAACTTGTCCGTGCCTATGATCGTGCTCACCCTGTATCCTAGCTATATACTATGTATAACACCCATATACCCTGCATAAACCCTGCCTCATTGCTCTACACACACCCGCTTCACCCAGCAACCCCCATGTCCAGCGACCTCTCTCTGTCTGATCCGCTCTGCCTCCGTCTCGTTCCCCAATCTGTCCTCTGCCACATCCTCTGTCTCTCTTGTCCAAGCCTTACCTGTGGCTCCTGCGCATCGCCGGCGATAAATGATCTAATGGCAAGCGCATGAGGATGATGGCCTGCTGCAGCACAGTTCAAGGAGATTAAGCAGCTGGTTGGCCACCATGCTGTCCCATTGGCCGGCACCTGGACTCGCAGACTTCTGGAGCAGCACTCTTGACATGGACATCAGGATCAGTCTGCGACCTGCTATCCGGATCAGACTTCATCATCAGGATCGTGTACAGGACGCACCCTGGCACTTGGACCTTCATCTATTGGACTGCTACACTACTTCTTTCAAGCTGGAACCCTCGCTACTGCACGTCGCAAGCCTGCTGAAGACTGGTTTATCATCAGCATTTTGTACCTGGACTGACTTCAAGACCTGCTTCAAGACTCTCAGCCAGACCATTTTGCAGAACCTGCGATTTCCCCCCTACCCTAGTCACTGCGAGACCCTTAGAAACCCCAACCCCCGAACACTGCAAAATAATTTTCCTTTCTTTATTTTTGCTCACAGAACCCTTTTGCCTAATAGTTCATCATTACGACAACCCTGTTCCACCCTCAGATCATAACTCAGGAGGACAACCCTGTTCCCCCACAGTTCCTAACCCTGTAGTTCATTAGTAGGCAAACTCTGTTCCCTCTCAGTAGTCCATCAGTACGCCTAACCTGTAGCTCATCAGTAGGAAAACCCTGTTTCCCCCAGCCCATGTTACCCACATTATACTCCTCTCCCTTTTTCTTCCTGCTTCCCAGTGATCGGCCCCTCCCGTCCTTCACAGGATTCAGCATTACTTCCATGACTTTTGGCAGCCGGGACGTTGCCTTCTAGAGGGAGGGGATAGTGTTACGGACTCCACCAGGGCTTGATCCCTGGTCTGCGGGTTACCACCCGCCAGCTTGCTGTATTGATTCTTTTTTTTTTGTTTTTACAATTTTCTTGTTTTTTTTTTTTTTGCTCTTCTGATTTCAGACAGTTGGCGGCGCCATCTGCATTCTGGCGCTCTTTTTCAAAATCCTTCTTTCGGGACTTTCGGATTCGGACACTTGGTGCCATCCGACATTCTGCCGCCCACTCTCAGACTTTCGATTTTCAGTATTGGGCCTGAGGCATTTTCACTTTTGCCCTCACGACTGTACCTGAGTCCGGTACTTACGTCCGGATTCAAGCCCAGTATGGGCACCAAGTTTTCAGCTTCAGTGCTTGTGTTCAGTGTGACTTTGCTTCAACATTGTGTTCGGGAATTCAAGACTGCGACTTTGCAACTTTGCCACTTTGTGTCTGCGTCCGTCGAGTCGTGTTGAGTCTGCGTTGAGTTGAGTGAGCGTGTGTGTGTGCTCTCACTCACTCTCTCTCTCTCCCAGCCTTGCTGCTCTGCCGCTGCCTCGTCACACACACACACACACACACACACACACACACACACACACACACACACACACACACACANCACACACACACACACACACACACACACACACAGAGAGAGAGAGAGAGAGATTTTCTTGAGTGCTTGTAGTCAAGAGGATCGTGTGGACATGATACTTCATTCATTCATCCATTCATTACCTTGGCGGTTTCTCCGTGCACCTGAGCACGAAATGCTGGGCCTGAACACACGCCCAGCTGGGGGGTTCTTCTTCTTCTTCTTCTGCTTGTGCTTGTGCTTGTGCGTGTGCTTCTTCTTCTTCTTCTTCTCCTTCTTCTCCTTCTCCTTCTTCTTCTCTATTTTTCTCTCCTGGTCCAGTTCTTCTTGAGTTGTGATGTATGGCACCGTCTCAGAGTTGAATCGTGCTTCAAGAATTGCACAGCCATCTGAAATTGACAAGTTTTCATGCAGTAAGGCAAATTGTACTCAGGAAATAAGGGAGAACCTGAGAGAAGAGTTCCGTGTCCCGCGTCTCGTTTTTAACGTTTTGTTCTTCCCCTCGTGTGCAATGTTTGCTACAATCTGTGTGTGCTGCAGCGACCTGTCAAACTTGCAACTTTACGGCCAGATACCTTCGGAGATTGGTTTGCTGAGGAACCTGGAATATCTGTGAGTGCTCTGTTTTTTTTTTTTTTTTTTTTTTTACCACTGTGAGGAACGAGCCCTCAAGGGGCCCTATCAGACATCACATGTTCTGGGCTAAGGCCCCCAGCAAGCCGAGTGCCCGCCTTAAGTGAAGGAGGGCCTGAATATTCGTCAAAGGCCAGAATTTGACACTTTCATATGTGGGTATTCAGGCTCTTGCAGCACGCCAGTTGGATGAATGCACGCGCGAGCCTCACCAAGCTGCATCGTACAGTTGGCCCAGGCCTTGACAGTTGCGCCTGGGCACATACACACCAAGCAGGGCCGATACATTGAGGAGGAGGCCATCAGCCTACACAAAAGCAGTACTGTCGACGCACCTACCCGGGGAGCCCTGCACAGATGCAGCAAACAGCCCAAGTCCAGAGACTCAGGCCATGCCCAACTGTAAATGGGGCCCAGGCCCTCAACTGTAGTCCCGGGCCTGGTCGCAGGGTCCGAGACCCAACCCGAAGCTACTAGAAGCTTCCAGCCAGGCCACATGCAGCATCCAGGAGGCTCCCACTTCCATAAAAGAAGTGAGGCAGCCCAGGCCAGGCATTCTGGCCAGTGCAGGCATTCTGGCCAGTGCAGGCAATGCGGAACTGCTGTTGCGCAATCACTTGATGCTGCGCTATCGCTTGATGGTGCGGTGCTGCCAAGGGCGCTGACGGCGCGCATAGTGGTGAAGTGGGGCGCTGCAGGGCAGCGGGGCGCAGGCAGCCATAGCCGGGCTGCTGGGCCGCCAGGGGGTAATGCGTGCGATCGGGTGGTCTTCAGGGAAGGAGGCGAGTGTGGGGTAATCAAGGTCTGATTGAGGGTGACGAAATACGTACCTGGTGCATGAAGAGAGGTCGGCTATGGTATTGACAGTCGTGTACATTGGTCTTCGAGAGTCGAAGTGAGCCCGTTGCGTGAACCAGCTGTAGGTAGGTAGGCTATGGTATTGACAGTCATGTACATTGGTCTTCGAGTCGAAGTGAGCCTGTTGCGTGAACCAGCTGTAGGTAGGGTAGTCGGGTAGAGTAGGCTGGGCGCTGGGCGCCAGACAGWGRGGAGCGACTTTGGATATTGTGTCGGTGTGGCCTACGGGCTTGAACATTGGCTCATTACTCCATTGTATTGCTCTATATGGATGGTTTCTCGGTGCATTTTGTACTCTCTGCTTGTTTGCGACTACCTGTACCATCTGTGTGATTTTGCCACTTGGTTTTCGGTATATCGTTCCCATTCATATTCCTTGCAATTTGGTATCGGAGCTGGTTCGTGATCGCCGCTTACCTGGTACCGGTGACATTGTTACTTGGTGCGCTGACGATGCTTCATGTGCAGTAAGGATACTTTGGCGTTGGTTAGTATTAGTGGGGCCTCGGTGGAGAGGCCGGCCGCTGGAAGGCTTTGGCGACAGCGTGGGAGCTGTGGCGACAGCGGATGTATGTATGATGATGAGAGTATGCTGACGTGGCATTTTGGCTGAGGTGGCACTGCATTGAGTTGTGGGTGGTACCGAGGCTATTGACCGGTCATGCAAATGCACGTCGGCCCAATTGGTGAGAAATCTGTGGTTGGGGGCAGCTATATCCAGGTACGTTGTTCCCATTCCTTATCTACCCTCTCAATCTCTTCTTACCGTGAGGAAGTGAGTCCAACTTGAGTGTCCTCTCTTTGGTGAGGAGTCGTTTGCGCTGTACCTTGAGAGACGACATTCTTCTCGGTGGCGCATCTGGCAGGAGAGGGCGGTGCCTCTGAAGGGCCCTGGTCGAAGCACGGGTCATGGTCACCATGCCAACCCATGGTAGTAGTATACGCAGGCTTTGCTGCTTTGTCCATTGAGGATTTTTGCTGCGATGATGGAAGGGGTGTGCGGACTGACCAGTCCTAATGGAGACGCTCCCAGACCGTCTATAAATATTTCTGGTTAGGGTCCGATCTGTCCACTGGCTATGATCGTCGTCCTGACTGCGACGTTAAATAATTCTTGAGGACTCTTGGGGGCTGTCCTTAAATTGCCTCTTGATCAGCCAGATCAGTCGGACTTAAGGCTCGTTGCACGCGAGGGTAAACAAAGGGCAGGTTGGTCATAAGCATACACCTTGGGTACAGGGGTGGGCCGTGATTGCACACCTTAGACACTGCAGCTTGATGATGCTCACAGGTACGTTGGATACAGGGGAAGGGGATTCCAGTTGTGAACTCTACTGAACATCACTATCATATCCATTGTGCATACATCCGCTCACTGTAGTTATTTTTATCTTGATTAGTTGGTTGACAGACTGCTAACACCTAACAGACAACCTAGCGTAGGACTGTAATCTACCATAGTTAGTTCTTCTCAAAGCTTCTCTGCAGAACCAATCAGGATAGAAGTAAAGTACATGTGTACAGTCCGTGTAGGTGCTGTTGATGCCATTTGACCGGTAGTCTAGGTAACTCGCCGAACATTGTTTATTTTATTTATTTTTTGAACCGGTCAGACGCATGCTGCGGTAGGTCCCAAAGAGGACATTAGTGCATACAGAGTTTGCCTAGTCCATGAGTGAATTTGAGGGTGGTGAAGATATTCTAATGATAGGAGGCAGACACGACAGGGGACCTGTAGGATACCCGTAGTGTTCCAGGTTCTACTACCAGGAGACGAGAGAAGGCTTAGGGCCGAAGCAAAGGCCCGTAATCTAGAGACTGCGAGAGAGGCAACAGCAGCAGCTGAACGGGCGTTGGCAGCAGCAGCAGCTAGTGCAGTAGCAATGGCTACCTCTTCAGCCATTTCTGCTGCAAACTCTACTGGTCAGAGTTTGGGCATGCCACTCGACACAACCAGTTCGCAGTCCATCTCCAGTACGTTAAGAGCTGGCACTAGTCAGATGGCGGGTTCGCAGTTCAGCTCGCCGCCTCCACGCACCCGGAAGCAGATGGAGCTCCAGCAGGTAGAAAGGATTCGCTTGAGGCTAGAGGAGGAACTTAAACAGGCTGCTAAAAGAGAGAAAGAGATCAGAGACAGGAGTGTCAGAGTAGAGGGTAGGGAGGCAGACAAAGTTGCACTGTAGGGGTTAAGATGACTCGACCCTTTGTAATACTGAAAAAATATTTAAGGCGAGCATCATGTCCATGCACGCATACATGGACAACAAACTGGATACAATCCAGGACATCTTGGACCAGATCCTGAATGCCATACAATCAGGCCTGATTCCGCCAGAAGTTTTGCCATCGTTGCCATTCTCAGCGATGACAGGCCCCTATGCCGCTCAGTTCGGACCATCACCAAGTGGTACATCAGCAACAGCCATGTCACAGATTGTTGCTTCTTCATCTTTTGGTCCAGCAGCCGGAGCTACACCACAACCACCACCTGTCTCACCAGTGGGACAGCAGCAGCCTTGGTACCCGAAGACCCCTCTGAAACCACCTCCAACCTTCTCAGGAGATAAGAAGGACGAGGCACTCGAGAGCGGTTTCAGTGTGGGTCAGGGCGAAGAGGACGCTGGTAGAGGAGGAGGTGATTACTGCTGCATCCTACTTAGAGGGTTCGGCACCTCTCTGGCTAAATGGATTTGTGGCTTCAAAAGGGTTCGGCAGAAACATGGGTGACTGGGCCAAGACCCATACCCTTGAAAGCTTTATGGATTTAGTGGAGGCTCGATGGCACAACCCTAAACAGGCGCAGATTGCCACTGATGGGCTATTGAAACTTTAGTCTTGGAAGTACAGGTCCGTGAGAGAGCTGACCACAACCATAAAGCGGTTGATTGTCGTCCCAGGAGTGGAGTATAATCCACAGGTCTTATTGACCATGTTCTTGAGATGTATTCCCACAGACATCAAGAACCTTTTAGCTATTGAGGCTCGTTTAGAGTATCACACGTTTGAGACATTTAGTAAGAAGGCCCTAGACGTTGGGTGGTGCTCAACCCCCCCCTACGGACGGAAGAAAGAAGAAGGCTCCACAAGAGTGGAAGAAAAAGGGTAGTCGATTGATGATGGTTGATTCTGATGGGAATCAAACTGAGATCGATGATGTTTCTGAACTTGTGGAGAGTGCAGAGTTTGATGGCGAGGAAATTGCTGAGGGTAGCAACCTCGCCGCAGCAGTTAAGACTAAGGCAGGTGGCCGCGACAAGGGCGGTCAGCAGAGGAGTCAAGGGCAAGCCGCCAACCCAAACAAAATAGTTGCTTGGGTCAGGGCCGGTTTGGATCAGGAAGTGTGGCGCGACCGTTGGGAGCGGGGTGCTTGCATAAATTGCGGCGAGTACGAACATACGCAGTTTAAGTGCAAGAACCCGAAGGTCTCACAGAAGATCCCTCCTAAGGGTGGGTATCCTTCTTCTCAGTCTGGGGCCTCTACGAGCTCCAGCTCGGGAAACACATAGGGCCGGTAGAAGTTGTAGTTGCTTCTACTCTCGTTGAAGCGGGTGATGTACCCTCCCCGTTTCAAGAGTTGGCCGAAGCTATTGACTCCTTAGTCACACCGCAGACGCATCCGGACTCAACTATACTCTGTACGTTGGATGTGTCTGAAGCGTTAGAGGACATTCAAGGTGAGTGGTCGGCAAGGGACCCTCGTGAGCCCTGGGTGGCACTAAGTAGAGGTCCTAGAGGGGAGCATTTCGTTGTGGAAGTTGGTGTGGGTGGTCGCAAGTGCGGCGCCTTCGTAGACATTGGCTCCACACAAAATTTCATAAGTCGCGACTGCATTGAGAGACTGCGCCTAAAGGACCGGGTGCAGCGCCTGAGTAGACCGGTAGCATCTACTCTGGCCAACAAAGAGCGCATGTTGGTAGAGGACTATGTTAAAGACATGGTCTGCACTTTCTCCTACCCAGGAGGAGTGATAAGTCATAAGATAGCATTCCTGGTGAGCGATGATTTGCCTTTCGACATGTTGTTCGACATTTACTACCTCGAGGTGACAAAGCCCCAGTCTAACTGGGACAAGAAAGTGTTGAAGCACGAATTGCCTAATGGGAGGACCGTTAGACTAGCTAAGTATAAAGCTAGTAGGTTGATATACTCTTATGGGTGTTTGTGCGCATCGGCCTTCTATAATTATTATAAACAGAAGCAGGAGGAAGGTATGTACTTAGTCTATGTCTCTGCGAAAGGGGAGGTCGTTAAAACACCCCCAGAGATAGAGACCCTCGTCGCTAAGTACCCTGATCTGTTTGAGGAGCCTACATGAGTCGTAGACAGGGAGATTGTCCATGCCATAGAGATCATCCCAGGTAGCAAGACACCTAAGGGAATAATCTATAGGATGGTTCCGACCAAGTTGGACAAGCTTCGGCGACAACTAAAAGAGCTTACAGAGAAGGGGTGGTTTCGGCCTAGCACCTACCCCTTTGGCTCACCAGTCTTATTTGTTCCAAACAAAGGGGGAACACCAAAGATGTGCATTGATTATAGAGGTCTCAATGCCATCACCGTTAAGAACGCAGAGCCTCTACCGTGCATTGATGACTTGTTGGATAGGGTGCAGGGGTGTAAGTACTATACCAAGATAGACTTGAAATCCGGCTACCATCAGATTGCTATAAGACCAGAGGACCAGCACAAAACCGCATTCCAGACCAGGTACGGTCTGTACGAGTCTGTGGTGATGCCCTTTGGCCTTTGCAATGTGTCGGGTACATTCCATCACGCCATGAATAGGATCTTCCATGACTATTTAGACAAGTTTGTTGTCGTGTACTTCGACGATATACTTATCTTTAGTAAGACTGTTGAGGAGCATGCTCAACATGTAGACAAAGTACTTTTACTTCTTCAGCAGCACAAGTATAAGATAAACGCAGAGAAATGCGAGTTCTGACGCACTCGAATCTTGGACTTGGGTCATGAAGTATCCGCGGATGGGATTAGGCCCGAAGATGCAAAGGTGGCTAGCATACGTGACTGGCCACAACCCCAGTCTGTGACTGAGGTCAGATCATTATTGGGAATGTGTGGTTATAACCGCAATTTCATAATGAATTATAGCACGATCACATCTCCCTTGACTGATCTAACTCGACTCCACACACCATGGGACTAGACCGACAAGTATGAGGAAGCTTTCAAGCGTTTGAAGCATGATCTCACACACCATGAAGTTCTCATGGTGCTTGACCCGCAGAGGTCATTCGTTGTTACCACTGACGCAAGCCAATATGGCATTGGCGCAGTGCTGGCTCAACAGGAAGGGAAAAAGTTGAGACCGGTCGAGTACATGAGCAAAAAGATGCCATCAAAGAAGTTGGCAACGTCCACCTACGTGAGGGAACTCTATGCTCTCTACAAGGCACTTATCCACTGGAGGCACTATCTGTTAGGAAGGTTCTTTTACTGGAGAACCGACCATCAGACCCTCAAGTGGATCAAGACCCAACCAATTCTCTTCAATGCACTCAAACGCTGGATTGAAGTCATAGATTAGTATGACTTCAAACTAGACTATGTGAAGGGAGAGGACAACAAGGTTGCGGACGCATTGTCTAGAAGGGCAGATTACCTAGGTGCGCTGATTTCTGAGTTTGGCTTATCTGAGGACGTGACTCGATCCTTGGGGGAATCCTACAAAAAGATCCCGTCACGATAAACATCATCAACAAACTGCAGGCCAAAGACAAGGCCACTTCTGACGAGTTTGTGATGGTGGATGGGTTACTCTTCCTTGAAAAGGCAGGGTTTAAGAGGTTAGTTGTTCCATCTAGGGAGATTTTGCGTAGTTCATTTTTAGGTGAGTGCCACGACGTAACAAGACATTCCGGCTACAAGAAGACTAATGCTAACTTAGTACAGCGATTCTCGTGACCTAACATGCTGGACGATGCGAAGAAGTACGTACAGACCTCTCAGATCTGTTAGCGGGACAAGCCGCGGACTCGAGCTCCGCTTGGGTTACTCGAGCCTCTACCCATTCCTGCGGGCCCAGGGCAGAGTATCTCCATGGACTTCATGGATACTCTTGTGACCAGCAAGAATGGCAAAAGGCATATCTTCGTGATAGTAGATAGGTTTACCAAGTATGCTAGACTAGTTGCCATGCCAGAGACTGCCAAGACTGAGCATGTCATTAAGTTGTTCATGAACAACTGGGTGCGTGACTTTGGACTGTCAAAGACAATCATTAGTGATAGAGATGTACGTTTCACCAGCGAGATGTGGAAGAAGGCCGCCGAACATGGGCAGCCAGCTTCAGATGACTTATGGGAATCATCCTGAAGCAAATGGGCAGGCTGAACAGATGAACCGTGTGGTGCAGCATCTGCTGAGGCATTACATCAAGCCCAGCCAGGATGACTGTGATGAGACTACCTCTCATCACCAGTCTGTACAACAATGTTGTTCACAGCACCACCGGTGTCAGTCCTAATCAACTACATCTGGGATGGAAGCCTAGATCTGCTCTAGACTTCCTCCTGCCTGAAAACCGAACTGCTGTAACTCCTGGAACCATTGAATTTGGTGTCCAGTATGAGAAACTGTTGCAGCAGACTGTCGAACATATCAAGAAATCTAAGGAAGCTATGATTGCTTCTGAGAACAAACGTCGCCGACAGTCCACATTTCAGGTAGGGGAACGTGTCTGGGTCAAGGCTAGTGAGTTGGGACAGGAGTTTGGCATCTCTAGGAAACTAATGCCTCAGTATTTCGGTCCCTGGGAAGTCTTAGACATTGTGGGGAATGATTTGGATGGTCCCTCGCACGTCATTCGTATCCCTGGTCACCTACTCACATACCCTGTTTTTCACGCTTCCAAACTTGCACCTTTCGCTGAGACAGCACAGTTCCCATCACGGAGATCTATGCTTCCCCCAACCATGGATGGCCACGTGGACGTCGACGACATCCTGGATCACAGAGACACACCTGTTCCCAAGCCACCTGGCAGGGGAAGACCTCCTAAACCGGCAAGGGAGTACAGAGTGCATTTCAGGCATCATACTGATCCTAAGGAAGATCGATGGATTTCAAGGGAGGAACTTGTCAAGACAGCTCCTCAGATCGTGGAAGATTATGAGAAGAAACTGAAGGGGAAGGCACCAGCATGAAGCATCTCAGCGGACTTTCGAAGCTAAGGGGGATGGAATGTGAGGAACGAGCCCTCAAGGGGCCCTATCAGACATCACATGTTCTGGGCTAAGGCCCCCAGCAAGCCGAGTACCCGCCCTAAGTGAAGGCGGGCCTGAATATTCATCAAAGGCCAAAATTCAACACTTTCATATGTGGGTATTCAGGCTTTTGCAGCACGCCAGTTGATTGAATGGACGCGCGAGCCTCACTAAGCTGCGTCGTACAGTTGGCCCAGGCCTTGACAGTTGCTCCTGGGCACATACACACCAAGCAGGGCCGATACATTGAGAAGCAGGCCATCAGCCTACGCAAAAGCAGTATTGTCAATGCACCTACCCGGGGAGCCCTGCACAGATGCAGCAAACACCCCAAGTCCGGAGACTTAGGCTGTAAATGGGGCCCAGGCCCTGAACTGTAGTCTCGGGCCTGGGCGCAGGGTCTGAGGCCCAACCGGAAGCTACTGGAAGCTTCCAGCCAGGCCACACCCAGCATCCAGGAGGCTGCCACTTCCATAAAAGAAGTGAGGCAGCCCAGGCCAGGCATTCTGGCCAGTGCAGGCAATGCGGAAGTGCTGCTGCGCTATCGCTTGATGCTGCGCTGCTGCCAAGGGCGCTGACAGGGTGCGTAGTGGGGAAGTGGGGCGCTGGAGGGCAGCGGGGCGCAGGCAGCCATAGCCGGGCTGCCGGGTGCCAGGGGGCGATGCGGGTGATCGGGTGGTCTTCAGGGAAGGAGGCGAGTGTGGGGTAATCAAGGTCTGATTGAGGGTGACGAGATACGTACCTGGTGCATGAAGAGAGGTCGGCTATGATGTTGACAGTCATGTACATTGGTCTTCGAGAGTTGAAGTGAGCCTGTTGCCAGAACCGGCTGTAGGTAGGGTAGTCGGGTGGAGTAGGCTGGGCGCTGGGCGCCAGACAGAGAGGAGCGACTTTGGATACTGTGTTGGTGTGGCCTACCAGCTTGAACATTGGCTCATTACTTATTGTATTGCTCTATAATAGTCTACATGGATGGTTCTCGGTGCATTTGGTACTCTCTGCTTGTTTACGACTACCTGGACATCTGTGTGATTTCGCAACTTGGTTTTCGGTATATCATTCACACTCATATTCCTTGCACCACTAGTACCTCGTACCGCTATGCATCCTGCAGTTCGACAGTTCATCGTGAAAGAATTTAACTGGAGTGAGCTGGGAGTCGGGATTTCAGAACCTGGTTGAAAACACTGATGCTTCGTCGGAGCCGTTCTTCAACTTATGCTGCTTTCAGGCATGACCTATCACCAGGCATACCCCGCAAGTTTAGCTCACACCTTGAGTTCGGCTTCTTATTTTTAACACAGATTTTGATGAACGATCTCTCAAGGCCAACCAATCTAATATAACCAAGGCGGAAGGAAAAAAGGGCCGTGGGCTTGTTGGTTAGAGAAAGATTAATCATTACGATGATAATTTTTTACCGTGTTTTCAAGCATCACATTTTAGTAGGCGCAAAGCAATCAGCAGGGAAGGAAGTCGTACATGTGCTGAGGCCTGTCACTCCGTATATGCCCAGAGTCATATTGATAACCATGGATGAGTTCATAGCAGTAAAGTTGGTATTTATAGCAGCTTTAGTAACACTAGTTTCTGGATTTGAAAAACGGAGTTTTTTTCTGGAAACATAACAAAGCTATCAACACTACGCATTGAGGCAATTTTGGTCGTAGTTGTGGGGCACCAGTCCCCAGTGCGGTACGCACTGGTGCACAGTGCACTGGAATCACCGCGCTCGCACTGTGCGCTCTGCGCCAGGTGCGCGAAAAAACAAAATACAAAAGCAAAAACATATATACGTGCCCCCGAGAGAGAGAGAGAGAGAGAGAGAGACAGAGAGAGAGAGAGAAGGCCCCCTTCACGTCAGTTCAAGGGCCCCTGCAGGTAAGTCGAATGGCTCCTACAATGTATGTGGACATTGTAGAGTCATTGAGGACCAGTGCGCAGTGTGCTGGAGTGACAACGCGGGCACTGTGTGCTGTGCGTCAGGTGCGCAAAAAAAAAAAAAAAAAAGGCAGAAACATATATATGCAATCAGACTCGCTTTCTTTTCCACTTCGCACTCATGCAAACAGATGGTGAATCTCACTGGCGCACAGCGCCCACTCAAAGCTCAAAGATATGGAAGTTGAAAATACAGTCAGATACAAACTCGCTTCAACAGGCTATGGCGCATCAGCGCCTGTACATCCCAACACTCGTCTCTCTGTCCAACACCACTCTTCGCACTCACCCAACTCCGGATCACCCTGGATATCCCACACACATACACACTCACACACACACTACTAACACCAGCTATGGCCATCGAGGCAGCCGGCTACTACTAACTATGGCACACTGTCCTCCTCACAGCCCACTTTCACTTCGGGCGACTGCAGACCACCTCGCACAAGTCGCTGGGGCAGCGCTTCCGCATGGCTTATGCAGCAATGAATGTATGGCTGGACGCTGCCTCTTGATTTATACTTCTGGAGGTCGCTGGTCTGCCTCTTTCCACCGGGCCCACGGTGCACACAGTCCCACATGGTACTTGCTGACTGGACTAAGTGAGACTGGGACTGGGTACCACTGACCCAACATGGGTGGACTCACCACTTGCCCACTTGCCTCTGGCACAACGTAAGAATTCTCGAAAGTTTACTTCCGGACTTTCCGGAAATCCGTAGACTTGGCCTTTTGGAACTGTAGCAGCTACGACCTTGACCTTTCAGGACTGTAGCAGCTACGACCTTGACCTTTCAGGACTGTAGCAGCTACGACCTTGACCTTTCAGGAAGCCTACAGCTACGACTTCTGGAACAGTTACGACCCCTACTCTATAGAAGTTGAGATCGAGCCCCTACAACTACACATCCCTACGACAGACAAAACCCCAACTATCAAGACACATGTTAAGGGTTCGAACACTCAGGGGACAACAAGATACTGTACACAGGCAAAGTAAGGTCTAGGGATTGAGCCCTGGGATCGGCATGTGTTACTGCTAAGGTGAAAACCGTTTCACTCCCGCCGGCCTAGGTTCGAGGTCCTCCGAGAATAGTTCAGCCCAAGACCTGATTTTTACCTTTGTTATCTCTCTCGTAGGCTCTAACTATGTCGGGAGCTGTTTCTAGAATTTCATTTCTGGTAAACCAGTGGTCGTCCTCGGGTTCCTGATAAGCAAATCGGACCTTATACTGTTTTTGTGGACGACCTCTACCTCCTGTTCTAAATACGTCCTCACCCACAATGCCGTCAATGTCGTATCTCCCATCCATGTCCGGAGGGATCATGGATCTTCTTGATGGAAACTGTTGACTTATGACACACGGCAGCAACTTCGATGCATGAAACACGGGGTAGGTGTGGAGGTGTGTTGGGATCTCTACCGTATAGGACGGCCCATCCTCTCCGCCCTTAACTTCTAGGACTAGCCACGGTCCTTTGTACGCTGGCAGTAACTTTTGCGAAATGTTTTCCTCGGGAGCAAACTCTTTGGACTTGACCCAGACTAGGTCGACTACTTGAAACTGTGACAGGCGACGGTGCTTGTTAGCCTGTTCTATCATTCTGTGCTGGGCCTTCCTGAGGTTCTCAACAACGGTAGCTAACTCCTCGTGTTGTATCACAAACTCCCTAGTATCGGGCGGTAGCCTATGAATCTGGTCCCGGTTAAGTCCTTCAAACGGTTTGCACGGTCTAAAGGACTTATGCAGCTCATTGGGAGTACGACAAGTGGCTAGGTGCACGCTGTTGTTATATGCACTGGCTACCTTAGGCAACATCTCATCCCAGTTAACTTGATTTGGTCTACTATACATACGCAAAACTTGTTGCAGGATCTAATTCATCTGCTCGATCTGACCGTTAGTCTCTGGGTGACGGCCAAACGACATTAACAACTTTGACCCGTATACTCTCGTTAACTCCTTCCAGTTCTGACTTGTAGACTGGGTGTCCCTATCACTAACTATGGACAATGGGATTCCGTGATCACTAACCCAAAAGTAAAAAAACTTCTGAATTACTAACTCTGTACGGGCTTCTGCGGGTAAGGGAACAAAAACAACATATTTGCTAAATCTATCAACAATCACCATGACTTGGCTCTGTCCATGTCTACTTTTGACACCAGCGTCCATGAAATCAATGGATACTGAATCTCCAGGCTGGTCAGGAATAGGCAAGGGTTGAAGAAGACCTAGAGGGGCTCTCGTAGTTGTCTTATTCCTTTGACAAACTTTGCAACTGTGAACGTACTCTATACAGTCGGCTTTCATTCCTGGCCAAGTATACGCATGCATCAGATTGGGTGAAGTCTTTTGCCAACCTAAATGTCCCTCTGTGTCGTGGCATTCCCCTAGGATCAAACTACGGATCTCCTCATTATTAGGAACGCACAGACGGTTTACTACATTGGTTTTCTCGAACGGTAATCCCTCTGTAGCACGGTAATCTGGTTTAGTGTTTGGGGCCTCTTCAACTTTCTTGAGAAGGTCACTATAAATAGGGTCTTGCGCATACGCCTGTCTTACTTTCTCTTGCAAGTCTCTCCCTATATCCAGATATTGAACTATAGCTCCAAAGTAATTTGATCTCCTACTTAGAGCATCCGCAACTACATTATACTTGCCCTTGACTGGTTTGAGCTCAAAAGTCATACTGATCTATCTTAGTGGCCCACCTAGTTAGCTTAGGTGTCATCTTGGCCTGCGTTTTCAGCCACCTAAGGGTCTCGTGGTCTGAATAAACTTTAAAGTGTCTCCCAAGAAGATAATGCTTCAAGTGCTCTAAGGCATGCCTGAGAGCATAGAGTTCTCTCTCGTAAGTCGAGGTAGCTACTTTCTCTGACGGCATCCTCGCTGACATAAACTCTATGGGTATATAACCATTGTCGTCATCCTGCTGCGACATGGCGCCTATACCATATCGACTTGCGTCCGTGGTGACGACAAATGGCAAGGACGGATCTGCCACCTTGAGGACAAGGTATTCTATCAATGCTCGCTTTAACTTTTTAAGAGCGGATGTACAATCTTTGTCCCACTTCCAGATTGCATCCTTCTTGAGCAACCTGCGAAGGGGAGCGGCGATGGCAGAGAAGTTTCTCACAATTAGCTAGGCCTAAGAACGACCGCAATTCTGTCATCGTGCGGGGCGTCGACCAATCTCTAATCGCCGCTATCTTGCTATTCCATCTTCGTCTAAGACGTGGCCCAAGTACAAGACTTGTGTCTTGGCCCACTCACACTTCTTCGCATTGATCTTGAAGTAAGTCTCTCTCAACTTCTCCAAGACCTGCATCAAATGACCCTGATACTCTTGGAGGGTCCTACTGAAAACTAATATATCGTCTAGGTAAACTACGACAAATCTATCTAACCAAGGTCGGACCACATCATTCATGTAGTGCTGGAATGTGGTTGGCGCATTGGTCAGTCCAAAGGGCATCACAATGATTCATAATGCCCATATATAGTCCAGAAAGTAGTCTTATACTAGTCATCAGGATGAACTTCTATCTGATGATATCCGGACTTCAGATCTATCTTTGAGAAATATTTACAGCCTTGCACCCGATCCAGAACATCGTCTATCATGGGCAGCGGTTCAACATTCTTCACTATAATTGCATTCAGACCCCTATAATCGATGCACATACGCAACTCTCCCTCCTTTTGGGGACAAACAAAACTGGTGCTCCGAAAGGAGACGAACTTGGCCTAATCCAACCCTTTTTGAGGAGTTCGTCTAGTTGCTTACGCAAGTCCTCTAACTCCCTTGGGGACATCCTGTAAACTGCACCCTTAGGAGTTTTACTGCCAAGCTCTATTTCGATTCAATGCTGGATTGGCCGCAGTACTACTCCTGTTGGCGGCTCTGCCAAATCTTTAAACTTTTCCAGCAGCTTGGTAATAGCTGGGTCTATGGGCTTGTCTTGCGTAGGCTTAGTCACAGGCCTAACATAGGCTACAAAAACCTGTTCTTCTAACTGCTTCTTTCTTCCTAATTGCGCGAACGAGGGAACATTGAGACAGCAATGTTCCAGGGAGTTATCTACTCCTGACACATGAAACAGGCGAGCAGTCTTAACTTCGCCTGATGGACTAGGGAGCCTACACGCATGCTTTCTTAAGTGGAGTGTGGCCCCGGCTGCCTCTCCCCAGTCCATACCTAGGACTATATCAAAAGGGAGGTTGTCCTCTACTAGGAGAGTCAGGGAATGGAGGACTTTCTCCACCTTGTCATCTTTCTCTAGGCGAAGATACGCCTGGACTCCCTCGACGTAATCCTCAACACGCATCGTGCGGTTGTCTGCGAGGATACTGACTATGGGGTCTTCCAATTTCTGGACTTTAAGACCTAGCCTCAACTTCCTTAGCGCTTTTCGGCTAATATAACTACGGGTAGCCCCTACTCTGCTTCTAAGAACTTCTAAGTCTACTAACACAAGTTGTCCTTTGCTCTCCTTCTTCATCTTGGCCTAGGCCGACATCCTCTCCTTCAGTTCTTCTGCCAGACCTATGAGGGAGGCGCCTAGAGAGACTCTAACACAGGCAGTTTCTGGACAACTAACTAGGCACTGGCCTGCAACCTTTGCCATAGGCTCATGTGGTGTGGGAGTTTCCTGGTGGTGCGCGCACACTTCCCCACATGGCCTAATGGTAAGGGCAGTCGCAACCCCTACCGGCGGCTGCCTTTTGACGCTGGGCAGCAAACGGGCTTCTCTATACTTTGGACAATATTTAATAATATGGGCAGGGTCGCCGCAATAGATGCACTGCCCCTGCTCCATTCGTTGCTGCCACATTCTCTGGTCCAATCCCAGAACTTCCCAAGGTCGGGCCTGGCCAACCTGGGTGCCAACCTCCTCTCCGTTGAGGTGATCCTCCACCTCTACGCTGTGGTGATCGACTAGGCCCCGAACGTTTCGGGGGGGGACCTTGATTTGGATATTGTGGGGAATGATTTGGATGGTCCCTCGTACGTCATTCGTATCCCTGGTCACCTACTCACATACCCTGTTTTTCACGCCTCCAAGCTTGCACCTTTCACTGAGACAACACAGTTCCCATCACGGAGATCTATGTTGCTCCCAACCATGAATGGCCAAGTGGACGTCGACGACATCCTGGACCACAGAGACACGCCTGTTCCCAAGCCACCTGGCAGGGGAAGACCTCCTAAACCTGTTAGGGAATACAGAGTACATTTCAGGCATCGTACTGATCCTAAGGAAGATTGTGATGGATTTCAAGGGAGGAACTTGTCATGACAGCTCCTCAGATCGTGGCAGATTATGAGAAGAAACTGAAGGGGAAGGCACCAGCATGAAGCATCTCAGCGGACTTTCGAAGCAAAGGGGGATGGAATGTGAGGAACAAGCCCTCAAGGGGCCCTATCAGACATCACATGTTCTAAGCTAAGGCCCCCAGCAAGCCGAGTGCCCGCCTTAAGTGAAGGCGGGCCGGAATATTCGTCAGAGGCCAAAATTCGACATTTCCATATGTGGGTATTCAGGCTCTCGCAGCACGCCAGTTGGTTGGGCAGACGCGTGAGCCTCACTAAGCTGAGTCGTACAGTTGGCCCAGACCTTGACAGTTGCGCCTGGGCACATACACACAAAAGCAGGGCCGATACATTGGGAAGCAGGCCATCGGCCTTTGGAAAAGCAGTACTGTTGACACACCTGCCTGGGAGCCCTGCACAGATGCAGCAAACAGCCCAAGTCCGGAGACTCAGGCCGTGCCCAACTGAAAAGGGCCCAGGCCCTCAACTGTAGTCTCGGGCCTGGGCGCAGGGTCTGAGGCCCAACCGGAAGCTACTGGAAGCTTCCAGCCAGGCCACACGCAGCATCCAGGAGGCTGCCACTTCCATAAAAGAAGTGAGGGAGCCCAGGCCAGGATTCTGGCCAGTGCAGGCAATGTGGAAGTGCTGCTCCGCTATCGTTTGATGCTGCGCTGCTGCCAAAGGTGCTGACAGGGCACGTAGTGGTGAGGTGGGGCGCTGCTGGGCAGCGAGGCGCAGGCAGCCATAACTGGGCTGCTGGGCGCCAGGGGGTAGGAGGGCGATCAGGTGGTCTTCAGGGAAGGAGGCGAGTGTGGGTAATCAAGGTCTGATTGAGGGTGACGAGATACGTACCTGGTGCATGAAGAGAGGTCGGCTATGGTGTTGACAGTCGTGTACATTGGTCTTCGAGAGTTGAAGTGAGCCTGTTGCGTGAACCAGCTGTAGGTAGGATAGTCGGGCAGCGTAGGCTGGGCGCCAGGCGCCAGACAGGAGATGAGCGACTTTGGATACTGTGTTGGTGTGGCCTACGGGCTTGAGCATTGGCTCATGACTTCATTGTATTGCTCTATATGGATGGTTTCTCAGTGCATTTTGTACTCTCTGCTTGGACACGACTACCTGGACATGTGTGATTTTGCAACTTGGGTTTCTGTATATCGTTCACACTCATATTCCTTGCAATGGAGTCCTGTGTGTGCAGATTTTGCTACATCCAATAAAAGTGCAAGGAAAATGAGCGATAGCAAACTTCAGAAATCAAACAGCATCATTCACATGACACCAGATAGTCGTGACCTCGAACCAAAAGCGGAATTGCATCACGAGTTTCACCAAATAAGAGCACAGCAAAAGCTCATAATTGACAATGCTGGAATAGTCTCATCATCATCAACGAAGAACCAATGTCGATATCCTATCTGGCGCTCGGCGCCCAGACTACAGATGGCAGATCCTATCTAGCCTATCTACGATGCCGCTGATGACGTCAACAGCTCCCCGAAGTACAAGCAGATCTCGGCCAATGCCGTTCGCCTCAAGCACCAGGTATGTCTCTCGTATCACTCACAACCTCGATCCACAACTCACATATGCCACATGGACCCAAGAACCACCATGCGCCCCATCCAGCATACAGCAGCGCAGCTCGGCTATGGCTGCCTGCTCCTTCCAGCTTGCCCGTGAGCGCGTGAGCGCTGGTCAGCGTTAGCGCAGCAGCGCTTGCGCAGCATGCAGCCAGTGGCCGAAAGCCGAATGCGTGGGCAGGCACTTTCCTAAATGGAAGTGGCCTGCCTGCTGCGTCCAAACAAATCAGGCCCTGGGCCTGTGGCGGTTGCCCGTGTCCAACTGCCTGCGGCCTGTGTTCGGTCCCTGTTGCGAATCTGGCCCAGGGCCTGCCTCAGTTACATTCCAAAGAGGCAGCCTGGGCCGGGGTGCTCTCAACCAACTGGCGCTGCGCAACTGCCTGAATATTCCCCAGTTGCGTGGTGACCCCAAAATGGGCCTGTAGGCCTTAGTCGAGCCTGCCTTCACTTAGGGCGGCCGACTGTACAGAAGATAGGGCCCAGTAGGGCGTGTCGAGGCCTTGAGCCTCGCAAAAGAGTAAAAGGAGAAAATTGAAAATTCTGCTTGGAATCACTGACCAAAGTGTAGAAGATTGGGAAAACTCAGTGAGTGGAAAAGCCACTCCCAGAAGACCGTCAGGTACTTTTTTCAAGTTTTTGGTAAGTTTTTCTATTTTTTCAAGTACCACTTCAGTTTTTGGCATTATGGTTATACGTGCTGGACCCAGTTCATTCCATTTTATTTTATTTATTTATTTATTTAAGTTATTTATTTATTTATTTATCGTTGTCCTTTGATATCTCAGAGACCTTGTTGAAAATCGTGTAGAACCAGTAGGCAGTGACTAATTCGGAGTGCGATGGCCTTGACCACTTCTTTTTTTTTTTCTGTTTTCTTTTTTTTTACGCACTCCAACGCTTCTCCCCACTATGGTTGAGACTCGGCTCTTGAGGCTGAGGGCGCCGGTTCGAATCCGTGCTATGCACGGAGGAGGTCCTGTGGCTGATAAAGTACAGACTGTATTTCAACCGGGTAACCAGCCGGGAAATTACCTGGATGTGGTGGCCCGTGGATAAAACTGTTGGATAAGCAGCTGTGCTGGATGAGAGCGGAGTGTGCGACTACTGCCTGTGTGGCGGATGCCTTGTGTGGTGTTGTGTGTGTGTGTGTGTGTGTGTGTGTGTGTGTGTGTGTGTGTGTGTGTGTGAGTTGAAGGACACTACAGCCATGCAAGGGTGGGGTGGATATCACGACCGGCACAGATCCACTTTTGAACACCGTGTCATGGCTGTGGTGGTCAAGAGACTCGGCTCTTGAGGCTGAGGGCGCCGGTTCGAATCCGTGCTTTGCACGGAGGAGGTCCTGTGGCTGATAAAGTACAGACTGAGAGATCCGAGAGGGAGGCATTGACTGCTTCTTTTAGAAGGATATATACTACCCCTTACCCCTGCCTGAGTTAGCCTGTTGATCTATTCTCTCATCCTGCTCCTTTTGAAAAGATCAAGAGACTTGTGCTTGCCCTAAATTCCTGTCCTCCTAGCGTGACGTTGCTACAAAAGTCTGTGCCCGAAGACCAGCCTAGTGAGAGGAACTTGTCTGTAATTGGTGAAATCTGTCCGAAACAGTGGTGGACCGGCCCCAATGCAACTGGGCCGGATCGACCCAAGGCCTCCAATGGAATTCCGGTTGGGCTCGAAACCGGTCCAATTTTTTTTTTGTATTTTTTCTTTTTGAAAGCATGGTCAGACTGCGCTTGCTGAGAACGGTCCGAATCCGCAAAGTAGAAGAAGAAGATGTAGAAGACGACGAAGAAGATGATGAAGAAGAAGAAGACAATCACGGCCTATGGCTATGGCTATGCCTGCTGTTTGGGGGAGGAGGTGGAGGAGGAGGAGAAGAAGAAGAAGAAGTCTATGGCTGGAGAAGAAGGGGCAGTGGCGGGGGAAGAAGGTGAAGGACGATGAGTAGGTGGAGAAGGTGACTAGTAGGTGGCGAGAGGGGGGAGTGGGGAAGAAGGGTCAGTGATGGGGCGAGAAGGTGAAGGACGACGAGTAGGCGGCGAGAGGGGGGAGAGGGAAGAAGGGACAGTGGCGGGGCGAGAAGGTGAAGGGCGATGAGTTGGTGGAGGAGGAGGGGGAAATAAGAATCTGAAGAAGAAGAAGAAGAAGAAGAAGAAGAAGAAGGATTATAGAAGAGGAAGAAGAAGAAGAAGAAGAAGAAGAAGAACTAAAGTGAAACGGTTTTCACCTTTTTCAGTCACAGATGCGGATCCCAGGGCTCGATCCCTAGACCTTACCTTACCTTACCTGTGTACAGTATCAAGTCGACCCTGTGTGTCTTGAACCCATGACCTGTGTGTTAGTAGTTGAAAGCTGTCTGTCGTAGGTGTGAGTAGTTGTTGGGTCTTGAACCTTACCTGTCGAAGTAGGGGTCATACGTGTGTAGGGGTCATGGTTGTTGTAGTTCTGAAAGGTCAAGGTCATAGCTGCTACAGTCCTGAAAGGCCAAGTCCGCAAACTTCCAGAAGGTCCGGAAGTGGCCTTTCAAGTTTCTTCTCACGTTATACACAGCAGGCCAGAGGCAAGTGGGCAAGTGGTGAGCCCAACTTCGCTTAGTCAGCGGTACCCAGTCCCAGTCTCACTTTGTACAGTCAGCAAGTACCATGAGGGACTGTGTGCACCATGGGCCCGGTGGAAGAGGGCAGACCAGCGACTTACAGAAGTATAAATCAAGAGGCAGCGTCCAGCCATTCATTCATTCCTGCGCGAGCCATGTGGAAGCGTTGCCCTAGCCTCTTGTGCGAGGTGGTCTGCAGTTTGCCCGAAGTTGAAGTGGGCTGAGGTGGAGATTAGCGCAGCCATAGCTGCTTGTAGATAGTAGTAGTTGGTGGCCATAGCTGCCATAGCTAGCGATAGGTGTTATTCAGAGTGCGTGGGTGCGTGTGTGTGTTAGAGAGTGTATGTGCGTGGGATATCCAGGGAGATCCGAAGTCGAGTGCGTGTGGGCGCTCAGGCGCCAACTGTGTTCTCGGCTTGACTATCTCTGAGCTGTGTGTGAGCGCACAGCGCCAGTGTGAATTGCCATCTGTTTGCATGTATGCGAAGTGAAGAAGAAAGCGAGTCTGATTGCAAAAGAAGAAGAAGAAGAAGAAGAAGAACTAAAGAAGAAGAAGAAGAAGAAGAAGAAGAAGAAGAAGAAGAAGGAAAGAAGAAGAAGAAGAAGAAGAAGAAGAAAGGGTATATGGGGGCTATGTGTTACGGACCCAGCCAGGGCTCGATCCCTGGTCCGCGGGTTACCACCCGCCAGGCTGCTTTTCTATTTTTTTTGGAGTCTCTGATCTCCAGTTCCTGACGTTGGCGTCCTCTGTAGTTGACGCATGTTCTTAAATCCCGCCTCTGCCACTTTCGGATTTCGTACTTGGCGCCATCCGGCATTCTGGCGCCCAGGCTCAGACCTTCGGTTTTCAGTTCAGCCCTGAGGCCAATTGCAATTTTGCCTTCGGACTCAACTTGAGTCCGGTACTTAAAACCGGACTCAAGCTGAGTTCGGGGACTCAGTTTTCAGCCTCAGTGCTTGTGCTTCAGTGTGACTTGCTGCGACATTGTGAACGGAACCAAGATTGCGACTTTGCGATTTTGCCACTTTGTGTCCGTGTCCATCAAGTTGTGTGGAGTTCGTGTTGAGTTGACTGAGTGTGTGTGTGTGTGCTCTTACTCCCTCCCTCTCTCTTCGCCGACCTCACTGCTCTGCCTCAGCCCCGTCACACTAGTATCGGAGCGACTTCTGCCCTCCCTCCCGCCCTGATTTAGTGTCATCGCCGTCGCTGCCACGTCATCATCGTCGTCGTCATTTGCCACGTCATCGACATCTTCGTTACCTCGTCGCCATCGTCGTCGCTGCCACGTCATCGCCAACATTCCCTCGTGCCCGGTGCCACGCCATCGTTACCTCTGCCACTGCCCTCGACAAACTTTTTTCTCTTTTCTTTTTATTTTTCTCCCCCTCATAACTTCCTCCTCCTTATCATCGTCGTCGTCATCATTTCTTCTTCCTATTCTTCTTCTTCCTATTCTTCTTCTTCCTCTTCTTTCTCCCTCCCGATTCTTCTTCTTCTCCTCCTCCTTCTCCCTTTGATTGTTATCCTTCCCCCCCCCCCCCCCCGATTCTCTTCGCCCCCCGCGACTTCCTTGCCTACCCGCGACCTCCCACTCTCCGCTCTTTTACGCCCCGATCCTATTCGCCCCCCTCCCAACGCCACTCATCACCATCAGGGTTGCCCCCTCCACGTGTCACCATCTCCCACCTCCAGCGCGTACCCCCCTCGCGATCTTCCCCCCCCCGTCGCTCCCCTTCGTCCCCCTCGCTTCCCCATGCGATCCCCCGACCCCCGACCCCCGCGTGTCGCCATTTTTCCCTCGTGCACCATTCTTCCCCCGCCGCGTGATCACCCTCCTAGCTCCCCAAATCCCTCTCCCTCTCCCGACTCCCCCACCTCCCTCCCCGACTACGATCCTCCCCCGATTCCCCCTACCCTCCCCCCCGACTTACCCCGACCTGGATCACACCCAGCTGCGATCGCGACTCCCCCACCTCCCTCCCCAACTGCGTGCCCCCACCCCCGACCCCAACTAGGACCTCATTCCCCCGACTTCCCCCTTCCCACGCGCGGCCCATGCTCGATCCCCCGAGTCCGCTTCCCCCCCCTGCGCGACTCTCCCCCCACGTTCCCCCCCCATCATCATCATCATCATCATCATCATCATCAATCTCCCCATACAAACCTTTCCTTTACCCTACCCACCCAATCAATCATAGATCCTCATTTATCCCTTAATCTATTTATAATTCATTTTTATCTACATCTACAATACTATAAGAACCGCTAACGTCATATCGCACGGCCCAGGTTGCGGCCCGGTCACCAACCGTGGATGACCCAGATCACAGGCCGATGAGAAACGTTTCTCATCGGTCTGCGATCTTGGCCGTCCGCAGGTGGTGACCGGCCCGCAATCTGGCCCGTGCGATACCGATTCGGCCCGCCCAAACAGCCCTTCTGAACGCACGCCCGCGCCCAGCCCTAGAATCGCCCTTTGAAGGGTTGTATATGTGCCCGCCATTCGAAGGGGCGAGCTTCTCAATCGTCTCGAGCACGACGGCATGCTACGGCACCCGACGGCACGCGACGGCACGAGACGGCACGCGACGGCACACGACGTGCTCATCGTGCTCTCTCTCTCTCTCTCTCTCTCTCTCTCTCTCTCTCTCTCTCTCTCTCTCTCTCTC